>QXEO01000809.1:0-93765 GCA_007115705.1 Dactylis glomerata
TCTAAATCGATTGCTAGTCCGAGAAACTGAAACACGCAAGCGAAGAGCAGGAAGACATACGGTGTTGGAGCCGGTGCAGAAGCAGAACCGCCGTTGGTGTTGTCGTCAGTGAGAGACATGTTGCCGAAGAAATTGTCGATGTCGGGGAAGAAGTCCTCGTTGGGGAAGACATCGTCCTCGTAGGCGTCCGTGATGAAGAACTCGCCAGTAGTCGCGCAGTGCGCTCCCCAAAAACCTTATCGCCTCTCTCCCGTACAAGATCGCAAGAGGCGGGGTTCCGGAGGCCTACTGTCCCGGTTCGCGGTGCACGCCGCAAGACGGGATGGAGAAGACCGAGAGGCAGCGGAAAGCTCTGGATGCAGTAGGCAGTGGTGGCTGTGTGCTGTGTTTTTGCAGAGAGGAGCGACCTCTCTTTTATAGCCACAGAGGGAGGCGAACAGGCAGCGTGGGAGGTGAAACGAACAGCCAGAAGATGAACTGAACAGTCTCGTATTCATTTTCCACTCAGGCAAATCGTTTCAGCTTCCACGTGGCCGTTCAGTTCCATAGTCCAGTCATGCGTGATAAAAAGAAAGGCTCGGCACCGAGGCACATTCCGCAAACCGCGGCGCGCGCGCGCGTCGTGACGAGGCGAGGCGTGGCGAGGCGGGCGGCGGAGGAGGAGGAGCGCGCGTGAGAGAGCCTTCTTCTCACACACTCTTACCACAAGGGGAAGAGCTCACCTTATATGTTGGTTCAACTCCTTCTAAACTAGCAAGGTGGGACTAAACATTTGTCCCACCCCTTGTCATGCATGAATGGGCCACATGGGCCTCTAGGATTTAGGAATTATTGGACTTAGCATTTATAGGCTGGGCCAAAAAGGCCAAAAATCCAACAATCCCCCACCAGATCCTAGAGGCATATAAAGTTGCCTTAGGTTCCAAAACATTGTTTATATACCAGTGCTGTAGTGGAGACTGTTAAGTTGAACTTCCACCTAGATCTCTATGTTACACTAGACTGCTACTTGAACAGTGGACTAGGCCTTGAACTGCAAGTTTTCTGCGAATCTAGTTTCACACAAAGCCTTGACTGATACTAGGCTGCCGTGGGACTTCCCCGCGGTTTGGAGCTTATACGTCATACTCCGAGGCCTTTCATGAGTTTGTTAAAGAGCACCCAACTCTCATAGACTGCGACGTTTAACAGTCAGACTCACATATGTGTGTTCTTCAAAAGATGTTCTGCAGGACAACATCTCTGCTTAAGTAAGTCACTTAGAACACATTAAGATAAAATCAGCCTGCCTTGCAGATTAGGAGAGTACTGCATCTTCACGGAGTGGTATTATACAAAGTAGGGATACTCTCCTCTCAATTGACCAACAGCTTGTCTCCCAATTCTAATTCACGGGATCTCCGATCACATAGAGTGGGTTACCACTGTGGACAACTCATATTGTGGGTCTCATACCCATCTCCTTCGATGTATAATCTATCACGTTTCGTGATAGACCCTTTGTGAAGGGATCTGCCAAATTCTTAGATGTGTGGATGTAATCCAACGCAATAACTCTGGAGTTTCTCATTTTTCTGACAGATTTTAATCTCCTCTTCACATGCCTTGATGACTTTATGTTATCCTTAGAACTGTTTACTTTGATGATCACAGTTTGATTATCACAGTTCATAGGAATTGCGGGTATTGGTTTTTCAACCACAAGCATGTCCATCAAGAGCTCACGAAGCCACTCTGCTTCAACAGTGGCTGTGTCTAATGCTGTGAGTTCTGCTTCCATAGTTGACCTCGTTAAGATGGTCTGCTTGCAAGACTTCCAAGAAACAGCGCCACCACCAAGTGTAAACACATAACCACTCGTGGCCTTTGTCTCATCAGCATCAGAAATCCAATTTGAGTCACTATACCCTTCAAGTACCCTTGGGTACCCAGAGTAGTGAATTCCATAGCTCGTAGTGCCTTTCAAATAGCGCAAAACCCTTTCAAGGGCGTGCCAATGAACATCTCCAGGATTTGACACAAATCGACTCAACTTGCTTACAGCAAAGGAGATATTAGGCCTCGTGGCACTGGCTAAATACATAAGCGAGCCAATAATCTGAGAGTATCTCAGCTGATCCTTAGCATCCTTAGGATCTCCCTGATTCTTTCGAACCAACGTGCTAGGATCATATGGTGTAGGAGAAGATTTGCAGTCGCTATACCCAAAACGACTCAAGATCTTTTCCACATAGTGAGATTGAAGCAGTGTTATCCCACCATCATCATCTTTCAGTAGCTTGATGTTCAAGATCACATCAGCCACTCCTAGATCTTTCATCTCAAAGCAATGAGATAGAAAGTTTTTGACCTCCTTGATGACTTCAAGATTGGTCCCAAATATCAGGATATCATCAACATACAGACATAGGATGACTCCCTCGCCCCCACCATGGCGATAGTACACACATTTATCAGCCTCGTTTACAACAAAGCCTACAGCAGTTAAAGTTCTCTCAAACTTTTCATGCCACTGCTTAGGTGCTTTCTTAAGACCATACAAAGACTTCAGCAACTTGCACACCTTTCCTTCTTGACCATCTACCACAAATCCATCCGGCTGATCCATATTGATTTCCTCATCTAACTCTCCATTTAGGAAAGCCGTCTTAACGTTCATTTGATGAACGAGAAGACCATGTGAGGCAGCCAAGGAAAGTAGTACTCGAATGGTGGTCAATCTGGCCACAGGTGAGTAAGTATCGAAGAAGTCTTCGCCTTCTTTCTGGGTATAACCCTTAGCAACAAGGCGTGCCTTGTACTTTTCAATGGTACCATCAGGTCTAAGCTTCTTCTTGAACACCCATTTACACCCTACAGGTTTACACCCGTAAGGACGATCGACAATCTCCCAAGTTCCATTAGCCAAGATGGAATCCATCTCACTACGGACAGCTTCCTTCCAGTAGTCAGCATCTGAAGATGCATAGGCTTCTGAAATGGAACTAGGAGTGTCATCCACAAGATACACGATAAAATCATTACCAAAGGACTTTGCAGTCCTCTGTCTTTTGCTCCTTTTAGGAGTTTCATCGTCATTCTCCACAGGATTTTCAAAGTGTTCCATCGGAATGGTGGGTTCAGGAATTTTAACTAATTCCCGTCTAGATGAACTAGGCAACTCCTGATTCGATGAGTTAGGCATATCTTTCATAGGAAAGATATCCTCAAAGAAAGTCGCATCATTTGACTCCATGATCGTACCAACAAGCATATCAGGTACCTCAGATTTTACTATCAAGAATCTGTACCCAATGCTATGGAAAGCATAACCTAGGAAAACACAATCAACAGTCTTTGGTCCAAGCTTGCGCTTCTTGGGAATTGGCACATTGACTTTGGCCAAACAACCCCAAGTCCATAAGTAAGAGAGTTTTAACCTTTTCTTCTCCCATTCCTCGAATGGAGTAATTTCTTTGTTCTTTGTGGGAACTCGGTTTAGGACATGACAAGCTGTCAATATAGCTTCCCCCCACCATGCCTGAGAAAGACCCGACATATCTAACATGGCGTTCACCAAATCAGTTAGAGTGCGGTTCTTTCTTTCGGCCACCCCGTTTGACTGAGGTGAGTAGGGAAGCATCCTCTCATGGATTATACCATGTTCCGCACAAAAAGAATCAAACTCGTTGGAAAAATACTCTCCACCACGATCAGACCTAAGATGTTTGATCTTTCGATCAAGTTGGTTTTCGGCTTCAGCTTTATAGATTTTAAAGAAGTTCAGAGCCTCATCTTTCGATTTTAGAAGATACACATAGCAGTATCTAGTGGAGTCATCAATCAGAGTCATGAAGTATCTCTCTCCACCTTTTGTCAAAACACCCTTCATCTCACAAAGATCTGAATGTATAAGCTCTAGCGGTGCCAAATCTCTCGCCTCAGCAGTCGTATGAGACTTGCGAGGTTGCTTAGCTTGCACACACACTTGGCACTTGGAGCCTTTCACAATAGGGAATTCAGGGATTAAATTCATTTTAGCTAGCCACGTCATACAACCAAAATTAACATGACAAAGTCGTGAATGCCAAACATTTGATAAACTGTCGTTGCAAACATGGTTAACAACTTTATTACAAACGTCTGACAAGGATAGGCGGAACAAGCCCCCGCACTCATAGCCTTTACCAACAAAGTTTCCAAACTTGGACACTACAAATTTATTGGACTCAAAAACTATCTTGTAGCCATCCCGACATAGAAGAGATCCGCTAACAAGATTTTTATTGATTGAGGGAACATGATGCACGTTCTTCAGCCGCACGGTCTTTCCCGAAGTGAACTTCAGATCGACCGTACCAACACCACGAACAGTAGCATGAGAGTCGTTTCCCATGAACACGGAGGAAGTCCCTGTGACCTGATAAGAGGAAAACATGGAAATATCAGAACAAACGTGTACATTAGCGCCGGTGTCAATCCACCAATTAGGAGACTGACAAACTGAAAGGATAGTAGGGAGTATACCTTACCCAGAGTCCTTCATCTCAGCATCGCCAATGACAACATTTGCGGTCTTGCCGCTCTTCCCATGACGCTTGTCAAAGCGGTTTGGGCAACTAGGTGCCCAATGTCCAGGTTCGCCACATACATGGCATACTCCTTTCCTCTTATCGGTCTTCTTCTTGAAGTTGGTAGACTGTGATGGTTTGTTCTTCCCATCAAACTTTCCTTTGCCATCAGATTTGTTCTTGTTCTTGAACTTGTGAGATGGGAAGTTTTTGTTATGTACCACATTGGCACTAGAACCTCCCTCGGCACCTCAAGGACGTGTGTCTTTTGCTCCCGCCTTCTCTTCCACATCAAGAGACCCAATAAGATCAATGACAGAAAACTCCTGTCTCTTGTGCTTCAAAGAAGTAGCAAAATTCCTCCACGAGGGAGAAAGCTTGGCAATGATGCCTCTGGCAATAAACTTGTCCAGTAACACACACGTGAACTGCTCGAGTTCTTTAGCAATGGACTGTATCTCATGAGCCTGCTCGACAATGCCGCGCTCATCAGTCATCTTGTAGTCAAAGAATTGCTCCATGACATACAATTCACTGCCTGCATCCGAGACCCCAAACTTGGCCTCGAGTGCATCCCACATGTCCTTGCCCGTAGTGAGGGACAGGTACGAGTCAACAATGTTCTCGCCAAGAACGCTGATAACAGCACCTCTCATGAGGTTGTCAGCTTCCTCAAAAGCTTTCTCCTCAATAGGAGTAAGCTCTCTCTGAGGCTTGCCCTTAGATGCATCAAAGCATCTCATGGTTGTGAGCCATATGACGGTTCTTGCACGCCATCTCTTGTAGTTGACGCCCTCGAAAACCGGGGGCTTCAGAGACGCGGCATAGCCAACAGGGGAAAATTGCCTATGAAAAGCATAAGGTTTTTGGATTGTTCAAAAAATCAGCAATTTACCAAAGGATTTAATCCATGAAAACAGTGAACAAAATATGGCAGAAAGCATGGAAATCAGACAAACCATGTTTACAAGAAATCGATATGAACAGAACATGTCTAGCATATCTAAATCGATTGCTAGTCCGAGAAACTGAAACACGCAAGCGAAGAGCAGGAAGACATACGGTGTTGGAGCCGGTGCGGAAGCATAACCGCCGTTGGTGTTGTCGTCAGTGAGAGACATGTCGCCGAAGAGATTGTCGATGTCGGGAAGAAGTCCTCGTTGGGGAAGACGTCGTCCTCGTAGGCGTCCGTGATTAAGAACTCGCCAGTAGTCACGCAGTGCGCTCCCCAAAAACCTTATCGCCTCTCTCCCGTACAAGATCGCAAGAGGTGGGGTTCCGGAGGCCTACTGTCCCGGTTCGCGGTGCACGCCGCAAGACGGGATGGAGAAGACCGAGAGGCAGCGCAAAGCTCTGGATGCAGTAGGCAGTGGTGGTTGTGTGCTGTGTTTTTGCAGAGAGGAGCGACCTCTCTTTTATAGCCACAGAGGGAGGCGAACATGCAGCGTGGGAGGTGAAACGAATAGCCAGAAGATGAACCGAACCGTATTCATTTTCCACTCAGGCAAATCGTTTCAGCTTCCACGTGGTCGTTCAGTTCCATAGTCCAGTCATGCGTGATAAAAAGAAAGGCTCGGCACCGAGGCACATTTCGCAAACCGCGGCGCGCGCGCCGCGTCGTGGCGAGGCGGGCGGCGGAGGAGAAGCGCGCGTGAGAGAGCCTTCTTCTCACACACTCTTACCACAAGGGGAAGAGCTCACCTTATATGTTGGTCTAACTCCTTCTAAACTAGCAAGGTGGGACTAAACATTTGTCCCACCCCTTGTCATGTATGAATGGGTCATATGGACCTCTAGGATTTAGGAATTATTGGACTTAGCATTTATAGGCTGGGCCAAAAAGGCCAAAAATCCAACAAGATTTTCCTTTGGAAGGGCTTGGGTGGCGGCGCCTCGTCATTCTCGTCTCCGGGGCCGGAGGAATCATGGTCTTCCTCGGATGAGGAATGAGGGTCGGATGTGCGGCACCTCGTCGTCTTCGAAGTTCGGATTCTAAATTCTGCACACCGTCGTTGAGCTTCTGGAGGGTCTCCTCGTCGGACTCTTCTTCT
This sequence comes from Dactylis glomerata, assembly GCA_007115705.1. Taxonomy (NCBI): domain Eukaryota; kingdom Viridiplantae; phylum Streptophyta; class Magnoliopsida; order Poales; family Poaceae; genus Dactylis; species Dactylis glomerata. Next base: position 6,602 of record QXEO01000809.1, read on the forward strand.
TTGCTGTCGCTGACATCATCGTCGGAACAGGCGTTCTGTTGATCGTAAAGGGCTGGAGGCTGCTGCTGCTCCTCCTGGTAATGGTTGGAGCTGGCGGAAGTGGTGTCATTGGTGGCGCCGGCGTTGGTGGCCGGGGGCGGTAGGGCTTCCTTTGTGTTTGCTTCTTTATATGGAAGAAGGGACCACTATTTTGAGACCTGAATCGTGATCAGATCAATTGTTCCAAGATTTATTGATGCGCTACCAAAGATGGAAAGAAGGGCAAAGATCAATTGTAATCAATTAATTAATTTAATTGATATAAAGGAGGAAAGAATTGATTGATTATAATTGGAAAATAACCTGGCTGCCTGATTAATGCCGCCCTCTATCTTTTCTCGATCTCCTATATAAATTGCAGAGGCCTCGCCCCAGATCTATCAAACCTTGAGTCCCTATAGTCTCCTACACCGTGCCCTAGCCTTAACCTTGGATTTCCATCCCCTACCAGCGCCGTCGTCATCGAGCATGTCCTCACCTACTACGCCTGTTCCGGCCTCGAGGGGGTCCTCCTCCCAGCAGGTACGCCTACCCTTCGCAATCCATGCATCCTTTTCTGCTTGGTCGATTCTCTTTCCCGTTGGGTAGGTGGCTATGTAATGCTCAGCGATGGGTTAGATTGAAGTTTTGTGCAGTACCAAAATTATAATCATGCATGTCGGTCGATCTGAACTATTATGTATATGCATGGTAACTGCAGGTTATCAAAATTTATACTACAAAAGAGATTATGTAGGAGGGACCGTCCATGTAGGAGAGGATGAAGAATAAGTTTATTATAATACTATAGCATATATAGGGAATACGTACTTGTAGGGTTTAATTTGTACTTCAGCGATCCATAGTTTATGCATGAAATTATATTATGATTCTAAAAAAGCACACTACATGTAAACCCAGAGATTAAGTAGCTGGGATATTATGAAGGATTGTGAAATTTATCCAATTACCCAAAGGGGTTCCATCTCTTGTCTAATGTTAGATGATACTACAGTATTTACAACAATAAGTATGCGTAGGCTTTTTAGGAATCCATAGGTTCACCGCATGGAACTTGCTATTGCACTAGCGTTTAACCAATCTCATATAGATTTCATCACAATATATACATGATCTAACAAAACAGTGAGTAATAGGTCCAAAATAAAAGGAGCCTCATTAGTTTTGTAACCCTATCCACCAGAATAAATGGCTAGAGCAATCCCCCCGTTATGCATACGACTATATATATAAGAAATAGCTGCATCTGTTATGACATTGTTCAGCAAAAGACAACTGCCGGCATGGAAGGTTAATCTATTTATTTATTTTCTTAAATGGTACGAATGGATATGTTAGATGTGTTGGACTGTAAGAATTTTGCAAACACTTCACCATCCTACAAGTAGTAGGGATAGTGGAAAACGCTTGTTAGAGGCCGGTCAGCTAAATTAATTGCTTGCCTTTCCTCCTATTATAATGAAGTACTAACAAGAAAACTTGTGACTTTTGCAGCCAAAACGAGGTTCAAGAGGATCAATTGGAGTCTACACGGTACAGTGCTGTGATTGTCAGAAGTTTCGAACGGTTCCAACGAAAGATGAATATGAAACAATTCGTGAGAACTTCACCGAAGACCCATGGTTCTGTAGTAAAAGACATGGGTGCTCGTGTGAAGACCCTGCCGACATTGAGTATGACAGCAGCCGCATCTGGGTCATCGACAGGCCCAACATACCAAAGCCTCCACCCGAGACTGAGAGACTAGAGATTATGGGACGTGATCTCACTAAAATGAATATTCAATATGTCATGCCAAATGGGAAGCGTGCAAGGCGCTCAGGGGATGTGCAAGAGTTTCTTGACACAAATCCGGAGTACAAAGACAGCTTTTCAGTTGAAAGCTTCAGTTTTAAAACACCCAAGGTTGATAAGGAGACTGTTTCGGACAGCGCATTGTGGAGGGAGGAAATTAACTAACTAGGACAACAAATTCAAAACTGGTCATGTTCCTGATCTATGTGATGTTACTTTTTTTAGGATCCGTGGTGTTGCCTTGAAAACTTTAACGCACTGAATCTTTTCTTTTTTGTGCATCAATTTCTGGTAAAATTCTGAGATGCTTGAGAAGGTCTGTAGTTTATTATTGATAATCATGATTCTTGAAGATTCGACAATGGGTTTGGCATCTGCTGTCAATTATTTTTTTAAGGAAAACACATCTAAGAATCTCTATCACTATCTAGTGCTACAAGAAATGTGCATGAAAATTGAAGGGTGACACCAGGCAGTCATTCAGTATATGGATTTTCTATCTTACGGTCATTCTTGAAGCCTAGAAAACTTTTATGTGCAGAAATATGCAACTGCATATCATGAAACCGACAGTTGCAATTTTTTTGATGCAACTCTATAATTATCCGATGAGAGTACATTAGCAGACATATTTGTTTCCAAGCAAGTAGTTGCACTTTATTATTTCTAGTAGGATAAAAGCTGCTATACTACCATGTACGGCACATGAGTTATCTGAACTACACGAAGGTTTTTTTATTCGAGAAAGTTGAAGCCAGCATTTCGCTGTACCAACAGGGCCAGCTCTATGTTTTTGGAGCCCGAGTCGACAAAAGGGCCCTTGAGTCCTAATCTATATGGTATGCGTAGCTAGAAATATAAATATATTAGCTAAATGCCCGCGCGTTGCTGTGAATTTCTTTATAAAATATCGCATATGCTACAAGAATGTTTTTTTCTCCCCTAATTTGTTTCGCTCAACAGTATGCACTTTTATTAGAAAAGTGGCATATTTGTCTTTATCAAATTTCGTGGGCTCTAAAATGACAAATTCAGATGACAGTGTATTTCCTTCACTACCTGAATACAAATGCAGTTTCAATTTAGCAACATCTGGTAGTAGTACGCACGCAGCATGAACCAGTAGCAAGAGGCAATTGGCATCAGCGAAGCACACAGAGAAAAAGCACGTTGTCCTATATTTTAGACTAATCACGTTGTCCTTTACTCTTCTTATCCTGTTGGTGACACCTAGCCGGTGCCGGTGCCGGTGCCGGTGCGTGCTCACCCCGCTGTGTCCATGTTCGGCGTTGGGGGCGTGCGTGCTCAGCCCGGTTTGCTCGGCAGCAGCAGATGACCAGGAGACGCGGCGCGGACCCGGAGGCGGGCGAGCGGGACCAGGAGGCAGGCCGATGGCCGGTCGGATTGAGATCTGTGGCGGCCGACCGAGTTGAGGCCTGGCGACGACGGGAGAATAAGAGGCTCGATCTGGAGCGGCCCAACCCTGAGGACCCGCTCAATCTGGAGCTAGCGCTCGTGTGGACTGGCGGCGGCAATGTGGAGCTGGATCAATCGACCTCACTTGTCTCTCTCTCAATCTCTCATTTCTCCTACCTGCTCCACAGTCCACCCTCTAAAATCAGTAGACGGCCACTCCTCCCGCCGGTGCCTCCCCTCCTCTCCCTGGTGTATCCCCGGCATTGAAGTCGTAGCAGCGGTGGTGCGCGACCTGCTCCAGCTCGGCATCCTCAACAAGAATCATGTCGCCATCTTACGCCGGAGATGGCACACGCACGAGATGGGAGCAGCTACCCTCACCACTCACGAGATCGGCGGCCATCCACCCCACCACCACTCCTCATTCCCCCTTCCCTCTATCCGTCCCTCTCTAACCCCAGCGTGGACTTGCAAGACGGCGGAGAAAAGGAAGAGACGGAAGGGGAGGGGAAAAAATAAAGTCCAACTGGTTAGCTCACTTGGCGGTGGTAGTATTATATAAGGGATATTTTTGTCACTCAAATGATGTATGTTGAGTTGGAGGCTTTATCACAAACTCGAAACCAATATTATAGATATGCCTCTACTTTCACTTTTAAAACTTACAAAGTCAAAATCTAAGCACACATTGTTAGTCTAAATTATCAGCAATTCCCCTTACCATAGATAGAATAATAAAGGAACCAAAATATAACAAGTATTCCCTACTAGTTTGACTAAAAAACCAATTGCACCGACTCCATCAACAATTATGTTTCGGTGCTTAAAAAAAAGCTTCTACACGCTTTTTAAGATTCAAATCATTGAGGATAATATCCCATTTGCAATCAAAATTTCTATTAAGCATATCATCTTTCCCAGATCATATTCTTGCCTTTAACTATTGTTGTTGACATCAACACTACCTGTTGCTAAAAAATACTTTGTTGAAGTATCCCTTTATGATTATATAAACTGATTCTCTTGCTTTCTTTCTTTTTTCGCAGCATCGGACAATTGATTTAGCAATAGTGGTGAAAGAATTTGCATGAAATTAGAAACCTAATTGAAGGATTAAATGGATCAGGTGAAGATTCGATGAGGGATTCAGTCATAGTCTCACGGGCTTACAGAGGGCAGGACACACATCGGCGACAAAGAAGGCTAGAGGCTGCCATTCCGATCGGCGATGGCTCATGTTGTTTAGTCTATCGATGGATTTTTCTTCAGCCCAAATTAAACAAAAGGACGCGATCATGCCCCCGTTCCCACTAGCCTGGGCCCTAGGCGGTCTCCCATGCTGGCCATGGGTCAGCGGCGGCCCTGTGTACCAATTCCATAGTCTATATGGAGTTATTGACCAAGAAGTTGCATGAATATGGTGACATGCTCATTGTGTGTCCTCCCTAGGTGAATGGGTCATACACTATTTGTCGTGAAGATGGTTGCATGTGTGCCAATGGAAGGAGTTCATGCATAAGGAAAAATCTTGGCGCGGCCAGGATGGAGCCGCCATTGAGATGCCACCACACGAAGAGCGCTCAGATCTAACGCACTGAACTAAACACGCTTCCCGGGCCGGCCATGACTGCGCCGGGGAAGGATACGGCCAGGAGGACGGTGTCCGTTGGGAATGGAGCGGCGACCGCCGACGACGGAGTGGCAACCGGCGCTAGGAGAGGGACAGAGCTACAAGAGGAGGTGATTTTTCAAGCTGTAACTATGATTGACGATTTTAACCAAGCAGTTCATTGTGTCATGCTGGAGATGACATAGGCTATCTTCCTTTGTGCTACCTCCATACCAAACTAGCTATCCTCCAATCAGAAATAAATGTCGGCGATTTTGTACTAATTTTTTTTAGATTTATACTAAGTCACCAACACTTATTTCTGATCGAAGGGAGTATAAGACTAGTAGGCTGTTTTAGCTCATTTAGACGATTTATATTATGTGACATAGGAAGTAGGCTCATAAATTCGGACTATTCGTGCCATTTAACACTACAAGAAACTAGAAATGAAAAGTAGTTATGGTACCTTTTTGGGCTTATATCGACTATCAGATAGTAGCACTGAGAACGAGACACTAATAGAGAAACGGCTATCCCTGACGCATCAAAATTGCTTATCCCTGGCGTATTTTGGTTCACCGGCGACCTACATGCCGGCGGTAATGCGTACCGCTGACGAATGTTACGGTGCGCCAGGGATAAAAAAATTACCGCTGGCGCATTTGGTATGTGCGCCAGGGATAACATTTTATCCCTGGCAAACTAGTGATAGGTGCGCTGGGGATTAAATTTCGGGAAATTAAAAAAATCCAAAAAAACCAATTTTTTTTAAAATTGTAAAAACCTAAATAATAAGAAAAACTATACATATATGATTTTTTGACTATTTTATCACACCTAAAATCTCGACTTCCCACTCAGTCACCCATCCTCAAAGTGATCCGGGCCTAGCACGCTTAACTTCCGAGTTCCATTTGCATGAGCTATCCCTACACCTGTTATACCTTACTGATACTATTACTCTTTCAATCCTTATAAGCATTATGTGTGCGAGTGTGAGAGTATGTGTATGTGAGTGTGTGAGTATGTGTGTGCGCAAAAATCTCGAAAATCTCATAAATTTTTTAAAAAATTCAAAAAATCTGAAAACATTTAAAAATCCCAAAAATCTCAAAAAACCCACATAAATGATAAAGAATCCAAAGAATCTTAAAATCCTTAAAAATTCCATAAAATCTTAAAATTTCATAAAACTAAAAGTACAAAGTATCCATTTTCCCTTTTGAATTTGAGAAATCTAAAAATTGTCCAATATGGTCGTTAAATTCGGATGTAGCTTTTCGTTCTGATACTTTTTCATATAAAAAACTTTTTAATCCGACGTTGTATGCAAAAGTTATTGCGGTTTTACTGTGGCATAATATTTTTTTGCAAGATATATCGGAATTCAAGTTTTTAATTTTTCGTAATAACTAGAACACATAATATATGGAAATCTCAAAATTTTCTTTTTTTTTGAATTTTTTATCCCCTTATCCCCGGCGCATATGGGTTTGTTCACCGGCGGTAGTTTTTTAATTATTATCCCCGGCGCATAAGCGTATGTGCGCCGGTGGTAAGTCCTCTTATCCCGGCGCATCCCTAATCTATTCGCCGGGGATAACAATGAACAGGGGCTGGCTCATCCGGGGTGGGACCGCCCGGACTTATCCCCGGCGTATTTTGTGTTGATGCGCCGGTGGTGTGAGAATTATCGCCAGCGCATAGAAGAGTTGTTCGCCGGGGATAATTTTTACCACCGGTGCATAAAATACTAATACGTAAGGAGGCTGGCTATAAGCAATTCTCTACTAGTGAGAATGTATCAAGTGCTCCAGGTCGTTGAGTACTCCAGCTGCTCCGAAGCTATTACAGTCGGAGGATGGGCCACCAAGGGACGGGATGGCACTTGTGGGGACGTGCAAGCAGATCCATTGGTTATTTACAGAAACGCCATACTGGATCTCTGATTTCCACTGTGAACTACCTTCTTTCCTAACCATCTCGTCATATATCAGAGATCACCACCGAATCTCTCCCCCTTCCCTCCCTTGCTTGCCCAAGGTGCCTAGGTCCCGATGAGCGACATCAGGATCTCCACCGAAGAGGTCACTCGACCTTATCCACCATCAAAATCTTCGCTAAGAACTTGGCCAGTCCTGCTGCTTTCTTCAGTCTCGATGGTTGGATTTGTTTTCGTTTTGGGATCCTAGTTGAAGTGAATTGACGGTATGAACTGTCGTTGGGTGAGCACGTCAATTTGGTTAAGGTCTGAGCGTTATTTTTCGAGGAGGTTTGCTCTAGTACAACCTCCTTCCAAGAAACTTAGATAAACTCAAATCTAAGGACGGCTAAGATCGCCTAATACCCCTTCGTTATTAATACTAAATGGGTATATCTAGGCCCGTAAATACCCATATAGCCCAACTAAATTATACATATATGTAGCTTATATATGGATACGAGCATGAACATATGTTATCTGCGGTTACTCTTCCTTGCGATGGCCGGTGAGCAGGAGGGATGGCAGGCGGTGTTGGCCGGCCACGGGGCACAACTTCGGCCGTGCCTTGCAGGTTTGTCCTGGCTAGGTTGGCGGCAGCTTGTGCGGCACAGCCGAACAGTCCTCCGTTGCCGGCGGCGGCGGTCGCGCTGGACTGTCTTGCGCAGCACGCCGGACTATCTTGACAGTCTTGCTGGACAGCCGACTAGACTGTCTTGCGGTGGCGGCGGTCGCGTCAGACTGTCTTGATAGTCTCGCTGGACACCCGCAGGACTGTCTTGCGATGCCCGCGCCGGACTGTCCTGTGACGGTGGTGGCAAGGTTGAACGGCGGCAGCGGTGATCGTGCGCTTGGCCGGCGGCGGCGGTGATCGCGTTGTCACGTATGTGAGATGGATACCGCTCATACGAGACAGAGTTTGATGAATACGATATACCTGTACGTGGGATACTAGTTTTTGGATATGGGTTTGGATATGGGCTTAGACGGGCCCGGTTCAGTTTGTTTGAGTTCGGGGGAGGGGGTGTACCGGAGCAAACCTCTTTTTCGAGATGAATTGGTTATGTGTCAACTTTTGTTGAGCTTGTGAATCTCGTTTGTATTTTGAATGACCATGCACGCAATGGCAATACTCCACTTCGTTAAGTTGACTGTTTATGATACGTGATTGGAAAAATGATAGTATGAGTAATATCTATCTCGTGATCATTTTTTAGCCCAAAACTAATCAGTTCCTCTCACTGTGATTAGCTGAACAAAGGAAGACAATTTTGCATGCCTTTTCTGTTTCAAACTGGAGGCACAGCAGCAGAGCTGGATGAAGAAGGATGGTAGAGTTATTTGTACTTGGAGGGGATGTTTTTTTGCAAATTTTGAGGCAGAGTGCCGTGTGGTTCTACCCCTACGTACAGCTTGTATCCAACGGTTGTACTTATGGATGGTGCAGGAGTACTCCATCCATCAGACTATCAGAGTACACGATACATTCTCCACTGGCAACGACCCTGACGGATTTAGTATTCCTGGGCTTAGATCTCCAGCCGTTGAAGGCCCCAAGGCTGAAATCCGGCGCTAAATAAATTTCGGTCTGGGGAGGCCCATATTTCCAGCGGCGAGCCCAGGGACACTATTTGAATTCAAACAAAAAGTAGACGAAAAGCGGCAAACTTAATTTAGAGATATTTATATTAATAGGGCGAAATATAGACATATTTTGCATATATTGGCCGAATTCGTAATATATTCGAATTCGGCCTAAACCTAAACTAAAACACGCGTTTTATGGCGGTAGAAACACGTGTAGTCGCCGCTGTCGTCGGAGGAGGAGTCGCCGTCGTCCTGCGGCGGCGGCGCCTGGCGGCTCGAGCCCTGCCCAGCGTCGCCGAAACGTGGCGGCGTAGAGCGGTAGAGCTCGTCGTCGCTGGACTCCTCCAGCTTGACGACCGGCGCGCCGCGTCGAGGTAGCGTGGCGGTGGCGGCGCGACGCTCTGCGGCCGCCAGGTCCAGCAGCCGCCGCCGCTGTTCCGCCTCCTGATACGTCCATTTTGCATCACTATTTTGTATCATAATTTACTGTTATTCATTGATATATTTCATATTTAGAGTTGATACTTATGTTATTTCCTTTGTTTTCACATGTTTGATGATCTTTGGAGGAGTTGCTGCCGGAGTCAGGATTCTGCTGGAAAAAGGACCATCAAGGGAGCATATTTTGAAGATCAGGAAAATTCCAGAAAAATACCAGGGAATTATATTTTCCCAGAAGACTCAGGAAGCCAGAAGGAGGAGTTGAGAGGAGCCAGGAGGGGCCCACATGCCAGGGTGGCGCGGCCTGACCCCTGGCCGCGCTAGCCCTGTGTGAGGCCGCCCTGGCCCACCTCTGGTCTCGCCCCTGCGCGTACTTCATCCTTCCCGAAAACTTAAGTCGGGGGGCTCAGAGTTAGACACCACCGCCTCTGCGGGGCGGAAAACACCAGAGAGAGAAAAGCTCTCCGGCAGGCAGAAATCTGCCGGGGAAATTCCTTCCCGGAGAGGGGAGATCGTCGTCATCGTCATCACTATCGCACCGGACTTCATCGGGATCATCATCATCATCATCATCATCCCCATCACCAGCACCTTCATCTCCATCATCACCACGCCATCCCGCTGTAACATCTTAAGTTGGATCTTGTTATATTCATAGGGGAAACTTTCCCGGTGTTGATTACTCTTGTAGTTGATGCTATTGAGTGGAACCATTGAATTAAGGTTTATGTTCAGATCGTTATTTACCATTATTTCACCTCTGATCATGATCCATATGATGTCTTGTGAGTAGTTCGTTTAGTTCTTGAGGACATGGGAGAAGTCAAGATGTTAGTAGTGAATTATTGTTGAGAAATATTTAATGGTTTGATATTGTTGTGGTGCTATTTCACTAGTGGTGTCATGTGAACGTCGACTACATGATACTTCACCATTTATGGGCCTAGTAAGATGCATTGTGTATTTGGCTACCGATTGTGGGGTTGCTGGAGTGACAGAAACCTAAACCTCCGTTGGAAAACCATTGCACCAGGGAGCGTATGATCTTAGAGTTTAAGGCTGTGGTTAGATTTATCTTAATTACTTTCTTGTATTTGCGGATGCTTGCAAGGGGTATAATCACAAGTGTGTATTTATCCTAGTAAGGGTAGTGTGCTAGCACAGGTTCACCCCCATAACACCTATCAAACCAATAAAGACTATTGACTTTATGAAGCGAAAGCTCTTGATAGAAACTCCCGTGTGTCCTCGAGAACGTTTAGTTATTATAAGTACACAACCGGCTTGTCCTTTGCTGAAGAAAGGATTGGGCCACTTGCTGCAATTGTTACTACTGTCTTTTATTTACTCGCACTTTATTTACTCGTATTACCAAATACCCCTGAAAACCTGTTTGCTAGTATTTACAGTGATTCCTTGATCAAAACCGCTCATCAACACCTTCTGCTCCTCGTTGGGTTCGACACTCTTATTTATCGAAAGTACTACGATATACCCCCTATACTTGTGGGTCATCAAGACTATTTTCTGGCGCCGTTGCCGGGGAGTGTAGCGCTATTGAAGAGTGGAATTGGTAAAGCTAACCGTCGCTGTGAGTATCATTTTTATTTTGTCTTTTATTTTTATTTTTATTTTACTCTGCTATGGAGAACTCTCCATTTGGTTTCCTATTTGGAAACACATCTACTACTACTGCTGCACATGTGGATGAACCACCACCACCACCGCCTGCTGAAATTGATCCTTTTAAGATACCTATGAAAATTGTTGGGCGTATTATGGATAACTGCTATTCAGGTGATGGAACTGTCCATCCGGGTGATCACTTATTATTTATACATGAATTATGCGAGTTGTTCAGATGTGTAGGTATTTCACCAAGCCAGGTCAAGAAGAAACTATTCTCATTATCATTGAAAGGCAGAGCTGAGGAGTGGTATCGACTACTCCAAGATGGTCCATCTATGGCATGGGAGGATATTGTACCTCTCTTTTATTCCAAGTTTTATCCTCCAAGTGAAATTCATAAAGATCGTAATCGGATATATAATTTTTGGCCTCATGATGGAGAGAGTATTGCCCAAGCGTGGGGGAGATTGAAGTTACTAATGCTCAAATGCCCCATTCATGAGCTCCCCAATAATATTGTTATTGATAATTTTTATGCGCGGCTTACTCTTCCTGATAAGGATTATTTGGATGCTTCTTGCTTTGGATCATTTACTCATATGAAAGAAGATGCTAAGTGGAAACTTCTTGACCGTATACAAGAGAATGCTGAAGGATGGGAAAACGACAAAGGTAGGAAGTCAGGTATAAACTATGATTATGAATTCATTACATCTTTTATGGGAAGCGATGACTTTCATAGTGTTAGCACTGCTTATGGTCTTGATTCACAAATACTTGCTAATTGTCTTAAGGCCTTTGCCTCTTATCTTGATATTCCAAAGAAAGATTGCAACAAATATCATGCGCCTTATAAAGATTCTATTAGTCATATACCTGCTGCAGCTACTGAAGTTTGTACTATTGATAGCATTGTGCCTGAGCCTTATTTTGAGAAGACACCTTTCCCTGCTAAGGTAAAGAAGTATTCTACTTTGGTAAGTGTGTCTAATAAAAGTACTAAGAAAGCTGCAGAACCTGATGAGCAAATTACTATTAAGTCTCCTGTAGCTATATTGAAGGATCTTGTTACTAAAGATGTAGGGGATGAATATATTATTTTTTGTGAAGATGCTTCTAACATTCTCTCACATCCTAAAAAGCATAGGAAAACAAGTGTTCCTGTTATTTCTATCAGGATTGGAGATCATTGCTATTATGGTTTATGTGATATTGGTGCTAGTGCAAGTGCTATTCCCTTAGAGCTTTACAAAGAAATCATGCACGAGATTGGCGCTTGTGAACTTGAAGATATTGATGTGGTTGTTCAGCTTGCTAACAGAGAGACTGTTTGGCCTCTTGGTATTATTCGAGATGTGGAAGTTCTTTGCGGTAAGACTAAATATCCTACTGATTTTCTAGTACATGGTAAGGAGGCTAGTAAAACTTGTCCTATTATTTTTGGTAGACCGTTTTTGAACACCTGTGGCACCGTGATAGAATGTAAGAAGGAGAAATTTTTTACTAAGTTCAATGGAGAGTCTTATGAGTTTAATTTTTCCAAGTTTGCTAAGACTTCTTATGAAAATGACACGCCTAATGAAAATTTTCGAGTTGAACAGCTCGCTTCTATTGCTCTTGCTCCTAATAATGCCTTGCAGCAATTCATGGAAGATCACGAAAGTGATGTTTTCAGCAAGGAAAGAGAAGAGATTGATGACATTCTTCTTTGTCAACCACCATTAATCAAGTATAATCTACCTGTGGAGGATCTTGGTACCACTTTGCCACCTAAGGAAGATCCTGTGTTTGAATTAAAGCCTTTGCCTGATAATCTTAAATATGCTTACATAGATGATAAGAAAATATATCCTGTTATTATTAGCTCTAAACTTTCAGGAAAGGAAGAAGAAAGATTATTGGAGATATTGAGGAAACACCGAGGAGCTATGAGATATACTCTTGATGATTTAAAAGGGATTTCTCCCATTTTATGTCAGCATGCCATTAATATGGAGAAAGACGTGAAGCCAGTCGTGGAGCATCAATGCCGCCTAATTCCCAAGATGAAGGATGTGGTAAGAAATGAGGTATTAAAGCTCCTTGATGCTGGTATTATTTATCCTATTGCTGATAGTAGATGGGTTAGTCCTGTCCATTGTGTTCCTAAGAAAGGAGGTATGACTGTTGTGCCTAATGAGAATAACGAGCTTATTCCTCAAAGGGTAGTAGTTGGTTATAGGATGTGCATTGATTATAGGAAGGTAAACAAAGTTACTAAGAAAGATCATTACCCTTTACCGTTTATAGATCAGATGTTAGAAAGGTTGTCTAAGAAGACTCATTTTTGTTTCCTTGATGGTTATTCTGGTTTTTCTCAAATTGCTGTTAAGAAGGATGATCAAGAGAAAACCACTTTTACTTGTCCTTATGGAACTTATGCTTATAGACGTATGCCATTTGGTTTATGCAATGCTCCTGCTACTTTTCAAAGATGCATGTCTGCTATTTTTCATGGCTTTTGTGAAGAAATTGTGGAGGTCTTCATGGACGATTTCTCCGTCTATGGAACTTCTTTTGATAATTGTTTGCATAACCTTGATCAAGTTTTGCAGAGGTGTGAATAAACTAACCTTTTTCTTAATTGGGAAAAATGCCACTTTATGGTAAATGAAGGAATTGTCCTTGGACATAAATTTTTTGAAAGAGGTATTGAAGTTGACAGAGCGAAAGTGGAGGAAATTGAGAAAATGCCCTGTCCCAGAGATGTTAAAGGTATTCGTAGTATTCTTGGTCACGCTGGTTTCTATAGGAGGTTTATTAAAGATTTCTCTAAGATTTCAAAGCCTCTTACTAATATTCTTCAAAAAGATGTACCATTTGTCTTTGATGATGATTGTAAGGAAGCTTTTGAAACTCTTAAGAAGGCTTTAACTACTGCTCCTATTGTTCAACCACCTGATTGGAATTTACCTTTTGAAATTATGTGTGATGCTAGTGATTTTGCTATTGGTGCTGTTCTTGGACAGCGCGTTGATAATAAGTTGAATGTTATTCATTATGCTAGTAAGACTCTTGATGCTGCTCAGAAGAATTATGCTACTACTGAAAAAGAGTTTCTTGCTATTGTTTTTGCATGTGATAAGTTTAGATCTTACATTCTTGATTCTAAAGTTACTATTCATACTGATCACGCAGCTATTAGATATCTTATGACTAAGAAGGATGCTAAGCCTAGGCTTATTCGATGGGTGTTGCTTTTACAAGAGTTTGATTTGCATATCGTAGATAGGAAAGGTGCTAAAAATCCTGTGGCTGACAACTTGTCTAGATTGGAAAACATTTCCTTTGATCCTATTCCTGTTAATGATAGTTTTCCAAATGAACAGTTGGCTGCAATAAATGTAACTTCGCGAGACCTTCCTTGGTATGCTGATTATGCTAACTTTATTGTTTCCAAGTATTTGCCTCCGACCTTTACAGCTCAGCAAAGAAGAAAATTCTTTTATGATTTGAGGCATTACTTTTGGGATGACCCACATTTATATAAAGAAGGAGTTGATGGTATTATGAGAAGATGCGTGCCGGAATATGAGCAACAAGAAATATTAAGAAAATGCCATAGCAGCGCCTATGGAGGGCATCATGCTGGAGATAGAACCGCGCAGAAGATTCTACAATCAGGTTTTTATTGGCCAACCCTCTTTAAAGATGCCAGAAGGTATGTTTTATCTTGTGATGAATGTCAAAGAGTTGGTAATATTTCTAGATGCAATGAAATGCCTATGAGTTACACTCTTGTTATTGAACCGTTTGATTGTTGGGGATTTGACTTTATGGGTCCTTTTCCTCCTTCTAAAGGCTATACCCATATACTTGTTGTTGTTGACTATGTTACTAAATGGGTAGAAGCCATACCTACAAAGAGTGCCGATGGTGAGACCTCGTTAAAAATGCTTAAGGATGTTATTTTTCCTAGGTTTGGTGTGCCTAGATATCTTATGACTGACAGAGGTTCTCATTTTATTCACGGTGGTTTTAGAAAAACTCTTGCTAAATATGATGTCAATCATAGAATTGCTTCTGCTTATCATCCTCAGACTAGTGGGCAGGTAGAGCTTTCAAATAGGGAGATCAAGTCTATCTTACAGAAGACTGTCAATAGATCTAGGAAAAACTGGGCTAGTAAGTTAAACGACGCTTTATGGGCTTATAGAACTGCTTATAAGAACCCCATGGGTATGTCTCCTTATAAGATGGTTTACGGAAAAGCGTGCCACTTGCCCTTAGAATTAGAACACAAAGCTTTTTGGGAAGTGAGAGAGCTTAATAGAGATTTTAAACTAGCTGGTAAGAAAAGGTTATTAGATTGGGATTTCTATTCTCGTGCCCCTGGGTCGTTAGTTGTACTCAGTTTTCCCCAGCCGCTTAACTTTTCCTCAGTTTTCCCCTTGCTCCAGTTTGAAACCCCTCGCAGACGCTCGGACGGGAGGGTTTCCGTCTAGTCAGAGGCCTTAGACCGTTACCGGTGACGGCTAGGGAGCCGCGGTGGTTGTGAATGGACCGTTGCTTTTGAATGGTGTTGACTGTTGACCCAATGAGACACGTCGGACTGGCGGTCACTCACCCAAAGCTTTGCCCTCCGCCCGAGACTGGAAGAGCTCACCGCCCCTCCACTGCCACGCCGTCCTACCCTCCTACCTTATGGCGTCGTCCGCCCCCGAGCCGCCCCCGCCCCCACCACCACCCCCGGGAGGCGGAGAGGGCTCCGCCTCCACTAGATCTACCCCTATCGCGGTAGAGTTTGTACATCCGTCTGGTGTGCCGATTATGCCCCTCAACGGCGGAGAAGATTGGGAATCGGAGGGATCTAACGCATGGATTCCATCTAGGTAAGCATCGTCTGCCTATGTGAATTAACAGTAGGCAGTTTTCGAGCGTGAATCGTTGTTGCTCAACTAACTGCGTTGCTTTTTGAATAGGATTGATCCAGCGCTGGCTTTTCGGCTGGTGGTTAGGCTGGATACTAGCTTTTTGCGTGATTCTGAACGCAATGTGAGCGGATTTTACATCCCAGCGGTGGTTGCAACTACCATCTCGTTGAGGGATTTAAAAGATAACATCTGCGCTCAGTACGCCTGGGGCGCTGGCGATTCAGTTGATTTCCAATATTTCAACAGCATGGAGGGAAGATATGTTCCACTAATTTCTGACGACGATCTGGGAATTCTTTTTGCTTTAAATGATTCTTGCCGTGTCGGTAAAATTCGAATCCATGTGGACAGGGTCCAGGCATCATCTGGTGTTGGGGCATCATCAGGTGGTCGGGCATCATGTCTCTCTAGTGTTGCTACCTCTGCTAATCGTGTGCGCCGCCCCGCTCCTTGTAGGTCCACAGCAGCACCATCTGTCCCCAGTGCTAGTGGTAGTGGTAGCCAGATTGTTCCTGCGGTCGATGTGGAGGACGATGCAGAGATTGAGGATCCGTCTCCTCAAGATGATGAGGATGAGTTGATGTTTCCTGAATTGGTAGATCGATGCAGTAAGCAGGCAATGGAGGATCAATACATGGAAGATATTGCACAAGGTGCCAGATTTGATGACACTGATGATGAAGAGAAGGATGAGAACAATGACAGCCTCGTTTTAGCCGATTATGAAGGTGATGACTTGCCAACAATTGAGTGGAACAGGGAGGATCCTCAGCTTGCAGAAGGCACCGTATTTCAAACGATGATGGACTGCCGTAATGCAATTACTACATATTGCATTCTCACCAAGAATGATTATGAGGTTATTAAAAGTGAGCCAGGTAGGTTCACAGTTAAGTGCCCATACAAGAGGTGTAAGTGGAGGCTGCATGCATCCACAATGCTCAGAAGCACCGTGGTTCAGGTACTACGCCAACCAGTTGTGAATATTAGATCACAGTGTAAAATTTGTTAACTGTTACTGACATCCCTTATAATTATTATTCAGATAAAGAAGAACTCGATCGACCATACTTGTCCACCACGAGCGGGAGCGCCAGAGGAGAAATCAAAGCTAGCGAAGACTAGGTGGTTGGCAGATGCAATCATAGATTGGCTGAGAAAAACTCCATCACTTGGTCCAACAGCACTCATAAAATTGATATCTGATAAGTTTACTATAAAAATACATTACATGAGGATGTTCTATGCAAAGGAAATGGCTCTTGACAGGATCAATGGTCCATGGAATGAAAGCTTTCAGTTGCTTTACACTTTCAAAGCTGAAGTGGAGATGGCTAGTCCAGGCAGTGTTGTAGCGATAGACAAGCATACAGTTCCCTACAAATTGAAAAGCGGGAGGATAATGCAGAAGGAATGTTTTAGAAGGGCTTTTGTTTGTTTCAAAGCTTGCTGGAAAGGCTTTCTGGACGGTTGCAGGCCTTATTTGGCCGTGGATGCAACAGCTCTTCATGGCAGGTTTAAAGGACAACTAGTTGCTGCTACTGCAGTTGATGGACACAATTGGATGTTCCCTGTTGCTTATGGAGTTTTGGAGGTTGAGTCAGAGGAAAGTTGGACTTGGTTTCTGCAGAATTTGCGCGACCTTATAGGTCATCCACCAGGACTTGCTATCCACACAGACGCTTGCAAAGGTTTGGAGAGTGCAGTAGAAGCAGTATTCCCTTGAGTGGAGCATAGGGAATGTATCACTAGTAGGAAAACCCTTATAGGTGGGATGTATTTTTGTGGCGCACTAGCCAGCAGTGCGCCACAGAAAATAATTCTGTGGCGCACCTGTCCTGGTGCGCCACAAAAATACAACATTTCTGTGGCGCACCAGAAGGACATGCGCCACAGAATTTTGGTGGGGCCCACTCCCTGCCAGCCCCAACCATTGGTTCCACTAATTCTGTGGCGCACCAGACCAGATGCGCCACAGAATTTGTACATTCTGTGGCGCATCTGGTCTGGTGCACCACAGAATTAGCACATTCTGTGGCGCATCTGGTCTGGTGCGCCACAGAATTAGTGGAATGGGGTCACCGCGAGGGTCGTCGTGGAATGGGGTCACCGCCAGCAGATGGCCACATTGTATGGCCTTACAACCTACCCCCGTGGCTGTGCACCTGTTGGTCTGCCCGTCAACAAGCACCTTGACAGGATCGATGGATGGGGTCACCGCGAGGGTCGTCGTGAAATGCATATCGACTTCACTGGTCGACGCGCCGACTTTGATAGAGCAAACCTAGTCGCGCTACAGCACATGCAACTGATCGACCCTTGGGTAGAAGAGCACAAAAGCTTTATTGCAAATAAGTATAGTGACAGGGGCGAGCAGAGGACGGAAGGAGCAATAATCAATGAGCACAACTCCAATTTCACGCGTTGGTTCAAGGACAAGCTTCTAGCTAATCCCCCACCAATGCAATCTTCCGAGGAAGAAAAACTCATATTCGCCTTGTCACAGGGAGCTGAACACTGCCTAATGACCTATCAGGCATATAATATTATTTGTGCTTATTTACTTTATAATATATATTATAATATATCATAATGTAATAACATGCTAAAAAGTGTGAAAATAAACTATTATGATACTCCTCGCAAATAAAGTGAGAAAATATTTTGAAGTAATAATTTGAAGTAATTAATATTTGTTAGAAAGTGTGAAAAAAATGGTGAGAAAATATTTTGAAGTAATTAAATTTTGAAGTAATTAATATTTGTTAGAAAGTGTGAAAAAAATCGTGAGAAAATATTTTGAAGTAATTAAATTTTGAAGTAATTAATATTTGTTAGAAAGTGTGAAAAAAATGGTGAAAAAAATTGTAAAAAAAGGTGTGAGGCAACCAAGATTCGAACCCTGGATGCCCCTAATGCAAAGGATGTGTGCGCTGCCACTGAGGTAGAGGAGTGTTGGTGTCAAACAGAGAGCCCCGCGTTATTTGACTAAGTGTCAAATATAAGTGACACTTAGCCAAATATCTCGACCGGCCACCTCTCTGCTTCATCCCCATTGCTCTTCGTCTCGCTCTCGTGCTCCACTGCTCTGCTGCTAGCGCTCGCTCCACTCCGGCCGCCTTCTGCCCCATCGCCCTCTGCACCTCGCTCCGGCCGCCTTCCCCATCGCCCTCTGCACCTTGCTCCGCGCCTAACCCTAGCCCTTGCTCGCGACGCAATCCTCTCCGCGCGCCTAACCCTAGATTCCAAGCCCGCCGAGGAGGAGCAAGCGCCGCCGAGGAGGAGCACGTTTTACGCCGACCACGCAGGGAAGGTCTCGACGCTGACGACGTTCGCCTCGCCATCCAGGCCAAGGTCAACTTCTCCTTCTCCCAGCTGCCGCCCCGCGAGGTACCCACCAATCTCACCTAATCCCTACAGTATTGTCCAACTAAGGTGATTGCGTACACATAGCTATGCTTTTTATTTACCATGTCTTGCATTGATCTGAAAATAGGGTGGCTGGTGAGCTATCAGTCCATTTTGCTTTAGATTCTTTTGAATTATAGCACGGTAGAGTATACTTTATCCACACAAGTATGACCTTTTGGCTTATAATTATTTTGTGTCACACCAACTATTATGGATTTGATAATGTCAAAAGTGAAAAGAGATAGCCAGGTCAATAATAAGAAGGCTCATGAACTTTGTAGAATTTAACTGAAGGCTCTTGAAATTATGGCAGTTAATTGATTGATGTGTCGTGCTACATGATGATTTACCAGTAGCAATTAGGCCCCAACAGTCCAATATGTGAACTATAATGCCACAGAGATGGATAAAACTAAGATAAAATAAATTCAAATTGTTTCTCTATAGTGAAGTCATTCTGTATTAGATGGCATTGTGGAATTACTAATTAGTGCAGCAGAGTTGTCCACCTTAAGAACTAAGTGCTTAAACTAAAAACTGATGTAGTGTGCACTGTCATGAAACTAATAACTACTGTATTAAACTAAATACTATTGGCATAAAAGGAACAGTGTTTATATTTGATGTGCAGCCCAGCCTCTTGTAAAAGAAAAAAATCAAATTTATCCAGGTTTTGTATCACACTTCATCAAATGGCTCATTTGTATCTTCTGAATAACTCAGAGCTAAGAATTTTGGTTTAAGAAATCAGTTCCTGGTATAAAGCTCATTACTTGTCAGATATCTATCATGATATGACGTCTCCATATATTTTCAATCTTAGTATATGTGCACTGCTGCTACTGCTTTGCTGTATATGTGTATATATGAATTGCTGGAATTTGTGAATTGCTGGAATATGTGTGTATATATGAATTGGTCATTCAGTTGAAGGGTTGAGGTAATTATTGAAGTTTGCTGTGTTAGTTTGTAGTAGCTAGTTTTAATTGGATACTTTGAGTTGAGGTTGTTTTTTCTGACTGTCTAGCGTGTTAAAAGACTGAGACATGATTTTTTTTTCATTTCACGCACTAAAGCTTGAACTTATATTGGTGAAAAATAATTCCATCAGTTTGTTGAGGACAACACATTGCCAAAGATTTGTCCAAAGCAGATAAAAAGGTGGTGTAATAATGCTAGTCTTTGATGAGAAAACCAAACGAGCAGTTCAGCTGAGAGCTTCCTTTTATTTTAAAAAATCTCCAAACTTTCAAGTAACATTTCATGGTGCGTATGTATGGACCTTTGTTGCTTGAAGCTTAGAGAAGTTTGTAATCATGTTTATTTCTGGTTGTGTACAAGTTAACTGTAATGAACATATTGGCTGTTCTAAAGTAGTAGTAGAACTGGGCCTTAGGTTGCACCATTTAGAATAATTTAACTGGACTTGAGCTTCAAACCAGATAGTCTATCAATCATGTCAGATTTAATTCCATGTATGGACATAACTTGTTTGAACAAACAAGGTGTGCTATTGCTCCTACTAGGTATATGCATGTGCATTTCATGTGAGCTCCCTTCTCTTTGATTTTCCATTGTTAATTTGCTTTGTGGGTTTATTCAGTAATTGCCAGCCAAAAACCAGAATTATGGTATCATGTGCTGGTGAAGTAGTAACGACAAGCTGTTGTATTATTTGCTAGAAACCAATATTGACTACATGCTTTATATGTGGTATCATGGGGCTTATACAATTTACATGATTTATTTGGCTACATGTTTTGAAAGAATGTAGTATGGCACTGATCATGCTTTATATTTGGCTCCTTTTTTTTTGCAAAGATTAGTATGCTCTGGTTAGTACGCTCATATTTAGCAATTATTCTAATTATGCCCTGACCTACTTTTTCTCTCTGCTTTTAGGTACGCCATGGTGCGCCGCAAGATCACCACCTACGCGATGATGAGCCGACGCCCACCACCACCCCCTCCCCCTCCGACGCCGCCTCCAACGCCGCCACCTCCAGCGTCCGACGGCGAGGAGGAAGTCATCCCCGAGGTGGACTACCCGGAGGACGAAGAGGAGAACGACCGCCTGGAGGCGGAAGTCCAGGCGGAGATCGACGACATGGAGTGGGCCATCTCGGACCCCGAGAATGAAGAACAGGCGGCCATCCACGCCTCGTGGCGTTCTCTGCGGATGGAGAACAAGGAGGCGGCGCGCGACGACGAGATGGACGGCCTGCTTCTTGAGTCGGGGCTCAAGGAGTCCCGCGACCGCCACGCGACGGAGGAGGGAGCGCACAGCTTCATGGAGTTGGAGCGGCGGCGCCTCTTGGAGCTGCTCGCGGAGGACTCCGGTCGCCTCCACAAGATTGTGGAGGATGACTTCCTCCCCGCCCCCGCCCCCGCCGCCGCACGAGATGCTCGATCGGGCCTAGCGGCGACGAGGAAGCGCGTGAGGGCCAACGACGACGAGGCGGGACCCTCTAGGCGCTAGAACTTTTTTTTCGTATTATGAACTGCTTATATATGATCATATGAACTGCTATGTTTTATTCTAGGCTTATGAATCCTTGCCATAGTATTTGTGATCATGCAAGCATGCTTTTGAACTTTGTCATTCCTTTCGTTGCATAACATATATACTCCATTCTAGGCTTATATATGATCGATCGTCATCCATGCTATGTTTTATTCTAGGCTTATGAATCCTTGCCATAGTATTTGTGATCATGCAAGCATGCTTTTGAACTTTGTCATTCCTTTCGTTGCATAACATATATACTCCATTCTAGGCTTATATATGATCGATCGTCATCCATACTATATGTTTTATTCTAGGCTTATGAATCCTTGCCATAGTATTTGTGATCATGCAAGCATGCTTTTGAACTTTGTCATTCCTTTCGTTGCATAACATATATACTCCATTCTAGGCTTATATATGATCGATCGTCATCCATGCTATGTTTTATTCTAGGCTTATGAATCCTTGCCATAGTATTTGTGATCATGCAAGCATGCTTTTGAACTTTGTCATTCCTTTCGTTGCATAACATATATACTCCATTCTAGGCTTATATATGATCGATCGTCATCCATGCTATGTTTTATTCTAGGCTTATGAATCCTTGCCATAGTATTTGTGATCATATGCAAACATGTTTTTTAACTTTATCATTCCTTTCGTTGCATAACATATATACTTCATGTCTATACAGAGATGTCTTGTGGTACGTGGTGTACAGTGGTCGGGTTCTAGGAGTCTACGAGGAGTGGGAGGACTGCCAGGCACAGGTGACCAACTTCAGCGGCAACTGCTACAAAGGGTACAAGACAAGAGAGCTCGCGGTCTCCAAGTGGAGGAGACACGTGTGGAAGAAGAATCGGATGAAGTTCTTGATCATGGTCTCGATCTTGCTCATCGTCGTCGCCGGTGTGATCTATTCAAACTTTTTTTTCGATGTTGGACTTGCTTATATATGATCGATCGTCATCCATGCTATGTTTTATTCTAGGCTTATGAATCCTTGCCATTGTATTTGTGATCATGCAAGCATGTTTTTGCATTTGTCATTCCGTTCGTTGCATAACATATATACTACATGTCTATAGAGCTACCTTTCTCTACATGTCTATAGAGAAAGGTGTTGTTATATGCCTTGTGTCCATAGAGATGACGTGGTACGTCGTGTTCGAGGGGCGGGTTCCAGGAGTCTATGAGGAGTGGACGGACTGCAAGGAACAGGTGCACAAGTTCCAGCGGCAACTGCTACAAAGGCTACCCGACTCAACAAGAGGCGGTTGCCAAGTGGACGAAGCACCCGTCGAACAAGAGCAAGATGAAGACCTTCATTGTGCTCTCTCGCTCTTGCTCACCATCATCGGAGCGGTACTCTATTTCATCCTAGTGTAGGCGACGGCCGGTGTCACTTCATTTGTATCTTGAGATGATGCACTTAATTTGCATGGATTATGAGCTGTATGGAGATCTATATATGTATGATGAGTTGTATATGCATGGAGCTATATGAAATCTGTTAATATTCTATAGGAAATGAGTTTTATATGGAGATATATAATTGTGCTATATGAAATCTGTTGATATATCTGTATACTGCTATATTATATCTGTTAATACCTGTATATATACACCAGACAGAATAAGTTCTGTATAAAACCTGTAATATTTTTGTGGCGCACTAAAATGCAATTCTGTGGCGCACCTAATTCTGTGGCGCACCAAGACAAAATGCACCACAGAATTCCTTAATTCTGTGGCGCATTAGGTCTTGGTGCGCCACAGAATTCCATATTTCTGTGGCGCATGTGCTGGTGCGCCACAGAATGCTTATTTTTGTGGCGAAGATTCTGTGGAGCACCACCCATGCGCCACAGAATGCATATTTTGGTGCGCCACAGAAGAGGTTTTCCCTACTAGTGTATGTGACACTTGGTACAGAATTTTACAAAGAAATTCAAGGGTAAAGTTTATACTAACAAGCTATGGCCAGCTGCATACACATGCAGCATTAGGAAGCATCTGTTTCATTTGGAAGTGTTGTATAAACAAAAACCTGGGGTGAAGGAGTACTTGAATGAACATCATGGTAGGGTGTGGTCAAGAAGCCAATTCAATGAAATTTGCAAGGTAGACCATGTAGCAAGTAACCTTGTGGAGAGTTTCAATGCAAAGGTCAAGTCATTGAAAGGGCTTATGCTGTGGCAAATATTTGATAAGATTAGGCAGATGATCATGATAAAGATCGATCTGCGTCAAAGAATTGCAGCCACAAAATATGTTGGCCATCTCATGCTCCCATCTTTGATTAAGTCTTTGCATTCCAGGGCAAAACAATTGAAGATGAAATGCATCAGAAAAGGAATGGAGGCTGAGGTAACCTACACTGACAGTAAAAACAGGCAGTGGAGGTATCCAGTGAGTTTGGTTGATAGGACATGCCATTGTAGGCGATGGCAGATCCGTGGGATACCCTGCATACACGCATTTTTTTTCATGAGTGTTATAGCGGGTGCAGAAGGTGAAGTTGATCAGTATGTGTCAGAGTATTTCTCTGTTGCCAAATTTATGGCTGCATATGCTATGAATGTTCCTACCTTGTTGGGAAAAGACCAATGGATGACAGTCGATCCAGGCTTCAAACTGTACTCTCTAGTTTTGACTAGACCGGCAGGTAGGCCGAGGAAGAATAGGATCAGAGCTAGTGCAGAGGGTGGTGCACCGATTCGACGACGTAAGTGCAAACGTTGTGGAACCCCTGGACACATTGCTAGGCTTTGTAAAAATCCAGTTGACCCAGCTTTTGGAATGGAAGATCAGGCGGGAGTAGCAAATGCAGAGGAGAATGAAGTAGCAATTCAACATGAGGAGATTGAAGCAATGGATCATGAGCTGCTTGAACCGATGGATCCAGAGCAGATTGAACCAATGGATCAAGAGCTGCTTGAACCGATGGATCAAGAGCAGCTTGAACTGATGGATCAAGAGCAGAGGGAACAGATGGATCGAGAGCTGCTTGAACCGATGGATCGAGAGCAGAGGGAACAGATGGATCGAGAGGCCATTGAAGCAATGGATCGAGAGCTGCTTGAAGCATTTGAAGAAAATGCATTAAAAGAAAGAGCACAAGCTTCGTATGATATGGTTGTCTCGGTCTTGGCACAACCCGAAGAGAAGAAGAAGAAGAACAAGAAAGATGGCAAAAGGAAGGTAGACACCGGTAATATCCCTGGTAGGGTTACCCGGAGTAAGGTGGCGGACCTAGTGAGTCACACCAGGAGCAAGAGAAAGATTTTATTTTGAACAATTAATTTGAATGTATGTGTTATTGCAAGTTTTCTATGGTCATGCACCTCGAATAAGTTCATCGCTTAAGCCACATTTATCATTTTCTAAGTGACTAAACTCAAAAAATATAGTTTTGGGTTTAGTTTAATTCAAAATAATTCAAAACATGGTGGAACCTTCCCATGGAGTCTTGTTATGTTACCTACAACCTAGAGAAATAATAATGGAAAAGGAAATTTATCATTTTCTAAGTGACTAAACTCAAAAAATATAGTTTTGGGTTTAGTTTAATTCAAAATAATTCAAAACATGGTGGAACCTTCCCATGGAGTCTTGTTATGTTACCTACAACCTAGAGAAATAATAATGGAAAGGAAAATATAGAGATATGAAGTTTTTCCCAAAACCACTTCCTAGTCCATGAGCTACTAGCTATGAAGATGCAGGGCTTTCTACTCAACACACCTCCCAAATACCCACTATGCTTACAAACTTTGTTCAAATGAGTCCAAATTCGTCACACTTGTGTATCTTTGAATTTCAAACAATATCACGTCGGCCAAAATGTACTATATTGTTCAAATAACACAATCTAACAATTTTTTTGCCAAAAGCTACAATTTCCCTTACTCCCTTTATTATTTGGGTGCCCCTGTTTTACTTAGTTTTACTCAGTTTTCCCCCTCCGGGTCCACTTGTTTTACTCAGTCCTACTCAGTTTTGCCCTTCCGATAAACATTTCCTCACTTTTCCCCCTCTTAGTTCTACTCAGTTTTCCTCACTTGTACTCACTAGCTGATCTCTGATTGGTCGAGATGTATGTCACACGGATCTTGGTTGGTTGATAGCTCAACGTACGCTTGCACCGTGGGATCATTTATGATCGGACGGCCTGTATATCTCTCTCTACCTCGAAGGACGCATACGGAGAGAAGAGCAGAGCACATACCTACCAACCCTAGCAGTCGCATCTTCCTCTCTTAGGCCTTGTTTGGTACTAGTGTTTTGGTGGGGATTGGTGGGGATAATCCCCTAGAGTATTGGGTGAAACCCCCACCTTCACCCAATCCCCACAAAACCCCACCCACAATCCACTAGGTAGAGGTAGAGTATTGGGGATTGAGAAAAATACACTAAAATTTAGGAAAGAGTGGGGATTAGCGGGGATTATACTCGCCCAATACTCTAGTACCAAATATACTTTTAGAAGTGAGTGGGGATTTGGGGTTTGGTGGGGATTATCCCCACCAATCCCCACCAAAACTCTAGTAGCAAACAAGCCCTTACTCTGGCGGTCGCGGCGGCGCGGATCTGCAGCGTGCGTGCGGCAGCACAGATCTAACCGTGCGGCGGCGCGGATCTAACCGTGCGTGCGGCGGCACGGATCTAACCGTGCGTGCGGCCGCGCGGAACTGCAGCGTGCGGCGGTGCGGATCTAACCGTGCGTGCGGCGGCGCGGATCTAACCGTGCGTGCGGCCGCGCGGAACTGCAGCGTGCGGCGGCGCAGATCTAACCGTGCGTGCGGCGGCGCGGATCTAACCGTGCGGCTGCGTGGATCTAAGAGTGCCGGTGAGGATCTAAGAGTGCTGGTGAGGATCTAACCCTCAGAAATAGTTGAAATGTCTCTCTCTGTCTCACTTTCGTTTATCTTCTCAGATCTGTTGATGATGAAGAACACCAAGATGGTGGCCATGCCGACAGTGCTCACCGATCGTCTTGAAGCCATCACCTACAACATCGCTGCGACCTACAACATCGCTGCGATGGCACAGATCCAGCCTTCAATATCGGAGCCAGCCGATGTCTCACTTCCGTTGCCCTCCTCAGATCTGTTGCTGATGGACACCAAGACGGCGGCCGTGTCGACAGTGCTCACCGATCGTCTTGAAGCCATCGCTTCGACCTACAACATCGCTGCGACAGCGCAGATCCAGCCTTCAATGTCGGAGCCTGCCAATGTCTCACTTCCGTTGCCCTTCTCAGATCTGTTGCTGATGGACACCAAGACGGCGGCCGTGTCGACAGTGGTCATCGATGCCAAGACGATTGAAGCCATCGCCTACAACATCACTGCGACGGCGCAGATCCAGCCCTCCTCCATGTCCGAATTTGCGGATGGCGCAGATCCAGCCACCAAGACGGCGGTGGTGCCAAGAGTGGTTGCGAAGCCGCAGATCCAGCCCTCCTCCATGTCCGAGTTTGCAGATGGCGCAGATGACCACCCCTCGGCCGCCCGTCGTCCAGGCCCTTCTAGCCCATCGGTGCGCGGCCGTGTTCAACGCCACAAATTGGGATAAATTATGATAAATTTGTATTTTTCAATTTCAATTTGGGATAAAATTGTTCAAACTACTACCTCCGTCTCAAAAAAAGCTTCTCCACTTTCTCGATGTGTCCCTGTACATCCGAATGTATGATTTGAATTCTATCCCAACTTGATTGGGAAGATTGATATGTATTTGATCCGAGAGGCTGGTACATGCTTTCACTTTTAGGATCCCTTCACTTTTGGAACTCATCCAAATTCACTTTTGGGATCCCTTCACTTTTATAAGATGTTCATGCATGCTAAAATTATCGCGCGCATTACTTAGCACAACTAGGAAATTGTACGCCAAAATATAGTGGTTAGAGCCACACCAAAATACAGTGGTTAGAGCCATCTACTGAATAACAATTCTATACTATCTAAATCATCTACCACAACCACATAACTGCTAGGACAGGGATGACACCAAATAAAACTGCCCAGATGAATCTACTTTTCGCCTCTCCCATCACTTGAAGTTCATGTTCTAGATTTTCTACCACTTGATCAGATACGGCAAGATCTGTCTCAAGTATCAACTTCTCCTTGCGAATAAGCTCTGAATTCTTATTTTCTTCCTCCACAGTACGCTTCAGCTCAAATATCATCAGGTTTTTACGGGCCAATTCATCACCTAAATTGGCCACCTTCTCCTCCAAATCCATCCTCTGGCTACACCACTGGGTTGATTCATCTTGGTATGCAATGTACCATGGATCATCGGCTTGCCTGGCGAACTGTAACAATAATGGAAAAAAGAACAACTGAAATCACTCCAACAGGCCATGGCGGCACTTAAATTCAACGGTAGTACAGAGAGCAGAAGCTAGATACCTGCACTTCCGACGAGGTAGGAGAAGTAGAACGTGGCCATGACATGATCGAATCCCCACCCTCGCCGGTGTACCCACTATGACCAGACATTGAGGACTATTTCGCACCTGCAAACTCTAATAAATTACGGGAACCGAATCGATTCGGGGGTGGGGGAGGCGGAAGCGGAGGTCTTACCAAGCTATACTACCAATTGGTGCGCGGAACAAATCCCGGTCGTCGTGGGCGGCGGATCTGCTTGCGGCGGACTTTCCTGCGGTGGGTACAATGCGTGCGGACAAAACAAGTGATGGAGCCGTGGTTGACGTACAACGCCGCAGTCCGTCCGACGCCGCCGGGGGACAGAGCCGGCGGCGCGATGAGGCGCCGGCGATGGCTTCTCCGTCCGAGGGTGGGGAACGAGCTGCCAGCGGTTCTCCGATGACTAATGAGATACACAACACTAGGTTCCAGCCATGTTTAGCATAATATTCACTTTAGATTAAGCTGCGAAAATAGTCACCTGCTGGGTCTAGCTTAAGAAAAATTAATTAGCGAACTTGTTGCTTCTCTCTAGCGAAAATAGTCACCTGCTGGGTCTAGCTTAAGAAAAAGGGCGACCCCAGCGGTCATTGGCTGAGGCGGCCCCACAGAGCGGCTCTATATGATTTTCTCTAAATAGATAGACGACCCCAGCAGTCATTGGCTGCGGAGGCCCCACAGAGCGGCAATATATGATTTTCTCTAAATAAATAGACGACCCCACTGGTCATTGGCTGCGGCAGCCCCACAGAGCGGCCCCATTGGTCATTGGCTGCGGAGGCCCCATAGAGCAGCAATATATGTCTTTTCCTGAAAAATACACGACCCCACTGGTCATTGGCTGCGGCAGCCCTATAGAGCGGCCCCATTTGTCATTGGCAGCACCGCGTAAACAATCAGGAAATAAAATGGCCCACACATCAGCGATAGATGGATGGCTGCTCCGATGTGTCTCCTGACCCTACCCGTCAGCACCATTCAAAAGCATCGGTCAATTCACAACCACCGCGGCTCCCTAGCCGTCACCGGTATGGTCAAGGCCTCTGACCAGACCGCAACCCTCCCGTCCGAGCATCTGCGAGGGGTTTCAAACTAGAGCGAGGGGAAAACTGAGGAAAAACTAAGCGGCTGGGGAAAACTGAGCACAACTAACGACTTGAGGGCACGAAAATAGAAATCCCTATTATATTTGAGTTCTCTAGATGAGTGGAGAAACGAAGCGTATGAGAATGCCAGACTTTTTAAAGAGAAAGTCAAGCAATGGCATGATAAGAGAATTCTTAAGAGAGAGTTTCATGTTGGTGAGAAAGTTCTTTTGTATAGGTCTCGTCTCAGATTTTTTGCAGGAAAATTACTCTCTAAATGGGAAGGACCATATGTTATTGTGGAAGTGTACCGCTCAGGTGCTATTAAGATCGCTTCATTGAAAGATGACTCTACACAAGTGGTGAATGGGCAAAGACTCAAACATTATATTTCTGGAGATTCTTATAATGAAGATGTTGATGTTATTGAAACAATTTCTCTGGAAGAATTCATCCAAGACAAATTGTAGGTACCTGCAGAGTTCATTTTCGAATAGGTAACAGTTCTAGTCAGAGAAGTTTCGCGAAAAGCTCTTCCTTTAATATTTTTGCTATTTTTACTAAATATTAAAAATCACGAGACGAAAACGGGCAGGAAAAAGAGTCCGTGTGCCTCTCACACACAGGTGGCGCGGGCCCACCCTTGGCCGCGCCACCTAGGTGTGAGAGCACCCCGGAACTCGTTTCCGTCCCGGTTTCCTCCTGTGATTTCGTTTCGATGTATAATTTTCACCTATTTAACCCACCGGAGTCCCCGAGGTCTGTATATCGTTTACTCGTCGTGTTTTGTTTTGAGCTGTTTCTGTCAGGGATTGCTCTCAGCTTGGGAGTTACAATGTCTTCATCCGGTCCATCTGAGGAGAACCCTCTTGCGGGTTCCATCAATCCGTACATGAGGGAGCTGAGGATGCATCTGAAGGAATTGTCACTCAAGGATGGGGAGTTGCAGATTAAAGATGTTCAAGGACCCAAGGGAGAAGGGAGTCTCGAAGCGAGGATGGAAGCACTGGAACAAGAAGTTTTCAAATACAAGAAGATGGCAGAACGCGAGGTGGACATTATCTATAAGATTAATCAAGAGCTTGTTGCCATGTACAAGAAGGAGACTACAGAGCTCTGGAGGGATGTCCTCTCACTCCAGGAGACGACTAGCCAATTACAAGCACAACTCTATGACGTGCAGAACCAAAATTGTGAGTATGAAGTTAGATTTCAACAAATGAGTGCTGCTGCAAGTTTTAGGATTTTGGAGACCAAGACATCCTTCCTTGATGGAGGACCTCTGCCTTGGAAGTATGACAACGATGAAGATGCACCGCCGCCGCCAAAGGAGTAATTCGTCATCGGTATAGGCATCCCCTTGGCTTGTTCCAAGCTTGGGGGAGTGTCGCGGTATCACATCATTACCTTTTGCTCATTTACTTTTCAAGTAGTGTCATATCATGAATAGAGAAGTTATCTTATAGAATAGTTTGCAGTTTGGAAGTATCCTCCTTAGTTGGTTATCTATGTATCCCTTGGTGTGAGTTGCGGTAATAAAATATTAATGAGAAGTTTTATCGTTTACTTTCCGCGCACTTTATGTTAGTCTGCAATCTCTCTTGTATGACTAGTCTTGTTGATTGGTATTGGTATCACTTTGGGAGCATGAGTAAATTTAGTTGGTTTTGGCAAACCTAGCTTGGTCAGTAGCAACTTTACCTTGAGGTTTGAGTAGAAAAGAATAAAGAAGTGCTTGTAGTTACATCACTTCAGTTTTCCTTATGTTTGGCTTATAAGCATTGTTATTCCTGAAGTCAAAATCGTTGTACCTTCAAGGGAGTTTGCATGATTGTTCTTGTTATATGTTTGTTTGTTTGTTACATGCAACTCTTATGCTTGCTACCCAGCCTTGCTAGCCAAAAACCTGTACTGAGAGGAAATACTTCTCGTGCTTCCAATTCCCAAAAGCCAAGTCACTTCCAAAGAGTCCACTATAAATTCATATGCATGGTATTTCAAGCCATTCCAAGTAAATTTTCATGTGCTACCTTTCAAAAAAAACCTGCAAACACTTCTCATTTTGTGCCACTATTTTTAGCTCATGAGGACGTAGTGGATGGGTTTGTTATCTTCCATACTAAATTGAGTACCCCTCGACTAGGCAGCTTCATCTCCTCGTCATTAATTTTGCAAGGGAGCTGGTCAGACCATTATAATCTCAAAAAGAAAAGAAAGAA
The DNA here is from genome assembly GCA_007115705.1 of Dactylis glomerata. Taxonomy (NCBI): domain Eukaryota; kingdom Viridiplantae; phylum Streptophyta; class Magnoliopsida; order Poales; family Poaceae; genus Dactylis; species Dactylis glomerata. The sequence continues at coordinate 37,684 of QXEO01000809.1, forward strand.
AAGAGCACTCCTCCATGGTATGTGAAAGTTGGTTGGCACCCGATGGAATCGGTTAGCCATAGTTTGAGAAAGGAAAAGGGTGGGGAGGAGTGCAAAGCTATAAAAGAGCACCATTGTGCCAATTAATCAAACATCTCGGAACCGCTCTCACTTGTTTAGTATGGAAGATATCAAGAACTCTGTTGCTAGTCGTTGACAAAAGCAACCACCTCTCAAAACAATTTTTACCTCTGTTTTGCAAATGAAAAGCTCTAGCACATGTTTAATCCCTGCTTCCCTCTGCGAAGGGCCTATCTTTTACTTTTATGTTGAGTCAACCTATTTCCCTCTATCTAAAGCAAGCATTTGAGTTGTTATGTTTCACTTATCCATATGTTGATCCATTTAATCATGTTTACTATCTTCCTTGTTTTGAATAATGCTTTTGTCTGAAGGAATATATCTTTGAAAGCTTTCTATGAATGCAAAAGTTTACCTTTTAGAAGAAAGAATGGCTTGTTCATCACTCTTTGACCAAGAACTAAGGTTTGCCATTGCCAATTATCGTTTACTTTGTGCTTCTTTACATGTGATTCCCTTTTACCCATTGCAAGTCTATATCTTATAAAGGGAAGTTGTTGTCTATTATAATTTGTGCCTTGGTGAATGTGATGCTTCTTGCCCGTATTTTTATTATCGACACTTCACTCCATAAACCTGTTGTCATGTTTACCGAGTTTAGTTTTCGCTTGGGGACAAGCGAGGTCTAAGCTTGGGGGGGGGGTTGATACGTCTATTTTGCATCACTATTTTGTATCATAATTTACTGTTATTCATTGATATATTTCATATTTAGAGTTGATACTTATGTTATTTCCTTTGTTTTCACATGTTTGATGATCTTTGGAGGAGTTGCTGCCGGAGTCAGGATTCTGCTGGAAAAAGGACCATCAAGGGACCATATTTTGAAGATCAGGAAAATTCCAGAAAAATACCAGGGAATTATATTTCCCCAGAAGACTCGGGAAGCCAGAAGGAGGAGTCGAGAGGAGCCAGGAGGGGCCCACACGCCAGGGTGGCGCGGCCTGACCCCTGGCCGCGCCAGCCCTGTGTGAGGCCGCCCTGGCCCACCTCTGGTCTCGCCCCTGTGCGTACTTCATCCTCCCCGAAAACCTAAGTCAGGGGGGGCTCAGAGTTAGACACCGCCGCCTCTGCGGGGTGGAAAACACCAGAGAGAGAAAAGCTCTCCGGCAGGCAGAAATCTGCCGGGGAAATTCCTTCCCGGAGAGGGGAGATCGTCGCCATCGTCATCACCATCGCACCGGACTTCATCGGGATCATCATCATCATCATCCCCATCACCAGCACCTTCATCTCCATCATCACCAAGCCATCCCGCTGTAACATCTTGAGTTAGATCTTGTTATATTCATAGGGGAAACTTTCCCGGTGTTGATTACTCTTGTAGTTGATGCTATTGAGTGGAACCATTGAATTAAGGTTTATGTTCAGATTGTTATTTACCATTATTTCACCTCTGATCATGATCCATATGATGTCTTGTGAGTAGTTCGTTTAGTTCTTGAGGACATGGGAGAAGTCAAGATGTTAGTAGTGAATTATTGTTGAGAAATATTTAATGGTTTGATATTGTTGTGGTGCTATTTCACTAGTGGTGTCATGTGAACGTCGACTACATGATACTTCACCATTTATAGGCCTAGTGAGATGCATTATGTATTTGGCTACCGATTGTGGGGTTGCTGGAGTGACAGAAACCTAAACCTCCGTTGGAAAACCATTGCACCAGGGAGTGTAGGATCTTAGAGTTTAAGGCTATGGTTAGATTTATCTTAATTACTTTCTTGTATTTGCGGATGCTTGCAAGGGGTATAATCACAAGTGTGTATTTATCCTAGTAAGGGTAGTGCGCTAGCACAGGTTCACCCCCATAACACCTATCAAACCAATAAAGACTATTGGCTTTATGAAGCGAAAGCTCTTGACAGAAACTCCCGTGTGTCCTCGAGAACGTTTGGTTATTATAAGTACACAACCGGCTTGTCCTTTGCTAAAGAAAGGATTGGGCCACTTGCTGCAATTGTTACTACTGTCTTTTATTTACTCGCACTTTATTTACTCGTATTACCAAATACCCCTGAAAACCTGTTTGCTAGTATTTACAGTGATTCCTTGATCAAAACCGCTCATCAACACCTTCTACTCCTCGTTGGGTTCGACTACTCTTATTTATCAAAAGTACTACGATACACCCCCTATACTTGTGGGTCATCACCTCCTCGCACTCCCACTCCCGCCGGGACCACTCCAGCGCCGCGTCGAGCGGCATGGTGTTCTCGGCGGGGACGATGTCGCACAGAGACAGGGCGATGGCCTCCGCCGTCGCCGCCTCCTCGGTGCGGGCGGCCTCAGCCTCGGCGAGGTCGGACGCGGCCTTGGCAGCGGCGTCCTTCCTCAGCTTGCGACGACCCGGCGGCGATGCGGTGCGCGCCCCCTCGCGGATGACGAGGGCGCCGTTGTTGCGCCGAGGCGCGGACGCCGGCTCGTGCTTGACGGTCCTCGGCGTGGATGCCGAGGACCGTGATCCTGACCTCGTCGCCGACCCAGAGGACGCCGAGCGGGAGGAGCCGGATGCCATCCGCCGTGGCATCCAGGCCCTCCCGCAGCAGTGGGAGAGCGTCGGACGCGGCGGCGGCATCTCCAGGACGGGGTCGTTGCCGCGCTCGGTGTGCTCGAGGACGAACTCGAGCATGCGGCCGGGCGCGCTCCACCAGCGGCGGCGCCCGGCGGCGTTGTTGCGCGCCGGAGGAGGGGGCGGGCCGTCGTACGCCGCCAGCTCACGCTTGTACCGACGGCGGAAGAACGCCGTCCATGCCTCCCGATTGTCGGGGTAGAAGCGTGGATCGGTGCACTACTCGTCGGACATGGTCTCGATGACCTCGTCGATGGCGGCTTCCGTTGGCGGCGGCGGGATCGGGATGCCGCCGGCGCTCAGGCGCCATCCTCCGGGCGCGCGGAAGTCCGGCGGCGCCATGTAGCCGGCCGCGTACAGTAGCTGACCCTCCCACTGGTGCAGGGAGCGGCGGCCGAAGCCGTTGTTGGTCGTGCCATCCTCGTCCGATCGGTAGCCGGCCATTGCTCGAGGAGGTGGGTGGAGGAGGTGGAGAGGTCGATTGGGGGGAGGTGCTGGCGAATGTGGCCGGCCAGGCACGGTAGGCCGCGATATATAGGCGGGCTGGCATTAACTCGCCTTGCCGCGTGGCTGGCCGTCCATCTGCGGCAGCTTTTACTGTGTGCGGAAGACGATGCGCGGGGAAGAAGACGATGCGCGGAAGACGAGACGATGAGGACGACGACCGCCCACTCTCGCCGACAAGTCGGGGCCACACAACGCGCGGGAATTTTCCTCGCCGTTTCGCGCGCGTTTCTTTCATCCGGAGTCCCCGAGCGCGCCCTGGAAGGCCGGGGATGGCCTGGGCTCGCCGGATGGAGGAAGGCCCAGATCCGGGCGAAAACGAAGATCCAGAGGCGCGACTGGGCCGATTTACGCCGTCCGGATGAAAAAAAAGGATGCCGGAGGCCTCGTCGGGCATGTGAGTGGAGATGCTCTTATCTGGTGATGCCCAATCAATCCATGGGACAGTGTAGAACTGACAGCTTGACATCCACTAACCCCACTAATTGATTTGATTTTGCCTTACGTAGCACATGCATCATACAAGCACGCACACCTCTAGAGTAATGTGATGGTCAGACTTTTACCACTCCCCCTGTCCATAGTTTACCCAGGCGCATTATCTGCTCCATGCCAAGCTACGAAGACACCCTGTTCATCTTCTCGACCCAAAGCTGATATTTTGTAGCAGTTAAAGTGTTTAGGGTTTCACAGGTTGATGCTTCCACACCTCTTCTATTTATATACGAACAGGCACAATACAATTACAATACATATAGAGTTTAATCTCCTATATGTGTCCAGTGCTAACCAGGAGTTTTTTTTCTCGACCGGAATTTCTGAAATCTCGTAGGAAACCGGAATTCTCGCTACCTGATGGTGCGGTGTTGATGTAGGAGTTTTGTAGATGACCGCCCAGTTGGAAACTCCAAGAGAAGGTATGATGAGCACAGCAGCAAGTCTTCCCTCGGTATGAAACCAAGGTTTATCGAACCAGTAGGAGAAAGAACCAAACTTCCAAAGGTTGATGATTGCTAGCTTCGCGACAGCTCTGGACAATTTGTATATGGCGCCTCGTCCAGGGCGTAGCTTTGCACCAGCAGCAACGTGGAACCTGCACACAACACAATCAATTAATTTGTCCCAACTAACAGTGAGGTTGTCAATCTCACCGGTTTGCTGTAAACAAAGGATTAAGCGTATCGAGTGGTAAAAGATAATAGTTTGCAAGAATATAAATAAAATAAGTAAATAGTAAATGGTAATAGCAATGTAAAAGAATGGACCGAGGTCCACAGTTCATTAGTGGTGTCTCTCCATAAGATAAATAACATGCTGGGTAATCAAATTACAGTTGGGCAATTGATAGAATAAAGCAAGCGTACAAATGTCACGAGGATCACTATGAGATTCACTTAGGCATTACAACATAATATATAGACCGTAATTCAACTGCATCTATGACTAATAATTGATATCCCACAAGTATAGGGGATCGTGTATAGCCTTTTTGATAAGTAAGAGTGTCGAACCCAACGAAGAGCTAAAGGTAGGATAAATGTTCTCTCAAGTTCTATCAACCGCTGATACAACTCTACGCACACTAAACGTTTGCATCATCTAAGAAATAAAACTAGAGCAACAAAACGAGTATGAGAGATAACTTTGCAAGATAATAAATACAAGAAAGTAATTGTTAGTGCTGCAGCAATAAAATATACTAAGTAACCATAAACTAACAGTACCATGAGTGTGGAAAAGTGGTGGTAATAGTGGTGGTTTGTCTAAGTTCAATTAGTGAATAAATTAGGTTCATTGTCTTCGATGCAGTTTTCTATATGGGAGAGGCTAAATATACAAGTACTTCACTACTTGGAAATACAAGTACTATATAATTGGATTGTTAGCAAGCATCCGCAAATACTAACAATGCATTAAGGTTTCCTCAATCATAGCCTTAAGTTAATGGTCCTCTTACTCCCATACATGCAACGTTCCGGTTCGCGTCCTCAGGTTTCTGTCAGTCCGGTAGAACTACCCCTTCCTTTTGCACATACTACTAACCCTAAGATGTTTAATCATTGCGCGTATAAATATAATGGACACCAAAAGACAGTACCATATCAACATACAACTCTAATGAACCAAAGACATTCAACAAATCAATCTAAGAACAAATAAACTATGCAAACATGACATAGATCATAGGATAAATATTATAGCATCAAACACCATGTTTACATAGGACGGTACAGAGGTGCGTGGGAGGATGAACCACTGCATAATATGAGGAGTTAGTGATGGAGATATCGGTGAAGATGGCCGAGATGAGCAGCGAGGGGCGCGGGGGACTCCCCCGCCGCCGTCATCTTGGGGGAGCGCTGCCCCTTAGCCCCCTTCCTTCATGGCTTCATGGGAGCCCTCCCCCATGGAGATGGGATCCATGGGGGAGGCAAAAACGTGGCTCTGGTGGCTGCAAATTCGTGGGTGGAGGTGTCTCTCACGAGCTAGGGCTCCTCCCTTTATATAGTCTCTCGGATTTCCATCACTCCATCTTGGGCCGCAGTAAATCGGGTCTAACTTGGCCATCCGGACATGGAATCAGGTGAATTTTATATCCAGAACATTTGCCGTGAAATTTCCTACAACTTTGTAGTTGAAAAGTTTTCCGTTTGACGCTGTCTTCGACCCGTAACGTGACCATCTTCGAAAAGAGTTCTGGCACAGATTTCTGGAAAGTTCCAATTTGACTCCAACAAGGTTTCCAGTTGTATTCTTGGTAAATCCTACACATCAAAGTGTAAAATAAGAACATTGTGCAATTTTGCAACTATTAGTAGGTTAGTCCAAATAAATCATAAAAGTGCCAGAAAGTGTAGACAAAACATATAGCAATTGGTGTAAAACAATCATGAAGCATCAAAAATTATAGATACGTTTGCAACGTATCAACATCCCTAAGCTTAACTCCTGCTCGTCCTCGAGTAGGTAAGTGATAAAAAAAGAATAATTTTTGAGGTAACATGCACGTATCAAAAATTATAGATACGTTTGCAACGTATCAACATCCCCAGGCGGTTGCTGTCCTCAGATAAGAAGCCATGAAGAAAAGCATTACTGACATCAATTTGTCTAGGGGTCCATCCGCGAAAGACAACAATGGAGAGAACCAGGTGAACATATGGTAGAAGGCTTCACGACCGGACTGAAAGTATGACCATAATAAATTCTAAGCTGCTGCGTAAAGCCCCAGGCAACAAGCTGTGCCTTGTGTTTCTCAACAGATTCATCTGGCCAATGCTTAGTCTTAAACACCCAACAATATTGATTCCTGGGGCCAAGGCACAAGAACTCAAGTGCGAGACTGAAAGAGAGAGAGTTGAGAACTCATCCAACATAGCAGCATGCCAAGCAGGTTCACGAAGAGCATAATGATGAGACACATGAGCTTGCCCAGCAAAGACACTAAATGGGTCGGTTCATCTGGAGCATGTACGCCTGAGGAGCCTAGCTGGCAGCATAGAAGCCCAATGCAGACGAGCCAAGAGAGTCTGATACCATATTGGATTGATGCACTAGCCAACTCAACCGAAAGACCGGCCGGATGGAAAGGGTTGTGCAATATTTTTATAATCTAACACTCTATAGGTATTGGAATTGTATTGTGCATGTCCGTATATAAATAGAAGTGGAGGCATCGACCCCACAAAACCCTAAACATTTTAACTTGGTATCAGAGCTAGAGGTATTGAGTTCAAATCCTGGCCAACACGGTAGTAAAATAAATACCTGCGAACACCCTAATCCACATCGTAGCCTCGTCAAGAAAAAACCCACTGGCCTATACGTGAGGGGGAGTATTAGAATATAAAAAATACAACATATTCCTTTCCATCAGTTCAGAGTTTTGACTCACTTGGCTAGTGCATGAATCCAATATCAAATTCAATCTCCTATACATGACTGTTGTTAAAAGTAGGAGAGAAGAGAAATATGAAATTGAGCACGCACCCACCTACACCCCCTTATCTATAGTATGCACTTTCGTAAGATTTCTGCAGAAGGGGCCAACTATATGTGTGCATGCGTGCTAATTGGTATTTGACTTTTTGCTCTCTCCCCTTCTCTCTGCAGAAGAAGACAACCTGCGAAAGGACCCATCTCAAAGTAGGACTATACATATACTGTAAACCACATCAGGAACCGAGTGGATCCAAAACCGTTGCTTGCTGCATGTGCGGTGCTGATAGAGGTTACAACTAGGCACGTGCTTAGAAAATCCTCTCTCGAGAGTGCATTTTATGAGCAGGCTCTCAGGTACACCCTCATATCTGGGCTATTAATTGGCGCATCAAGATCCGTGTTGTCCTATTTTTTGCCCTCTCTAACAACTTCTCTTTTTTATCTCTCACTCTATACAACCTTAGAATCTGAAACTTGGCACTTCACTAAAATATTTGAGATAGATTTTGGAAAAAATAGTTCAGGATTTTTATGACAGTATATATATATACTTTTTAAAATAATTTTTGTTGAATTTAAATATTTGAAAATTTTAAATTTCACAAAAAAAATTCTGAACTATTTTTCCCACATTCTAGTTGCAATATTACAGTGACCTGCAAAGTTTCAAGTCCATATGATATATAGTTTAGGAGATAAAAAAGACAAATGCCAAATAGTAGCGACGGCGACGTCCATTGATGGATGTCCTGTGCCTTTGCCAGTCATGACAACCGACATAGTTGAGACAAGCCAGACCTGCAGCTCCTATCCACCACAGAGATCATCACTCCCAACTGTCATAGAAGAAGATGGCAACAAAATTTCAGAGATTATTAGCATCCAAAGCCTATTCGGATGACGGAAGCTGCTTTGTCGTGGTGGGTAGGCTCCAACAACTGGGGTATGGTGAACTCCCGCGAAAGCACTGCATTGACCTCGGTCGATGCCGGCGATGTCGACGTCCTTGGACGTCGCTCCCCTCATTGGAGGCATTGTCGAGGAGCTCCTTCACCTCCCTTGTTGTTCGAGCCTCAGTCTCTTCGGGTGAAAACCTGAGCTTTGGCTTTTGTCGGAGCGGGCATCGATAGCGTCATCGTCATCTCCCTCTTGGGGGCGATGCCTTGGAGGTCTGGTACTCCACTAGGCAAGGTCATGCTTGCTTTTCTTCGCGGCTGCATCGTCGGCCAGACGGGAGCGCAGTCTCGGGACCGGTGTGGACGTCGGAGCGGCGGCTTCGGAACTCTCGCGTCTTGAGTGTCATCCCTTCTTGCTTGGGCGGAAGCGTCGTCTGCTCGTGTGGCGTGCGGCCTTGGGGCTGGTGTGTTGTGTTTGGTGTGTCTTGGTTCTTGCCAGTGTGCGTGGTCTCGGGACCAGTGTGGACGTCGGAGCGGCGGCTCCGGAACTCATCTGCTTTGAGTGTCGTTCCTTCTTGCTTGGGCGGAAGTGTCGTCGACTCGTGTGGTGCGCGGCCTCGGGGCCGGTGTGTAGCGCTTGAGTTATTCGGTTTTTGCTAGTTTTCCTTATAAACTAGATGTGTGGGTTTGGGTATGTCTCTTAACATACCCTTGTATCGATTTTTGGCCAGTTTTCCTTATAAACTAGTCACTTATTCTTAATGAAAAGGCAGAGCTCTTGCCGGTTGCTCCAAAAAAAAAAATCTGAAGATGTGCAGAGTGAGCCGTTAGGCTGGGTGCGTAGGTACAAGTAAAAAAAATAGATTTACATTCAAACCTAGAAGATTCCAAATACATCGTTAACTAAAGATATAGTATTTATTTGTAAAACGGGCTAGGCAAGGCAACATGCCACTGCCAGACGACACGAGAGGATTCGCTGAGAGGGATACATATGACGTTTTGGCGCCGGCAGTTGGTGTACGTAACCTTTGATTCACTGTATACAACATTTGATGTTAATATTTTTGGGTCATGGCTGACATTTCTCTTCTAATAAAGATGATAAACTAAGGATATTTCCGTATCAATCCCCAGAGAGGTACTGGTTGTTTCGAGTTCTCTTTTGGCTTCAGACGCTGTATATGACTTCTTGGAAGGAGCTTGACAGCTAAAACTGACAAATTGACACTCGCATGGTAGGTTTTCTGGTCACGATGATCATCAATTCATCATACATGCACTTGTACCCAAATGGAACCATATGAATCGATTGAATACACTCATCTTGTTAACAACACACACAAAAACATCAACTGAACCAGCACACGTGCACCACATCAGGCACCGTCCATGCACTCACCAACATTGGACGATCATGTCACTCACATCTCGGCGGCTAGGCCCTCGTCCTCGTCGGCGATGCTGGAAACCTTTTTGTGCCGGATCTCAACCTGGGTGCCGGTGAACACGTCCATCCGGTTCATCTTCACCATGGACTTGGCGAACTGGTCGAAGAAGGCTCCCTCGTTGAGCGAGAACCGGTGGTGGCCGGGTGGACGATGATCCACTGGTCGGAGCCGGCGTTCTGTTGATTGTCAAGGCGTGGAGGCTGCTGCTGCTGCTCGCCTGCTCCACCTGGTAATGGTGGGAGCTGGCGGAGGTGGAGTCAGACTCGGACTGGAGGCGGCCGGCGTTGGTGGGGGCGGTAGGGCTTCCTTTGTGTTTTATATGGAAGGAACTATTTTGAGACCTGAATCGTGATCAGATCAATTATTCCAAAAGGTTTTATTGATGCGCTACCAAAGATGGAAAGAAGGGAAATATCAATTATAATCAATTAATAATTGATATAAAGGAGGAAAGAATTAATTGATTATAATTGGAAAATAGCCTGGCTGCCTGATCCATGCACCTTTTCTCGCCTATATATATTGCAGAGGCCTCTCCCCAGATCAATCAAACTTCGAGTCCCTAGTCCCCTACACCGTGCCCTTACCCTTTGATTTTGCACCCCCACCAGGCGCCGTCGCCAAGCTCACCGTCGAGCATGTCCTCACCTGCGCCGGTTCTGGCCTCGCGGGGGTCCTCCTCTCAGGTCCGTGTACCATTCCCCATGCAATCCTTTTCTCCCTTATTGATTCTATTTCCCGTTGGGTAGATGGCTATGCAATTCTCAGCGATGGGTGGGAAAAGATACATGAGATATATCTGTTAGTCTAAACTTTTGTGCAATACCAAAATTACGCTCATGCATGTCGGTCGATCTGAGCTAGTATTATTTATGCATGGTAACTGCAGGTATCAAAAATCATACTACATAAAAAAGAAGAGATTATGTTGGAGAGGATGAAGAAAATGTATATTAATACTACTATAGCATATATATAGGGAATATGTACTTCTATGGTTTTCAGCGATCCATAGTTTATGCGTGGAATTACAGTATGATTCTAAACCCAGAGATTAAGTAGCTATAAGAGATTATGAAGAATTGTAAAATTTATCCAAATACCCAAAGGGTTCCATCTCTTGTCAATAAGTATGTCTAGGATTTATTTAGCGATCCATAGGTTCACCGCATGGAACTTGCTATTGCAGCAGCGTTATTTAACCTATCTCTTTATAAATTTCATCACGATATATACATATAATCTAACAATAGTGAGTAATAGGCCCAAAATAAAAGGAGCTTCAGTAGTTTTGTAACCCTATCAACCAGAACAGTTGGTTAGATTAATCGTTCCTTTATGCGCTGAGGATAACAACATATATAGGAAATAGCTGCATGTGTTATGACATTGTTCAGCAAAATGTATTTCTTTGTTTTCTTCAATTGTACGAATGGGTATGTCAGGTGTGTTCGGACAGTAAGAATTTTGCAAACACTTCACCATCTTACAAGTAGTAGGGATTGTGCAAAAATCTTGTTAGGGGCCGGCCAGCTAAATTGCATGCCTTTCCCTCCTAAAAATATAATAAAGTACTAACAAGAAAAACTTGTGATTTGGCAGGCAAAATGGGGTTCAATTGGACTGTACACGGTGCAATGCTGTGAATGTCATAAATGGCGAACGGTTCCAACTAAAGATGAATTTGAGACAATTCGTGAGAACTTCATCGAGGACCCATGGTTCTGCAGTAAGAGACATGGGTGCTCGTGTGAAGAACCTGCCGACATTGAGTATGATAACAGCCGCATCTGGGTCACGGACAGGCCCAACATACCAAAGCCTCCACCCCAGACTGAGAGAATAGCGAGTATGAGACGTGATCTTACTAAAATGGATATTCACTATGTCATGCCAAATGGGAAGCGTGCAAGGAGCTCAGTGGATGTGCAGGAGTTTCTCAACACAAATCCGGAGTACAAAGCAGCTTTTCAGTTGAAAGCTTCAGTTTTACAACACCCAAGGTTGATAAGGAGACTGTTTCGCAGAACGCATCGTGGAGGCAGAAAAAGAACTAACGATCTGTGGTGTTACTTTTTTATAAGGATCATGTGCCTGATCAAGTCAGATCAAGTCGGGTTTTCTCTCTGTGATGCTACTTTTTTATAAGGATCCGTGGTGTTCCCTTGAAAACATAGACACACTAAAACTTTTATTTTTTGTGCATCAGTTTCTGGTAAAATTCTGAGATGCTTGAGAAGGTCTGTACTTTATTTCTGATAATCATGATTTTTGAAGATTCGGCAATGGGTTTGGCGTCTACTGTCTATGATTTTTTTTATGGAAAACACATCTAAAATTCTCTATAACTCTCTAGTGCTACAAGAAATGTGCATGCAAATTGAAGGGTGACACCAGCACTGGTAGAAAAAGGGGCTTTATTCTCGGTTGGTAAGGGGCTTTAGTCCCGGATGTCCAACTGGGACTAGCAAAGCGGGACTAAAGCCCCTCCTCTTTAGTCCCGGTTGCTCACAAATCGGGACTAAAGGTCCTCCACGTGGTCCGGGTCGTGTGCAGAAGGCTGGAGGACCCTTTAGTCCCGGTTGGTGGCTCCAACCGGGACTAAAGGGATCCGATATAATTTCTGGTAGAATTATTGAAAAAAGACCAAATTTTTTTCAGATTTTTTAAAATTTCCATATTTTTGAATATTTGACTTGTTTAACAGTCTCCACTCTCCACTTAATCTCTAATCACCTCTATTCTCATATCAAATTACATATTTATGGTCCTCAATTCCCGGTCGGTTACCCATCCTCACACTACTCCACCCTTAGCACGCTTAACTTCTCCATTCCTTCCCTACTACCTTCCAACACTGCGCTCGCGACTTCTTGATAATGCTATGCTATCAATTCGATTAACCCATACACTTTGGTAACATATGATTTTAATTTTTTGAATTCCAAATAATTCACAAAATAAGCAACAACGATTAAGTAATAATAAGCATCAATGAATTCCAAATAATCTTTATGCATAATTTAATTATTAATTTTTAAACTCAAAATATTCAAAAAATAATAAAAAAAACTTAAAAATTCCAAAATTCTAAAATTAATAAAAAACTTCAAAATGACCAAAAAGTAGAAGAAACAACAAAAGAAATGAAAAAATCCAAAAAAATCATTTTTTTCATTATTTCTGACAAAATCTAAAATCTTCCTGCTTTCATATTTCCCTTTGGAATTTTGAGAAACAAGAAATTGTGCAAACGTCCGTAGGCGGTTGAAATGGGATGTAAAATTTTGTGTAGATAGTTTTTCATATATTATACCTTTTTATTTCGAGTCCGTATGCAAAAGTTATAGCCGTTTTAATTTGGAACAACCCTTTTTTGCAAAAAATATCAAAATTAAAATTTTCAAATTTTCCATAAAAGTTGGTTGTGTGAGGTACATGCATGTCAAAGGATTTTGAAATTTGAAGTTTTTATCATTTTCGTTTATTTGTTTTAGACGTTTTTTCTGCGCGGCGGGGGGGGGGGGGGGGTAGGAATGAGAGGAAAAATGGGCGCCGGACCTTTAGTCCCGATTTGAACCACAAACCGGGACTAAAGGGTAGGCTTTAGTCCCGGTTTAAGCCACCAACTGGGACCTTTAGTCCCGGTTGGTGGCTCAAACCGGGACTAATGCTTTCTGGCCCACATTTTCATTTGAACCGGGACTAATGCTCATATTAGTCGCGGACCAAATTGTTTGGGGACTAAAGGGGTCGAACGGAAGCCCTTTTTTCTACTAGTGAGGCAGTCCTAGAGTATGAATTTTCTAACTTACGGTCATTTCTTGAAGCCCAGAAAACTTTTATGTGCAGAACTATGCAACTGCATATCATGAAACCGGGAGTTGCAAAAAAAAATTGAATTAACTCTATAATCATCCAAAGAGAATACATTAGCACACACATTTGTTTCCAAGCAAGTAGTTGCACTTTATTATCTTTACTATTGGTTTGCAGTTGGTGAAGGCACTTTGCCTCTACATCATTTGATTTCCGATTTTGTCCTTGTAGGACTAAACATATTTTACGGTTTGGTGCCACCGCAGAGAGAGGTTGCCCTCGACCTTTGCCCTGAGCCCCCGACCCTTTCTTCCACCATCTCTCGGTTTCTCCTCACGCGAAGAAAGGTGAGGTGCGCCGATCCGACTCCGGCCGCTCCACCTAGAACTCCGACGCCGGCCACCAGAGAAATAGCGCGCCGAGCCGACTCAAATTATGGAGGAGACGGTCAAAACTTATCTATCCTCTCCTCCCAGCCATGTGCACAGGTGCTCAGATCCAAACCCCATCCCCTCTTTTCTCTATCTAGACTAGATCTTGCGTCCTCTCCCTCTCCTTGGATCTAATCAGTCCATTTTATTCCCCACTCACCTTGTTGCGGCCCGGAGGAGAAGGGAGGAGATCTGCCATGGTCAGCGTCGGAGGGTTCGTCACAGAGTCCTCCGCCAGCCGCGGAGGCCCTGCTTTGAGAGGACGAGGACGGAAGCGCGGCACAACTGACGCATGCTCCGTCCTGGCACCCGACGGCCTGTGTGCTGGACCGTTCCAGCAGCGGGACACCATGGCCACCCGTGCAAGGCAACATCGACCACCAAGGAAGTGCCGACATGTTTTGAGGCAAGATCCAGGTTGGTTCACGTAACATGATCCTGCATCCAAAAATGTACCAAATCAACCCATAGAATTGGTCTTGTGCCACAGCGCCATTCTGTCGAACACGTCGCACACGGCTACAAGTGGGTGTGGGTGAGGAGGATCAGGATGTACAGGAGGCGTGCGTCATAGCAGCTGAAGACCTCGACGACTGCAAGCCCGGCCATCTCGTGTCTTTTAATATATTCTTCACCTCCTACTCTATATGCACTTACACTTCTTGGTTACTGATTGTCCATGGTGCTCCGGTTTCCATCATGGATCTGTTTTAGTGGCCAAAAGCCAGCATGTGTTTACTCCAAAGAGCATGGCTTCTCCAGCGTGCTATCCATCTTTTTTTGAGAGAGAATTGTCCATCTTTGATGTGTATTAAATCAGAATATCATTTATTCTCAATTGCAAGAATTTGTATTAAATCAGAATATCGTTTATTCTATTTAGAAACCATGTACTTTGCTACCACTTAATGGAAGATGCCATGTATACAACATAGAGAATCGCTACAAATTTTAGTTAATATTTGCTTTCTGGTCTGACCTGCAAAAATCCACGCCATTTGTGAAGTAATATCTGATCAATCTGAAGAGCTTCAGTCCTCTACCTTTAATAGTGTGAGCCAACACATTCCGGCTAAACCATGATACCAAGTTCCATGGTATTGACATTATAGACTGTTAGTATTCAGTACTTAGATGGATGATAAATTGATGTGGTGTGCCATCGCTGGCATGAAAGTCATGCAGTAGACAGATATTGATACTTTTTGGGGTGTATGCTTTGGTAGAAAAATTTCCTTTTAGTGTGTGTAATATGTAGTATGCCAACCGCTGACTTGTTGCCTCATGGAATGTGTATAACGGTGTATTTGACCAGGTAATTAGAGCGTGCAGTGAGCACAATGCACAGTTCCAGTCATTGATAAGGTAACTTTCATGGTATTTAGATTGTTTGATTATCTTCATTCTAACTTTGACATGTGACCATTTTTTCCTATTTCTATCATCTCGTCAGTAACATAAATGAACTATAATGATTATCTCACCAGCACAATGTCATTGAAGGTTGTTCTCCTTCGTGAAGTGCAAGCTATGGCTTCTGAACTTGGTAAGCTTAAGAGTTGTAAGGTGAGTCTTTTTATATATGTTCACAATCATTGAATTCACATTTGAGAATAGCAAACTTTATCTATAGTGTAATTATGCCTATTTCATAACTTATGTACCTTGTCATACATTATATTTAGTAAATTTTTAGTACTCACAAACCGTCACCTATGTGCTATTGCTATAACTTTATGCGTGCATTGTTCCTCGTTTTCTTCATCATGTCCAACATTTCTTCAATTCCCATCAATAAATGGGTTTATCGATCTGAGTAAAGTCGGCGATTGGAGGCGCCTCTGAGTGGAGTAAACAAGGTTCACTTCTTGCAGAGTGAGGCTAGATGTTGATCTCCTTCCTCCCCACATGGATTCTCTCCACGAGAAATATGTTGCTCTTATTGTAAACCATATTAACTAACTGAGTAGTAGGCTTTAGTTACTATACTATTTCTCTTGAAAATAAGTTTTGTTTTGGAAAAAATCTATTAAATATTGTTTTGTTTGGTAGTCATCGCTACATAGGAGATTTTCTATCTGAACTTCCATAGGAAGCATGCAAGCAATTGTAGGTTACAAAGACATGCAGAAAAGCAGAAGGTGAAATATCATAGTTTACAGACACTCTACTTGGAATCACAACCAGAGTTCGCATTTACAGCAATGTTTCATAAGATATCACCAATAAATAAGTTCACCTAACATCCATTATGTTCAGTTTTCCCATTAGCAGGGTTATGTTCATCCAAGGTTCACCAAGCTTGTAGAAAAATATATAAGAAAAGTAAAAAAATTGCATCCTATGCCGCAGATGATATCAGTCAGTAGTGCGTTTGTTCAGTAGTGCGTTTGTCCTTAATCTCATATATGTATTTTAGAACTGCTTGGTACATGCTTCAGTTCGTATGACTAATTTTAATTCTAAACTGTTGAACAGGAGTAATGTGCACACAGCTTAGCAGATTTACTTATTTCTTATGAACTTCAGATATGGCTTTGTAACTGGTCATATAGTAACAGCGCAAACACTACTTGATATGATCGGGTTGGTAACATGGCTGAGAGAAAATTCAAATTCGTGATCTATGCACTTGTCCCTTGTTTCAATTCCAAACCAAGCAACAGTAAAATTAAGTGTGTTTACACTTTATGCCTTACCAACTTATCATCATAGATTTATTAATGTCAGGACACCTGTGTACCTGTATGAACTTTCGTAATCTCTCTATACATGGTGGTGGGGCACATAGCTGTCACATCTTCCATTTCTTTTTATGGTTCTTAGTTCAGTCAATGTTCTCGTTTTGCTCTAAATCTTGCGATTGTTAATACTTTGCTTCATTGGGGAGTTAATTCATTAATTGACCCTGTTATGCTTTTAAATGTTTTTTTGCTTTGATTCTCGAGGGGCAAATGGGCGATGCACGGCAGCAGAAGATGAACTCATGTTGACCCCATGGCTCTGGAACTGTCATCTGCAGCAAGGTCCCTTTTGTCTTAACCCTTACTGTTGTTTTTGTGATTCTGACTGGTTAATTTGCTTCATGCATAGGATAT
This sequence comes from Dactylis glomerata, assembly GCA_007115705.1. Classification (NCBI taxonomy): domain Eukaryota; kingdom Viridiplantae; phylum Streptophyta; class Magnoliopsida; order Poales; family Poaceae; genus Dactylis; species Dactylis glomerata. The sequence goes on from QXEO01000809.1 coordinate 54,517, forward strand.
TTTATCCCGTTCAATAATTGGTACTGTACTTGCTTATGTATAGGATAGTCCGGTGAAGTTCTATTCTGTAGATACTAGGTACATCTCCTTTGTTTATACTAGCCATTACTTTAAGTTGACATGTCTAGATCTCCTTGTATTTGGTTTATTAAACTCAGTATATCAGTTGAATGCATGGTGCCTAAATTTTAGAGATATTTTTTTGCTGCTTAAATTACATGGTTTAGCTGTTTTCTCAAATAAATTACAAGTTGTAGATACAGCTAAAAGTTATGGAAAATAGCACTAACCAAATGTTGGTCCTTTATCCAATTCAGAGGTATTGATTTTAGATACTTGTTGTTGTGTCTTAGAATGGATGAAGATGGTGATCATTATTTTCTAAAATGTAAGAAGGTTAAAGGGTGGCAGCTCACTTAGATCATATCATATTGCAGCTTCACATGATCACATCATTCCTAGAAGCTTTGAACTTTTGTGAATAAATCCTTAAACTGAATTATGGTGTTTGCCTTAGAGTAATGTTATTTCTCTGGCTTTGGTGGCATGAGAGGAGGGCGAAATCAGGAGAAGTAATAAAAAGTCATGACGACATTTATTTTCCTATAAACTATCATTTATCAATTGTATGAAGGTGAAACAGAAGTCCAACAAATCTGGGTGAGAGCCCAAAGATGGTCTCCACTCTCCACCATTAGGGGTCATGGTGTCTCATGCAGGTGGATGGGGTTTTACCATCCACAATGAACATGCCTTCCTGATTGTTTATGTTGAAGCAAGCCGTATGATACGGCCTTTCTAGGAGCTAGGCTTCAAATATTTACAACTCTTGGTTCCAAATATGTAAAGTGTTGTCATGGTGCTGCGTACACTTTAGGTGTGCATGATGTACTTATAGAAGCTGGCCATTAGGAAATTGTTGGTTTCCAAATTTTGTACAAGACAATGTAGCTGCCGACTTGTTCACCATGTTCTCCTAATAGAATGATGTAGTGTTCCTTTGAAAAATATTCCTTACTGCAATAGTACAACTGTATGGGATTGCTTACTGTTTCAAAAGATTTTGTCAGTATAAGGATGTATACTATCAAAAAATTATGTACATCAAGTTACAACTTCATATATGATGTCCATGATGACATTAACATACATAGATTGATACAAATCAGGTGAATCTCAGCTACCCAAGCAAGATAGTATTAGTGACGAAATATTTGGATCATTATCTGTTTCTTTGTTAATAACTTTTTTGGAATATTATCTATCTTATCTTTTTCTATACATATGACTTCTTATGTGTATTATGTTTACTCACGCGTGCATTTGCAACCATATAAAAATTTGAGCAGCCGTAGCAACGCACGGGCATTCAACTAGTTTCTACTAGGATAAAAGCTGCTATACTGTCATGTATGGCACATGAGTTATCTGAACTACACGAGGGATTTTTTATTCGAAAAAGTTGAAGCCAGAGTTTCGCTGTACCAACATCACAGTCTATGCAGAGTTATTGATCAAGAAGTTTAGTCTGTTTACTTGGTTGCATGGAATTTGTACTTGTGTGACTTTCCTTTTGGGCTTATCTGGATGAATATGGTGACATGCTCATTGGGTATCCTCCCTAGGTGAATGGGTCATACACTATTTCTCTTGAAGACGGTCGCATTTGTGTCAATAGCCGGAAGGAGTTTATGAAGCACTGGTGGAAAAAAAGGCCTTCAATCCCGGTTTGTAAAGCCCATTAATCCCGGTTTCCGCAACCGGGACTAACCATGCGGGACTAAAGGCTCCAGCCTTTAGTCCCGGTTGCTTACGAGCCGGGACCAATGGTCCTCCACGTGGCCCGGGGCATGTGCAGCGGCTGGAGGACCTTTGGTCCCGGTTCGTAACAAGGACCGGGACCAAAGGTCCATTCGGAATAAAATTGTATTTTCTGTTTCGGAATTTCTGTATTATCTTTATTTCTCTATTTCTCTATTATATAATCTTCTCTATTCTCATATCTCATATCAAATTAGATACTTATAGCTCTCAATCTATATCTCAAATCAATTACAAGTACTTGTGGTCCTCACTTCCCGGTCGGTCACCCATCCTCATACTGCTCCACCCTTAGCACGCTTAACTTCTCCATTTCTTCCCTACTAGCTTCCAAGACTGCGCTCGCGACTTGTTGATATTTGTATGCTACCAATTCTATTAATCTATACACTTTGGTAATATATAATATTACTTTTTTAAATTCCAAATAAATTCACAAAATAAGAAACAATGATTACGAATAATAAGCACCCATGAATTTCAAATAATCTTTATATATAATTTAATTATTAATTTTTAGATGATTAAAATATTCAAAAAAGCCAAAATACTTGAAAAATCACAAATTCGAAGATTAATAGACTTTGTTAACCGAAACAAAGGGAGTACATTTTTCCAAACATACTCATCCAACATGGCTCAAATGAAGTACATTTTCCAATTGCTCATCCAACATTTTTCCATACGTACATAATCATCCACCTAATTATTAAGGTTAAGACGATCAACATTGCTATTGTAGCCCTTTAGCTTCCAGAATCTCCTAGCTATCTCAAAGCCTAGGTGAGCGTCTAAAGCGGCATATTTTAGTTGGTTCAAGCTCAATGGAACTTTTTCCCAACCAAAAATTAGTTCATCTTCTTCATCATCATCATCATCTTCTTCTTCTTCTTCTTCTTCTTCTTCTCCCTTCTTCTTGTACTTCTTCTCCTTCTTCTCCTTCTTCTTCTTGTCCTTCTTCTTCTTGTTGTCCCTCTTCTTCTTCTCAAGATGTGTCCCAATAGTAGCATTGGCCAAATCATAGAGACTCGGCGTTGGCTTGATAGTGGGGTTTGGGACAACTTGTTGAAGATCATATGCAGACGGAATAACAATTCCGTATGGCCTTAGCTTGCGCAGATCGTTGTCGATAGCCGCACCACAAAACTTGATGGTGGTGTCCTTCAAGAAGTCCTTGAGTAGTTGCGGCACGCCATTGGCCTTGCAAATTTGAAAGATTAATATCTCGGACTCCACCGAGAGTTGAAGGACGGCGGCACGTTGAGGGTGCGCGTGAGTGGTGAACTCACAGTCCAAGCCCACGCACTTGACCGGTGCGTCGTCGAGGAACCGGCGCTTGACGGCGCGGATCCACTTCTCCACCCTCGAAGCACGGAGAGTCTCCGTGATGGTGAAGTTCATCTCTTCGATGACCATGTAGTAGATCCGAGACCGGGGCCAAAATTGCTCCTCCATTGTCGAGGGAGAGCTCTCACTAGTGGAAAACAGGGCATCAGTCCCGGTTTGTTTGGGCCTTCAGTCCCGGTTGCGCAACCGGGACTAACCAACCGGGACTGATGCCCAATCTTTAGTCCCGGTTGCTATACGAACCGGGACTAAAGAGTGACCACGTGGCAGGGGCCGGGCGGTCGTGGGCGTTGGACCTTTAGTCCCGGTTCGTGTTACGAACCGGGACTAAAGTGTCCACACGTGGCAGCCTCTGCTGCTTCTTTATTTTTCTGGATTTCAATTGTTATTTCGGGGTTTAGGGTATATTTGTATTTTGCTCCATTCAATTGTTTGATTCATTTCAAACAAGTTTTCTTATATACTTATTCATACAGCATTACAACATAATATATAAACCGATACATATATAATATATTTGGTTCACCGAGCATATACATGCATACAAGTATATATACAACTTGTTCACACACATAAGATCACTACTTGTGTTTAATTATACTCATTGTCTAATCGAAACTGACATGAAATTCACCCTTTGGGTTAATGACATGGTCAAGCAGAAATCCGGCTATTTCCTCTTGAATTCCTACTATGCGTTCAGTCGGTGAGAGCCGATTCCGCTTTGCTTCGAACTACGAAGAAGAAGAACAATATGAATATGAATCATCATAACAAAATTGATGCCAATAAAATGAATTTGTCAGTATATTATTTACTTACTGTTTGAAAATCAATTCCTTCAGTGACCTGCGCACGAAGATTCTCGCAAGCGTAGTATGCACATAGATTAGTCCCCGATGGCTGCCTCGCACACTTTACGAGAATAGATTTTAGTCAGTGACATATCAAGATTGATATACTTAATGGTATTTGAAACTAGAATTAAAGGGATGTGTGGACCTAGCTCGTACGACTTACCTCGATCTGACGGTAAATCAGCTCATTTTTCCATTCACCTTTAACTGTGCGTATAAACCGTTTCCAAACACTGCCGAGCAAACAAAATGAATAGATGAGTTATAGATGAACGAAAGAGACCGATATAATGCCGTAATGATTGAAATTACCTATCCATCATATCAATGATGCTTTGGTATTCATTAAGTGGTTTATTCATCGAGTCAAAGATTTGAACCTTTCCATAGTCAGGTTCAATCTTTAGCAAAATCCAGTGGTAACTGCGTGCAAGTTTAATTATATAAGTTAATAAACTCATCAATTACACTTATAACATCGAGTAAGGAAAAGTAACTGTGTATAAGATAGTCACACTCACCTGCAGTTGTACGGAAACAGTATTCTAGCTCGGTATTCCTGCGTAAGTAGGAACTCTAGCAAGATATCCTCCGTCTCCTTGCGTTTGCTCTGTATCATCGCTCCGTTAACTCGATTTGGATCAATGAATCCAAGTTGGAGGTCATTCCTTTTCTTATATTCCATACTCTTCATTCTGCATAATAAACAGCGTAGTGAGGATAATTACATGCAAAGAACGAGTTGAGGTAGAGACTTATAGAAATAATGAATCACTTACAGAACATAGGCACTGACGAGAGAATTGTCGAGCACGTCTTGATTGAATAGCTGAAAGAATTCATCAAACTCAATATGCACCAAGTCTTCACCTAAGAAATGGTCCTTTGTGATTTTCATAAGGAGAAAATCTTGCGTGCCCTTTGCGGCTTGCAGGTACCACTTATGCAATTTTCGCATTTGTGTTAGTAGATTTATTTCAATCTCAGGTGGGACCAGACTCTTCCCCTTTTCATATTGCCGTGCTATAGGCGCCTTTGGGATATCTTCATGTATCAATTGAGAAAGAGTCAAACCAGCTTCTTTAGCAAAGTCGGCGGGATTGGGTTGAGCAACACTCCCACCAACATCAAGAGCAAAGACCTTTAGCGGGGAGATCGATTTTTTGGTCTGTGCTCTGATATGTCTCCAACATATCTATAATTTTTGATGCTCCATGCTTGTTATTACACCATTTGCCTATTGTTTCGTTACACTTAGTGGCACTTTTATGCATTTTCCGGAACTAACCTATTAACGAGTTGCCACAGTGCCAGTTTCCTATTTTCTGCTGTTTTTGTGTTTCAGAAGTGATACATAGGAAATATTCTCGGAATTGGACGAAACAAGTTCCCGAAGTCTTATTTTACCCGGAAGCTTCCAGAGATCCGAAGGAGAGTCGGAGGGGGGCCACCAGGGCCCCACACGCAGGGGCGGCGCGGCCAGGCCCCTGGCCACGCGGGCCCCGCGTGAGGGCGCCTGGCTCCTCTGACGACGCCCCTTCGCCTATAAAGACCCCCCGACGGAAAAAACCTAAGTACCCGATCAGATTTCCAGAACACATCGCGATCCGCCGCCACCGTCGACCCGAAGATCGGGAGGGTCCAGAAGCTCTTCCCGGCACCCTGCCGGAGAGGGGAATCGCCACCGGAGGTCTTCTTCATCGCCATGCTTGCCTTCGGAGCGATGAGTGGGTAGTCTACCTTGGACTATGGGTCCATAACAGTAGCTAGATGGTTGTCTTCTCCACCATGTGCTTCATGTTTAGATCTCATGAGCTGCCCTACATGATTGAGATCACCGTTATGTAATTCTACATGTTTGGTTTGTTGGGATCCGATGAATATTGGTGTTTATGATTAAGTTGTTGTACTGAATTATATCTTTTGTTATCTCTATGTTGTTTATGATCTTGCATGCTCTCCGTTGTTAGTAGCTATCTTGGCCGAGTAGTTGCTAGTGACTCCAAGAGGGGGTATTTATGCTCGATAGTGGGTTTATGCCGCTATTTCACCTGGGGGAGTGACAGAAACCTCTAAGGTGGTAGATGTGCTGTTGCTACTAGGGAGAAAACAACATTCATATGCTCAAGGGCATATGCTTTGTTTACATTACACACTTTGCTTAATGCAATTATCTGTTGTTCGCAACTTAATACTACTGGGGTGTTCGGATTGATATCCCCGGGAGTGGATTATTAGTCATAGATGCAGTTGGATGGCGGTCTATGTATTTTGTTGTAATGCCCAGAGTAAATCTCATAGTGATCTTCTTGACATATCACGTTTATCTTTATTCTATCAATTGCCCAACTGTAATTTGTTTACCCAGCATGTGTTATTTTATCTATGGAGAGACACCACTAGTGAACTGTGGACCCCGGTCCTATTTCCATCATATTGCTATCACCTGTTTACTTTACTCGTACTGTTTACTTTACTCGCATACTATATTGTTTTCCACTCGATACGCTCATAACCTTTGTTTCAAGCAAACCGGTGAGATTGACAACCTCATCGCAAGTTGGGAACAAAGTACTTGGTTGTGTGTGTGCAGGTTCCGCATCACCTTCAGTCGTTTGTCTCTCCTCTCTTGATCGATAAACCTTGGTTTCTTAACTGAGAGAAGACTAGCTGCTATATTCATTATACCTTCCTCTTGGGGTTCCCAACGGGCTGGTTATCCACCACGCACAAGGACAGTCTGCTCCCACGTCAACTTGGAGTATCAGCTAATTTTCTGGCACCGTTGCCGGGGAGGAAGAGAAGACTTCTGCGAGGGGAGTTTTTCGCACACACATCCTTTACTTTGTTTTATTGTTTTGCTTTACTTTATTTATTTTACCTGCTTTGTTTTATATCAAAAACCCAAAAAAATTAGAATCCTTGGTAGTTGTTTTTACTTGTTTACTTTCATTTTGCTGAAATGGCCAATCCTGAAACACCAAGTTGTGTGACTTTACTAGCACAAACAATAGTGATTTTATCTGCACTCCTATTAAGCCACCTGTTCCTGCTGCAAACTTTTATGAGATCAAGCCTGCTTTATTGAACCTTGTTATGAAAGAGCAATTCTCTGGTGCTAGTACTGAAGATGCTGCAGCTCATCTCAACAATTTTGTTGAGCTATGTGAGATGCAGAAATATAAGGATGTTGATAGTGATATTATTAAGCTCAAGTTGTTTCCTTTTTCTTGGAGAGGAAAATCTAAAGATTGGTTGCTGTCTTTGACTAAGAATAGTATTGATTCATGGGCTAAGTGTAAGGATGCTTTTATTGGTAGATACTATCCTCCTGCTAAGATTATATCTCTGCGTAGCAATATTATGAAGTTTACTCAGTTTGATAATGAACATGTTGCTCAAGCTTGGGAAAGAATGAAATCTATGATAAAGAATTGCCCCACTCATGGACTGACTACTTGGATGATTATCCAAACTTTTTTATGCAGGACTGAATTTTTCTTCAAGGAACCTACTTGATTCAGCTGCTGGAGGCACTTGTATGTCCCTTACCTTGGGCGCCGCATCAAAGCTACTCGACAACATGATGGTAAATTATTCCGAATGGCACACCAAGAGAGCTCCACAAGGTAAGAAGGTAAATTCTGTTGAGGAAACCTCTTCCTTGAATGATAAGATTGATACCATTATGGCTATGCTTGCTAATAATAGGACTCATGTTGATCCTAATAATGTTCCTTTGGCCTCTCTGGTTGCTCAAGAAGAGCATGTTGATGTGAATTTCATTAGAAACAATAATTTTAACAACAATGCTTATAGGAACAATTTTGCTAGTAACAATTATAGACCGTTTCCTTCTAATGGTAATGGTTATGGTAACTCTTATGGTAATTCCTACAACAACACTAGGGCCGCGCCCTCCGAGCTTGAGGTAAAGCTCAAGGACTTCATCGGTAAGCAAACTGCTTTTAACAAGTCTGTTGAGGAAAAGTTAGGCAAAATTGATATTCTTGCTTCTAAAGTTGATAGCCTTGCTCATGATGTTGAACTTCTGAAATTAAAAGTGTTGCCTAATGATGTGAAAGAGAGCAATGTTTTTGCTACCGCTAATGCTATCCAAGTTGGAATTGATGAAAATATTAGATTGTTAGCGGAATTGCATGCCAGGTGGGAAAGAGAAGATGAGATGGCGAGAGAAATGAAGGTATGTACCATTACTACCTCTAATAATGTTGCTCCTAATGCTAGCAATCCTCTTACTTTGATTGGTGTAGAGAAAACTCCCACTCCTTGTGTTAAAAAGCCTAAAACTACCAAAACTTTTTCTCAAAAGAGTGCTGAAATTTTTCGGAGTGTGGGAGATGATAGCTCTATTTCTTTTAATGATTTTGATGTTGATGGCTGCAATATATCTGAAGTAATTTTGTTCTTGCAAAAGCTTGCTTTGACTCCCAATGCTAGTTCTTTAAATATTGCTTTTACTAAGCATATTACCAATGCTCTCATAAAAATTAGGGATGAAAAGTTGAAGCAAAAAGCCTCTGTTCCTAAGAAGTTAGAAGATGGTTGGGAATCCATCATTGATATGCATGTTAATGATTATGATTGCCAGGCTTTATGTGATCTAGGTGCTAGTATTTCTATCATGCCTAGAAAGATTTATGACATGCTTGATTTACCACCGCTTGAAAAATGTTATTTTGATGTTCCTATTGCTGATGTTGCTAAGAAGAAACCTTTGGGAAGAATTAATGATGTTCTTATTGTGGTTAACAATAACCTTGTTCCCGTTGATTTTCTTGTTATGGACGTTGAATGCCATGCTTCATGTCCTATTATTTTGGGAAGACCCTTTCTTTGAACTGTAGGTGCCATCATTGATATGAGGGAAGGCACCATCAAATATCAATTTCCACTCAAGAAAGGTATGGAACACTTCCCTAGGAAAATAAAGAAATTACTTTTTGACTCTATTCTTAGAGCAAATTATGAGCTTGATGCTTTATCACTTGATGTTACTTGATTCGCAATTTTCTGCGCCTAGCTCAAAGGCGTTAAAGAAAAGCACTCTTGGGAGATAACCCAATGTTTTATTTTTAGTACTTTTTCTTTTATTTGAGTCTTGAAAGTCATTACTACTGTAATGACCGCTCCTTATCTTGTTTATTTCGTTTTTGTGCCAAGAGAAGCCTCTAATTTGAGTGAGGTAAAGATTTGGGGATGTTGCTGTCCTGAAACTGTTTTCGGTGCTGCACCGTAAAAATTCGTATAAATTCTCTGTATATCTTTTGGACCTGAAATTTCTTGTGAATATGCCCCAGGTTATATCCAAACTTTTGTTAGTTTAACACTTTTTGATTTGAGCAACAGAAAACCCCTCAAAAATTCGACCTTTGTCAGCTGTTCAGTTTTGACAGATTTCTGCCAATATTTGTGTTTGTCACTTTATCGCTTTCTTTTGAGTTCTTTTGATCACGGAACTTTTGGGGAGGTTGCTACAGTAGTATATACTATATATGTGGTAGTTTTGAGTTGAAATCTGAAGCAAATAGAGGATTGATTATATGTTATGCTTGCACTAATGTTGCTAATAGAATTGTATTTAGTTTTGTATGAAGGAAGTTTTCAAGTGTAGGGATTGGAGAATGATGAGATGAGTTGAAGAATGGACAAAAGCTCAAGCTTGCGGATGCCCATGCATCACCCCAAGAAATATCCAAGAAGTACAAGCGTCAAAGCTTGGGGATGCCCCCGAGGCACCCCTTCTTCATCGGCAAAAATCAGGTCACCTTTCAAAACACTATATTTTTATTGCTTCATGCACTATGTGTTTTTCTTGGAGCGTCAGTTGTTTTAGTTTTCTTAGTTAGTTTAGTTTGGTTGTTTGCTGCAATAAATGGTTGGACCCCAACAAATTTCTTTGGAGGAGATGTACTCGTTTTCATTTGCAAAGAACGCTCTAGTTTTCACTCTTATTAAAAATCGAGTGTTCTTCTTTTTCTGCTACTGCTTTTGGTTTTCATTTTCGCCTTGATTTGCGTTCAGACCTTGTCATATCTTTTCATCAAGGTGTATTTTTTCCTCTGATCTTTATTGGTTTTCATCAAAAGAGGTGTTTATAAAAATTTCAAATGGTGTTGGAAAAGAGAAAAAGCTTTGTGCAAAATAGTGGTACAAGAAGGAGCTTGTGTAGACTGCGGCTTAGGCTTTTTCATGTCATGCTTGATGTATTTTTGATAGCATGCTTAGTGGTTTTTCTGTAGCATGACTTGTCTCAAATAACTGAGATTGCTTAATGAGCCTTTGAAAAAAAATCATGCGTTGTTTTTATTGTATGGAAGCATTATTTTGGTTTTCTCCTTGATGCTTTATTTGGGTTGACTTGGCGCATGCTCACACATGTTAGACTCTTACAAAGTCGCCAATAGCCTTCATGATCATTTAGTTTTTGACTTTTGATGCCATCTTATGCTTCTTTTAATGTCGCTTTGCATGATTATGGCCATTATTGCTCTCTTAGTTGGTCGCTCCCAGTCTTTTGCTAGCCCTCGCCTTGTACTGAGTATGAGCTCTACTCGTGCATCCAACTCCTAAAAGCCAAAGTTTTCCAAAGTGTCCACCATACATACCTACTAGCAATTTGCTATTCCGAGTAAATTTGACTTGCTTTTATTTTCTCTTCAAATTAAACTCTTACCAGTGTTATGCGAAATTCGGTCAGTAAAGCTCTCACGAACCGGAAGGCACACTTTACTTTTTCCTGTTCTTAAAAATTTGACATTGTGGTCTCTTATGTTGAGTTGTTATGCTTGCAAGTTATAAGTTGGATTCTAGCCCATCCATGCTGTCATGGGGCAAGCTTTCAACATTGCACTTCTTATTTGAGTTGATATCGTGATCTTTTGTTTATGGATGCCCGCGGTGTGAAATGAATTGGGAATCTTGTGGGGATCATGGAGTTTGTATATGTGTTAGGGAAACGTCGGGCTGCCAATCTAAGCCATGCATAATTCATGGTGGAAATTTGCAGCATACCCATGGTGAACATTCGACGACGCATCTCACAATAAAAAGCTAAACAAAAGGCAAATAAAAGAGATGTCGAGGTGTTCATTGTCTGCTTGTCCTGTCATTTATGTGTGGGCTTGTTCCATGTCATCGGGCACGGAGGTACCCCATTGGCGGTTCTCAATGATATGCATATACTTAGAATGACAAGAGCCTTGCTTGGGACTCTAAGTAAAGTAGCATGAGGTTTGGGTACTCGTATTCACGGGGCACGAGGTTTTCAACTTATGATTTGTCAAGCATATGCATCATAATTGTTCTCGCATTAACTTTAACCATTCAAGATGCTTATGATGGGGGCAATGAGAGCTCAAAGCCGGTAAGTACCATAATTTTTGAAGGTTATAAAACTTGCAATCACTGCTTCCCTCTGCGAAGGGCCTTTCTTCTACTTTTATGTTGAGTCACCACCTTCTTTCTTTATGCACCATTAAGAGAGCATAGTTGTCATTCTTAGTGTGATATGCATTGTCCCAAAGTTCATTGATTGATTCATATTGTTGGTTTCACTTCTTCTTAAATTATTTGTATCTAGTCGCCCTCTTAAACTTGAAGGTGTCCTATGCATTTATGTTTTGCTCTCTTTGAAGGACAAGCTGAAAACCATTTGTATGTTTTTCCTTATGATTTGAACACACGTTTGACTTTCATTGTTTCATTTTCATGATATTTTGTTTGTGTTCATTTGCATGTTTACAACATGGTTGCTAAGTTCTTATTGTCATGATTATATCTTCATGCCCATGTTTAAGTTCTTATGATCCCAGCTCACCAATGCTTACATATATGATCAAGATTGTGTAGGTGCATGTCACCTCAAAAATTATTCTTTTGTTATCACTTACCTACTCGAGGATGAGCAGGAGTTAAGCTTGGGGATGCTTGATACGTCTCCAACGTATCTATCATTTTTGATGCTCCATGCTTGTTATTACACCATTTGCCTATTGTTTCGTTACACTTAGTGGCACTTTTATGCATTTTCCGGAACTAACCTATTAACGAGTTGCCATAGTGCCAGTTTCCTGTTTTCTGCTGTTTTTGTGTTTCAGAAGTGATACACAGGAAATATTCTCGGAATTGGACGAAACAAGTTCCTGAAGTCTTATTTTACCCGGAAGCTTCCAGCGATCCGAAGGAGAGTCGGAGGGGGGCCACCAGGGCCCCACACGCAGGGGCGGCGCGGCCAGGCCCCTGGCCGCGCGGGCCCAGCGTGAGGGCGCTTGGCTCCTCCTCTGACGACGCCCCTTTGCCTATAAAGGCCCCTCGACGGAAAAAACCTAAGTACCTGATCAGATTTCCAGAACACATCGCGATCCGCCGCCACCGTCGACCCGAAGATCGGGAGGGTCCAGAAGCTCTTCCCGGCACCCTGCCGGAGAGGGGAATCGCCACCGGAGGTCTTCTTCATCGCCATGCTTGCCTCCGGAGCGATGAGTGAGTAGTCTACCTTGGACTATGGGTCCATAGTAGTAGCTAGATGGTTGTCTTCTCCACCATGTGCTTCATGTTTAGATCTCATGAGCTGCCCTACATGATAGAGATCACCGTTATGTAATTCTACATGTTTGGTTTGTTGGGATCCGATGAATATTGGTGTTTATGATTAAGTTGCTGTACTAAATTATATCTTTTGTTATCTCTATGTTGTTTATGATCTTGCATGCTCTCCGTTGTTAGTAGCTATCTTGGCCGAGTAGTTGCTAGTGACTCCAAGAGGGGGTATTTATGCTCGATAGTGGGTTCATGCCTCTATTTCACCTGGGGGAGTGACAAAAACCTCTAAGGTGGTAGATGTGCTGTTGCTACTAGGGAGAAAACAACATTCATATGCTCAAGGGCATATGCTTTGTTTACATTACACACTTTGCTTAATGCAATTATCTGTTGTTCGCAACTTAATACTACTGGGGTGTTCGGATTGATGTCCCCGGGAGTGGATTATTAGTCATAGATGCAGTTGGATGGCGGTCTATGTATTTTGTTGTAATGCCCAGAGTAAATCTCATAGTGATCTTCTTGACATATCACGTTTATCTTTATTCTATCAATTGCCCAACTGTAATTTGTTTAACCAGCATGTGTTATTTTATCTATGGAGAGACACCACTAGTGAACTGTGGACCCCGGTCCTATTTCCATCATATTGCTATCACCTGTTTACTTTACTCGTACTGTTTACTTTACTCGCATACTATATTGTTTTCCACTCGATATGCTCATAACCTTTGTTTCAAGCAAACCGGTGAGATTGACAACCTCATCGCAAGTTGGGAACAAAGTACTTGGTTGTGTGTGTGCAGGTTCCGCATCACCTTCAGTCGTTTGTCTCTCCTCTCCTGATCGATAAACCTTGGTTTCTTAACTGAGGGAAGACTAGCTGCTATATTCATCATACCTTCCTCTTGGGGTTCCCAACGGGCTGGTTATCCACCACGCACAAGGACAGTCTGCTCCCACGTCAACTTGGAGTATCATGCTCCAAGCTGGGCAATGTCTCTTTTCCCTCTTGCAATTGCGCTTGTCTTATTAGCTTCTTTTTTTGCATCTACCTGCTTATCCAAACAACGCTTGTAGTCATCTGGCTTACGCAATTCATATTGCGAAGGTTGGGTAAGCATATCAATGGCCCACTCCTTCTGTTCCAGAGTATATACCTGCTTTGGTGTAGGGGTCGGGCGTAGGGCTGCGAGCTTCCTTTTCACTTTGGCTCTGTCCTCCGCCTCAATTTCTTCAGCAGTCTTCTCGATAGGAGGAGGCGGCACCACCTTAGCTTTCTTGGCCCGTTTCTTCGGAGAGACATTGCTAGTGGACATAGCAGCGGACTTGCCATAACTCTCGGACTTACGAGTGGGCTAAGGCGGCGGAGGTGGCGGAGGCGGCTGACATTGAGGTGGAGATCGATGTGGACTCGGGGTATGGTGGTAGTCGTCCCTGTCGTCGTCGGGAGGTGGTGAATTGCAAGGACTCAGAGGAGAGGGTGGCCGCCTTGGCGCCGAGCCTAGAAACACGATGTGTTTCTTATCCCAAAGAATTATACCACCCAATACTTCTCCCAGTTTTTCCTCCTCTTCAGGTCCAGCGACGTCAAGATTGAGGGACTCATACCCCTTTCAATTGCATCCACCCCGACCTTAGCATAACCAGCTCGAATCTCACGGCCATGCCAGGTTTGTCCAGGTCCAGATGGCAACACATAGCCAACCGCCACCTTCATCGATATGTTCTTCATGGGAACATGCAGCTCACAGTCTATCTTCTTGGTGATATCATCCACGGGGTAGTGATCCATCGGTACCTCCGTGGAAGCCACGCTGCTTCTCCGCTGAGATCGGTCGCTTGATGCATGTTCTAGGTGTTGCTGATGCTGAGTTGCCCCTTGCGACTTTAAATCCTCCAGTGCCTTCTACTGCAGTAAATACAACTCTCTCAGCTCAGCCTGTTGCCTTTCTATGCTCTCTATCCATGAGGCCTCCTCCTGCGCCTTCCGCTTCTTCGCTCTCTCTCGGCTTCTATAAGTCTGGCTCTCTTCGGCGAACCCAGACCTCCACGGAATAGCAGAACCCAGACCCCGTGTTTGTCCTGTGTGTTCTTTGTTCCCGAGGGCCTTTGTCAGCTCGTCGTTCTCTCTGTCCGGCTTGAACGTCCCCTCTTGAACCTCGGCGATTGTCTTGACCAGTGCTCCCAGGGGTTCAGCAATTTGTTTCTTCTCTTCAACTAATTTTCCTGTTCTCTCATCATAGACAGCCCCATGGGCAAGTGCCCAATTTCTTGACCTTCTGGGCCATTGTTCTGTTTCTGGTTCGATGCCTTTTTCTCGTAGGGCGGCCTCTTGCATATCCCACTTAGGCTCGGCTCTTTTGTAGCCACCTAGACCCAACTTATGGTGATATTTCTTTTTCGCGGCATTTAACTGATTTTTCTTACTCCTTAGCTTACCGAGCTCGGACTCCTTGTACTCCACAAATGCGTCCCAGTGATCCCGCAGGAACTCATTGGGGCCAGTAAATTCTGGAGCTTGTCGATCGGCGTTGACATAGGCGTTCCATAACCTCTTCTTGTGGTTATTGAACTGTGCAGCCATCTTCTTGAGAGCCCACTCCCTGACTTTCTCCTTCTGTTTCTCTGCTTCTTCCAGGGACTCGGTGACCGGCAGATTGAAATGTGGAATGAGGGAATCCCAAAGTCTGTCTTTCAAGACCTTGGTGACATAATTGACTGCTGCACCCTCTTCTGGCTCTGGCTGTGCTGGCTCTCCCTTTGCCGCCTTGGGCTTATACCAATACTGAATGCTTATCGGCACCATGTCCCTGACAAGACATCCACATTGATGTGTGAACGCATTTGCGACACTCTTGGGTTCCAACGGTTCGCCTTCATTTGAGAGACGCCCAATCGTGTAATGCTGATTCGATGCCAGCCGTTTGGCCGGGCCTCGCTTCTTTCTAGAAGATTCAGAGGTCTAAAATAAGAAAACACTCGTTAATATATATACCACATAATGCATCGTCATCTACTGATTCATGAATAGAGCTAGTCTTCATATATATATATATATACCTCGCCGGACCGTGTTATTAAGTCACGTCCAGTCCCTTGTGAGCCGTCCTCGCAATCATCATTTTCCGATTCATGCGGCTCCTCCTCCTCCATTCCGTCACCCGACTCGTTCAAAAATTCTGAGCCGTCTCCTTCTGCACGGGTGGTACCCTCTCCTTGTGCACGGGTGGTACCCTCTCCTATAATATTCAATATCTCTTCTTCACCTTCTCTTCCGGCGCCGAAATCCATAACTGAAATCCATAACATAGATCAACAACATTACTCCATATTTTTATTTCTATTATTGCTAACAATATTACTAACAATATTTCTAACATTTCTATCTATTCACTTTCTAACTCTATATATCTAACATAAATAGCATTTTACTAACTAGCATTTCTATTACTATTACTAATAGTAATAGCATTTCTATTACTATTACTAATAGTAATAGCATTTTACTAACTAGCATTTTACTAATAGTAATAGCATTTCTATTACTATTACTATTCATTTTTATTACTATTACTAATAGTAATAGCATTTTACTAACTAGCATTTCTATTACTATTACGAATAGTAATAGCATTTCTATTACTATTACTAATAGTAATAGCATTTTACTAACTAGCATTTTACTAATAGTAATAGCATTTCTATTACTATTCATTTCTATTACTATTACTAATAGTAATAGCATTTTACTAACTAGCATTTACTATTACTAATAGTAATAGCATTTCTATTACTATTACTAATAGTAACAGCATTTTACTAACTAGCATTTTACTAATAGTAATAGCATTTCTATTACTATTACTATTCATTTCTATTACTATTACTAATAGTAATAGCATTTTACTAACTAGCATTTACTATTACTAATAGTAATAGCATTTCTATTACTATTACTAATAGTAATAGCATTTTACTAACTAGCATTTTACTAATAGTAATAGCATTTCTATTACTATTACTATTCATTTTTATTACTATTACTAATAGTAATAGCATTTCTATTACTATTACTAACTAGCATTTTACTAATAGTATTGCTAACTAGCTAGTATTTTAACACTAAATTCTAACTACTAGCATATTAACTAATAGCATTTCTAATAGTATTTCTATTTTTCTAACTACATTTGCTAACTACATTTGCTAATTACATTTTTCTAACTACATTTTTCTAACTACATTTTTCTAACTACATTTGCTAACTACATTTGCTAACTACATTTTTCTAACTATATTTTTCTAACATAAAATCTAACTATTTTTCTAAATGTTTCTAACTTATTTTTCTAACTACATATTTCTAACTACATGAAATCTAACATAAATTTTTCTAACTACATTTTTCTAACTACATTTCTCTAACTTATTTTTCTAACATAAAATCTAACTATTTTTCTAAAAAAAATTCCTAACTATTTTTCTAATTTTTTTTGCAGGGGCCGGCCGGCGGTGGTACTCACCTGCGCGCGCGGGGGCGGTCTCGGGCGGCGGCGCGGCGGCTCTCGGTCTCGGGCGGCGGCGCTCGGTCTCGGCCGGGCGGCGGCTCGGTCTCGGGCGTCGCGGTCTTGCTCGGCGGCACGGCGGCGCGGCGGCGGCGGCTCGAGAATTTGAGCGACCGCAACGATCGACGATATCGTCCTCCGCGCGATGAAACTGCTAAGTGTTGATCCAGTGGGGAAGAAGAAGGGGGGTGGCGGCGCTATATATACCCCCCCTTTAGTCCCGGTTGGTGGCTTCAACCGGGACTAAAGGGGGGGTCTTTAGTCCCGGTTGAAGCCACCAACCGGGACTAAAGGGTCTTTAGTTTCGGTTGGTGGTTTCAACCGGGACTAAAGACTTTCCGACGGTTCCCGCCCGTGGCCTAGACCTTTAGTCCCGGTTGGTATTACCAACCGGGACTAAAGGCATAATAAATGCGCGCCAATGCTGTATATTTTTTCAGATTTCATTTGAATATGAATTTTGAATTTCAATTTGAATAACTTCTATATATTTTAGAATTTGATAAAACTTTGAATATGAAAAGTGATTGAAATTGAATAACTAATTCAAAAATATTTTCTATTTTCAAAATCAATTATTCTAACTATTCAAACAATTAACTATTTTGCCATTTTCAATTAAAACAATATTGATTAAAATTCTTTTTGCATATTTTAGAATTTGATAAAACTTTGAATATGAAAAGTGATTGAAATTGAATAACTAATTCAAAAATATTTTCTATTTTCAAAATCAATTATTCTAACTATTCAAACAATTAACTATTTTGCCATTTTCAATTAAAATAATATTGATTAAAATTCTTTTTGCATATTTTAGAATTTGATAAAACTTTGAATATGAAAAGTGATTGAAATTGAATAACTAATTCAAAACTATTTTCTATTTTCAAAATCAATTATTCTAACTATTCAAACAATTAACTATTTTGCCATTTTCAATTAAAACAATATTGATTAAAATTCTATTTGCATATTTTAGAATTTGATAAAACTTTGAATATGAAAAGTGTTTGAAATTGAATAACTAATTCAAAACTATTTTCTATTTTCAAAATCAATTATTCTAACTATTCAAACAATTAACTATTTTGCCATTTTCAATTAAAACAATATTGATTAAAATTCTTTTTGCATATTTTAGAATTTGATAAAACTTTGAATATGAAAAGTGATTGAAATTGAATAACTAATTCAAAAATATTTTCTATTTTCAAAATCAATTATTCTAACTATTCAAACAATTAACTATTTTGCCATTTTCAATTAAAATAATATTGATTAAAATTCTTTTTGCATATTTTAGAATTTGATAAAACTTTGAATATGAAAAGTGATTGAAATTGAATAACTAATTCAAAACTATTTTCTATTTTCAAAATCAATTATTCTAACTATTCAAACAATTAACTATTTTGCCATTTTCAATTAAAACAATATTGATTAAAATTCTATTTGCATATTTTAGAATTTGATAAAACTTTGAATATGAAAAGTGTTTGAAATTGAATAAGTAATTCAAAACTATTTTCTATTTTCAAAATCAATTATTCTAACTATTCAAACAATTAACTAATTTGCCATTTTCAATTAAAACAATATTGATTAAAATTCTATTTGCATATTTTAGAATTTGATAAAACTTTGAATATGAAAAGTGTTTGAAATTGTATAACTAATTCAAAACTATTTTCTATTTTCAAAATCAATTATTATAACTATTCAAACAATTAACTATTTTGCCATTTTCAATTAAAACAATATTGATTAAAATTCTATTTGCATATTTTAGAATTTGATAAAACTTTGAATATGAAAATTGTTTGAAATTGAATAACTAATTCAAAACTATTTTCTATTTTCAAAATCAATTATTATAACTATTCAAACAATTAACTATTTTGCCATTTTGCATACTTCTGAATCTGACAAAACTTAGTAGATAAAAGGTGTTCGAATTTGAATAACTAACCCAGAATCATACATTTACATAAAAGGTTTAATACATTATTACACATCACCAACATCTCCATCTAGTGTTGGGGTTTCTTTCTGCACCGTAACCATGGAGTATCTTCTTTGTTTAAGAGGAGGGTTGGGTCAGTGTTCACTCTGAAGGGCGGAATTTCATCAAACTTGTTATAATCTTCTGACATATCTGTCTTGTCCTCCACTCCCACGATGATTCTTTTCACTGAGAGAACAATGTGTCGCTTTGGCTCATCGTGTGATGTATTCGTTTTCTTATCTTTTCTCTTTCTCGGTTTTGTAGACATGTCCTTCACATAGAAAACCTGAGCGACATCGTTGGCTAGGACGAATGGTTCGTCCATGTACGCAAGATTGTTGAGATCCACTGTTGTCATGCCGTACTTTTGGTCTACAACTACCCCGCCTCCTGTCAGCTTGACCCATTTGCACCGAAACAAAGGGACCTTAAAAGACGGTCCATAGTCAAGTTCCCATATCTCCTCTATGTAACCATAATATGTGTCCTTTGTCCCATTGTCGTGTAATGCATCAAAGCGGACACCACTGTTTTGATTGGTGCTCTTTTTATCTTGGGCGACCGTGTAAAATGTATTCCCATTTATCTCGTAACCTTGGAAAGTCAATATAGTTGAAGATGGTTTCTTGGCCAACATGGACAGCTCATATCCAACAGTGGCATCATTTATGAGAAGTGTTTGCAACCAACCACCAAAAGTCGCCATGTGCAACTTTGTAATCCAGGAGTTTGACTACCCAGGGTTTTCGGAGCGTACAATATTCTTGTGTCTCTCCATATACGGCTCCACCAACGTGGAATTTCGTAAAACTGTGTAGTGTGCTTCACTCAAAGAATGTCCGTCCATACAGTATGCTGAGTTCATTCCTAGCGTGCCTTTTCCACTCAGTCTCCCCTCATGCCGCGATTGAGGAAGACCAATCGGCTTTAGGTCAGGAACAAAGTCAACACAAAACTCAATGACCTCCTCTGTTAGATAGCCCTTGGAGATGCTTCCTTCTGGCCTAGCACGGTTATGCACATATTTCTTTAAGACTCCCATGAACCTCTGAAAGGGGAACATATTGTGCAGAAATACTGGACCAAGAATGGTAATCTCTTCGACTAGGTGAACTAAGAGATGTGTCATAATATTGAAGAAGGATGGTGGGAACACCAACTCGAAGCTGACAAGACATTGGGCCACATCATTCTGTAACCGTTGTAGATCTTCTGGATTGATTACCTTCTGCGAAATTGCATTGAGGAATGCACATAGCTTCACAATCGGTACTCGAACATTTTCCGGTAGAATCCCCCTCAGTGCAACCGGAAGCAATTGCGTCATAAGCACGTGGCAGTCATGAGACTTTAGGTTTTGGAATTTTTTCTCTGCCATATTTATTATTCCCTTTATATTTGACGAGAATCCAGATGGGACCTTGATACTGCTCAGGCATTCAAAAAAGATTTCCTTCTCTTCTTTGGTAAGAGCGTAGCTTGCAGGACCCTTAGAATCCTCTGGATGCATGCCGTCTCTTCTTTTCATACGGTGCTGGTCCTCACGTGCTTCTGGTGTATCTTTTGTCTTCCCATACAAGCCCAAGAATCCTAGTAGGTTCACGCAAACATTCTTCGTCACGTGCATCACGTCGATTGCAGAGCGGACCTCTAGGAATTTCCAATACTCAAGCTCCCAAAATATAGATTTCTTCTTCCACATGGGTGCATGTCCGCTAGCGTCATTCGGAACAGACAGACTGCTAGGACCCTTTCCAAAGATTACTTCTAAATCTTTGACCATATCAAATATATCATCACCAGTATGGCATTTAGGCTTGCCCCGGACTTCTGCCTCGCCCTTGAAATGCTTGCCTTTTTTCTTTAATTGATGTTTGGGCAAAAGATATCGACGATGCTCGAGATACACCACCTTCTTACTTTTATCCAAATATATACTATCGATCTCACTTAAACAGTGCGTGCATGCATTGTATCCCTTGTTTGTCTATCCTGAAAGGTTACTAAGAGCAGGCCAATCATTGATGGTCACGAACAGCAACGCTCGTAGATCAAATTCCTCTTGTTTGTACTCATCCCACACACGAACACCTTCAGTCTGCCACAGCTGTAAAAGTTCATCAACTAATGGCCTTAGATACACATTAATGTCATTGCCGGGTTGCTTCGGGCCTTGGATAAGCACTGGCATCATAATAAACTTTCGCTTCATGCACAACCAAGGAGGAAGGTTATAGATACATAGAGTCACGGGCCAGGTGCTATGACTGCAGCTCTGCTCCTCAAAAGGATTCATGCCATCTGTACTTAGACCAAACCTCAGGTTCCGTGCATCTTCTGTAAACTCTGGGAAATCTCTGTCGATTTTTCTCCACTGCGACCCATTAGCGGGGTGTCTCAACATCTCGTCACTCTTACGGTCTTCTTTGTGCCACCTCAACAACTTGGCATGCTCTTTGTTTCTGAACAAACGTTTCAACCGTGGTATTATAGGTGCATACCACATCACCTTGGCAGGAACCCTCTTCCTGGGGCGCTCGCCCTCAACATCACCAGGGTCATCTCGCCTGATCTTATACCGAAATGCACTGCACACCGGGCATGCATTCAAATTCTCATACTCACCGCGGTAGAGAATACAGTCATTAATGCATGCATGTATCTTGTCCACATCCAATCCTAGAGGGCAGACAATCTTCTTTGCTTCATACGTACTGGCGGGCAATTCGTTATCCTTTGGAAGCATCTTCTTCATAATTTTCAGCAACTTTTCAAATCCCTTGTCAGATAAACCACTCTCTACTTTCCATTGCAGCAATTCCAGCGTGCTTCCTAGCTTTTTCTGGCCATCTTCGCAATTTGGGTACAAATCCTTTTTGTGATCATCTAACATGCGTTCCAATTTCTCCCTCTCCTTTGCACTTTCACAGTCAATCTGTGCATCAACAATGACCTGACCAAGATCATCAGCGGGCATATCTGATGCCCGTTCTTCACCTTCTTCTTCTTCATTATCTTCCATTGCGTTATCGGTGGTTTCAGGGAACTCAGGATAGTTGTCATCATTCTCTTCTTCATCGTTGTCTTCCATCATAACCCCTCTCTCCCCATGCTTGGTCCAACAATTATAGCCGGACATGAAACCGAACCGGAACAGGTGGATGTGAAGGGTCTTTGTGGAGGGGTAATCCTTCTCATTTCGACAACCACCGCATGGACAACACATAAAACCATTCCGCTTGGTTGCCTCAGCCACCTTGAGAAAAGAATGCACGCCTTTAATGAAATCTCCAAAGCGTCGATCGGCGTACATCCATGCTCGGCTCATCTGCATTATATAAGTACATATCAAACGCAAATCAAATATACAATTTCTATTTCTTTCTCTAATTTTAGTTTGATAAGTAAGAATAAGTTAACAAAACTTTTGTCCCGGCTGGTTGGTACAACCGGGACTAAAGGTGGTTTTTGTGTCATCTAACAAAACCGTCGGTGGGATAAGGACGTGTGGGTAACCTTTAGTCCCGGCTGGTGGGTGCAACCGAGACTAAAGCTATTGGCAGGATAAGTATGCATGGGTTGATGCACTGCTCGATGAGATAAAGCATGTAGCGCACGACACCCCTGTCGGAGGAACAAGACACAAGTAGAAGCGGCGCCGTGCCTATAAAAGGAGCATCGATATGCCATGGCAAGCACAGCTCGAAGGCAGGGAGAGTTTCATCCCCATGGATGGAGGAAAGGGTTGGAAAATCTCCCGTGGCAGAGCTTCTCGAAGATGTCGTTGGTGCTCACGCCCTACGGCATCTTCGGAAGCTCTGCCTCGGAAAAATTTCCCTGCAAGCCCGTGAAAGACTCCATCTCCTCTAATAGTTATGGAGTAAAGGGTTGGGAAATCTCCCGTGGCAGAGCTTCTCGAAGATGTCGTTGGTGCTCACGCCCTACGGCATCTTCGGAAGCTCTGCCTCAGAAAAATTTCCCTGCAAGCCCGTGAAAGACTCCATCTCCTCTAACAGTTATGGAGTAAAGGGTTGGGAAATCTCCCGTGGCAGAGCTTCTCGAAGATGTCGTTGGTGCTCACGCCCTACGGCATCTTCGGAAGCTCTGCCTCGGAAAAATTTCCCTACAAGCCCGTGAAAGACTCCATCTCCTCTAACAGTGTTGCGTAAAGGGTTGGGAAATCTCCCGTGGTGGAGCTTCTCGAAGATGTCGTTGGTGCTCACGCCCTACGGTATCTTCGGAAGCTCCGCCCTACGGCATCTATCTCTATTTCTATCGCTATTTCTATTTTTCTATCTCTATCTCTATTTCTATTTCTATGTTAGCTATGTCTACTTTTATTTTTATTTTTAATTCTAACATTTCTATTTCTAATAGCATTTCTATTTCTAATAAAATCTAACCTAAATAAAATCTAACATAAATAAAATCTATATAGCATTTCTATTTTTACCTCTATGTTCACCTATTTGTACACATAATCAAATGAACATCTAAATAATTGCTCCCATAAAAAAATCACAAATCTCTCTACTTCTAGAGCATTAAATGAGCTAAATTACCAATGAATGACAAAAGCACAAAATTCCTCACCTTTTAGTCCACTTAGATTGAAGTGGGGACATCAATTTGTGACAAAAAATGGTGGTCAAAGAGGATGAACTCGAGCTAGGTTTGTTGCATGAAGAACACTTGAGAGTGGAGAGGGGGAGTGGCTGGCTTGGGGAGGAAGAAGGAGCTAATTTATACAGGGAAGTCATTAGTCCCAGTTTGTAATACCAACCGGGACTAAAGGATTGGTCTTTAGTCCCGGTTGGTGTTACCAGCCGGGACTAATGAGTCTGGCAACGGTCGGATTCGACCCCAGAGCCTTTAGTCCCGGTTCGTAATACGAACCGGGACTAAAGGTTCAAAACGAACCGGGACTAATGAGTTCTGCGTTCTAGCGGCCGAAAAAGCGGTGGGGCCCGAGGCATCAGTCCCAGTTCAAACTGAAACTGGGACTAATGCCCTGAAATATTAGGCCGGTTTTCTACTAGTGTCTCGAGGGCGCCGGCGCGGTATGGTGTGGAGAGAGTATTTGGGGAAGAAGCTATGCAAATGGTGTGCTTTTAGATGATCAAAATGTGATGCTATATATAGTGAGAGAGGGAAGATGTGAGCACGCCGGCGAGATGTGAATGCAGGCCAGTTTCCAAGAGGTCGCCGGCACCGGTTCCCGATCAGTGCGCGCGACTACGAAGCGTCGTCGTTAATATCGATCGATACCGAAGCGTCGTCGATCGATAACTGGCGCGAACTGGGCGGCTCGTTTGAACGGGTCATTGGTCCCGGCTCGTGGAACGAACCGGGACTAAAGGTGACATTTAGTCCCGGTTTGTGCCACGAGCCGGGACTAAAGGCCCATGGGGCATTAGTCCCGGCTGTTAGATGAAACCGGGACTGAAGGTCCCTTTTGAACCGGGACTAATGCCCCCTGGCCCACATTTTCAAATGAACCGGGACTGATGGACCCTTTAGCCGCGGATCGAATTTGGTCCGAGACAAATGGGACGAATGGAAGCCCGTTTTTCTACTAGTGAAGAAGAAAGATTCTTGGCGCGGCCTGGGTGGAGGTGTCATTGAGGCACCGCCACATGAAAGAGCGCTTAGATCTAACGCACTGAACTGAACGCGCGCTTCCCGGAAGGAAGCTGCCAGCCATGACTGGGCAGGGGAATGATACGGCCACGAGGAAGGTGTCCGATGGGACCGGAGCGGCGGCCGTCGGCCGAAGTGGCAACCGGCACTAGGAGAGGAAGAGCGCTACGAGAGGATGTGGATTTCAGGCTCTAACTATGATTGGCGATTTTAACCAAGCAGCTGATCGTGTCATGCTGGAGATGACATAGGCTATCTTCCATTGTTCTACCTCCGTACCAAACTAGCTATAAGGCTAGTGAAGACTAGTAGGATATTTTAGCTTACTTTGACGATTTATATTTTGTGACAGATGAATTAGTTATCTTATAAATTTCACACTATTCTTGCGTGGAACGGACCTATAGTACCCTTTTTGGGCTTATATTGACTGTCTAGATAGATGTCCCATCAATTAATCCATCATGGTTAAATATAAATCCTAGCCCTTCCCATCAGTTTGGACTTTCAAAATAGTTGGTTAGAGGCTGGCAATGAACAGGTATATGGACTATCAGCAAGAAAACCCTTCTTCTCGTCTGCTCGCCACCACAACACCCCCCCCAGCGCCGGGCGAACTCCTCCCTCTTCCCTTTCTCAGGCTTCCTCCTCGCCCCTCTCCCCTGGTGCCGCCGCCGGCCTGGTCCGCTGGGCCTTTCCTGCGTGATGCTGCTGGTGGTGGGTCGGTCTCTACTCGTACGCTCGGAGGGGGTCACGGGGCTCCTGTCGGCGGCGGTGTGGTTTCCGCGAGCCTAGGTGGACCTCGGTGCGGTGGCGCTGAGGGGTGACATGTTTCTGCAGGTGGTTGGTGGCGCCCGCTTGGCCCAGATCTGGGCCCTTTGGGCCCCATCTGGGTTGAGCACAGGCTGGCTGTTCTGCACAATGGCGGTGCTCCCTGGAGGTGGAGGTGACGTGATGATGGGTTTTGGATGGTGGTGGCGCTTAGTCCACTTGCTGCAGTGTGGCTGATAGAGGCTTAGCAAGCCAGTTTGGGCTTGGTCTGACCAGTTTGGGCCTGGTGTGCCTCTATTTCTACGTCCGGTCGGCTACCGCGATGTCGCGCGGTGGAGGCAGTTCCCTCGAGCATGGTTGCGGTGTTGCTATCCTCATTCCCGCTATCTCATCTTTCTTCCTCTAGGCCTCGTGTATGTGACCACAGTGAGACGACGAGGATGACGCCGATATCATGGTGGCGCTTTGTTGGTGGGCGGCAAGTTGGGTAGAGCACTTTTGATCATTCGGGGTGGTGGTTTTTGTGTGTCGGGAGAAATCCCTGCCAGATTGTCCGACACTGATGATGTGATGCCTGCGGGTGCCGCCATTCCTTCTTGAAGGGCCTCAGGTGTACCCCTTCCTTACCCTCCTCCCTGTACCGGGGAAACCCTAGTACTAGTCCAGGCAACAGCGGCATTGTCGTCGCATACCTTCTTGAATGTATTGCTTGGGTACACAACGCTTCAGAGTGCCAGGAGTGTGGTGTGACTTATCCGGAGGGCACAGCGGTTGCATGTCATCTTCATTTAGTCGATTTGCCGGTGTCGGTATTTGTTTCTTTTTTCTTTCTCTTATTTTGTTTCTTGAGTTTGGTTGTGCTGCGGCTCCAGCAAGCTTGTTATATCGTGTGATTGCTATATTAATATAGTGGGCGCGAAAGCCCTATTTCATAAAATAGTTCGCTAAAGCATCAATCCAATAATCATACAGTGTGAAACTAACAGCACTACCGGAATCCACGCCTCTGCCGTGTCTGCCGTAGACACGGTAGTGTCGCTTTTGGACACGGCAGACCATCTGCCGTGTGCAGGCACACGGCAGAGTGGTCACGGCAGTGACAGCGACGGCAGAGGATGTCTGCCGTGTGCCCGTGCCATCAATACACGGCAGATGGTCTGCCATGTGCCCGTGCCATCAATACACGGCAGATGGTCTGCCGTGTGTTTTAGGGCGTGCACGGCAGAATAAAGTGACTTCGGCGTCTTCTGCTCGCCAGGGTGGGGCCCCTTTCTGCCGTGTGCCCGGTTGGACACGGCAGAGCATATGCCGTGTGCCGTGTCTGCCGTGTGTCTTCCTTTGACTGCAGGTTGGACCAGCACCGTGGCGGGCCCCAGTCTTTGCCATGCACCCTATTTACCAGTGTGTCAGCTTTACATGGCACAGTGACCATTTGGTCCACCCAGGCCACTCCCAGGTCTACAGGTGAGCGCCACGTGTCCCCTTTGCCGTGTGTTTGCGCACGGCAGAGGACTTTCGCCCCCCTTTGCCGTGTGCCTGCACACGGTAAAGGTGCAGTTTTTTCTATTTTTTGTTTGTTTTTTCCTCAAATACCTGCAATTCAAGCAATATATATATATGGTTGCAATTCATAAATTGCACTACAGTATGCACCAATATAGCATCACCACATCATCAAATCATCACACAATAGCATCAAATCACCACATAGTACCATATTGCACCATCAAATAGATAGAAGTCCATACATAGCACCATATGAGTCCAAAGTGCACTACATACATACATACAAGTCCATACACACATGCATAGATGACCAAGTTCACAAATAGATGGTTGCGTGCACGATGCCAACAAGTGCACAAAGGCAACAACCACACTCCACGAGCTCCGCGACGCAAACCTACAAGTTGACGAAGCACAACTAGCATTAGTTCCCTATAACTATCTTATGAACAAAATTATGGCCATTTAGCTCTATGGACAAGATTATTAACAACAAGCATGTATTGAACATGATATAATGCTAGGAAGCAAATATGGCAACATTATGCTATGTTTTTTTCTCTATTATGGACTAGGTCTAGATTTTCACAAGTACATTAGGAAGCAAATATGGCAAGCTCTATGGACAAAATTTTGACTAGTACACTAGGAAGCAAATATGGCAACATTATGCTATGTTTTTTTCTCTATTATGGACTAGGTCTAGATTTTCACAAGTGTACAATGCACGAGAGGAGCACAAAGGTAGGACAAGTCACCTTCTAGAAGAGCTTGTTGACTAGGCTATCATTGGTGACGTGTGGTTGACCTCCTGCATCCGTCATCTCCGGGGAGGTTTGCATAGCGGAAGTCCCTGCAGTAGGCGGAACCTGATATGCTGTCATCATCTCCGGGGGCATCGGAGGATACCCAGTGGGAAAAGTAGCACTAGGCGGAAACTGATATGGTAGCCCAGTCGGGAAAAGCTAGCAAATGGAAAAGAATTTCCTGTTAGACAATATTAACCGAATTCTGAGGATTGATTGACAATAGGAAATTCTACTTACCCATGGCATAGGGGGACAGTGCTGGGGGGTAGCAGAAGTAGGAGTACCATGCAAAGACGAGGTACCGGATGGGTCCATGGCCTGCAAATCAACGCATGCGGAGGTATGAGGTTACTAGAAGAATGGAATTGATATTATTCCTGCCTACAAAGAAACTCACCATTAGTCGCTGGTCATAATATGCAAACTTCTGTTGCATCATGGCGTGCATCGCATTCTGCTGCTCTTGCATGCGCCTAGCTTCGGCCTGGGCCTCCTCTCGCAGTCGGATCTGTTCGGCCAACTGAGCCTATGTTTTGGCATTGCAATGTTATCAATGTTCCACTAGTGTGATGAAGTGAAGTAGAACGAGAGAGACATACCTGAACCTCGGCGAGCGCTCCAAGAGAAGGCGACGGGCGAGTCTCTACACCGGGATTGGAGCTCGTCCTAGATCTACGGACATCGGAGAGAGATGGAACGGTCGCTGGATCAATAGCGCCGTGACCAATATATAGGCGACCATTCTTCTTCCCTTGTCCCGCCATCACAGCAACCTAAGAGTGTAGAAGCACAACAAGTATGGCTAAATCTCCACAAGTGTACTACGGAGCAAAAATGGACAAGATCAAGATGTGTAACCTCGGCGTCAAAGGGCGCACTGTAAGGGTCGGAATCCTCTCCGTGCTTCTGCTTGAACTTCCTCACGTACACTTCCTTCCGCTGCTTCCCCCCCATGTTGAGTGACGTACCCACAACGGGATCTGGCGGGCCCTTCCTCTCACGGAAGCTATTCCAAAACAGGAAGAACTCTGGCACAACGCCCGTCTCAAGTTTCTGCAAATGAGAGAATAAAGGATGAGTGATAGAAAACAGCAGTATGGAGAAAATGATAACTTGACATGAAGAATAAATAATACTTTTGCTCACCTTTTTCTGGACGTGGATCTGAAAGGATGCGCTGCCTTGACGGTGTGATCCACCGCCCATCAAAGCACACCGTGTTTTACCTTCTTCGTGCTTCTTCCAGTACGCAGGGGAGGTCCACCACGCTACCATCCTCGCGAAGCACTGCTTCTTCGCACTGCAATACTGAGGAATCGCCTGGAGACAGAAAATATACACTTAATGAAACTAGAGAAGATAGCCAACTAGTTGATAGTAATCGATATGCATTTACCTGCATGTACTGCCATGGCTCAAAGTACTTCACCTTCCGGGCATCGGCCTTTGTCAACTGAATCCACCGGTACTCGGCATACCAATTGATGATGCACTGAATGCGCGCCTCGTAGTGCATGTCGGTGACTTGCTTCTGGGCTACTTTGCATGCCACCTTATGGCACTGTTGCCTGTCAAAACCCACCGGCGAGCAGCGACGAGCAACACGAAGAGCCGGGAGGCTCCCAGAACTGCTGGTGGGCCCTGGTCCCTCGGGCAACGGCCCGCAAAACTCCGGCACACGTCCCGGCTGATGCAAGGGCGTGCCACCTGACCTATACCTGATCAGGAAGGTGATGGATTGCTTCGATTAGTTTCCTGCATGGCAGACACGTAAACATTAAATACGAGCCTCGATCGGCTCTCAGGTTTCCCTGTGAATCGGCTCATGTAGCCGATTGTCCCATGGATCTGCATTGGATCTACGATAACATGGGGTTTTGCTTTATCAATACAAGTCAAATCGATCTACGACAGTTTAACGCTTTCACCACATAATTGGAACATCCCACACGTAATTGAGCCTGGTAGATACGAAAGATAACAGAAAACTAACCCTAGAGGAGGCCAAAAAACCAACGTAGAGTCAATTCCCGGAACAACTCCTCTCGAATTGGCAAACCATATCCTTACGTACTACTGGATCGTTCAACCCGTTTGTGAGGCCTAACCATGCGGATATCAAACTAATCCTTGGAGAACAAGGAACAACTATGACAGATTGAATCGACTGAATAAAGATCAAGCAAGATGCTGCCCTTACACCCAAAATAGGTGCAAAGGCAGCGAGATCTCTAGGGGCAGCATGACTAAGCAAACATAACCAAAAGCACCGATGCTAGCCCAAACAGATCTATGATAACAGTATTACTCGCCATCAACAAGGCTTCAGTACGAGCAACACCAAATAACACATAAGCAGATGCTGCCTAGATCGCGAGATGCGATCTAGGCAGCACGACGCTTACCTGAAAGAAACCCTCGAAACAAGGGGTGGCGATGCGCCGAGATTGTGTTTGTTGTGAACGTGATCGTCCTCCTTTCTCAATAACCCTAGGTACACATTTATAGTCCGGAGACTTTCTATCTTTGGAATAAACCTAACAACTCTATCTCTTGTTTAAACCGAAACGTAATCTATCATAATATACAGATACACGGGCAATTAGCCCAAATCCACGCGCAAGGCCGATCCAGCCTCCAAGCCCATCTTGATTACGGCCCATCTCCTCATTTGGCCAAAATGTGGCGATAACACATGCCCCCCTGGTTTTGGCAATAATAATTCCAAAACCACTCCGTTTTTTCTTCATCGGGTCACGCGTTGCAGAGCAGAACCGTCATATCGCCTCCTCATCATGATGCCTCGCCTTCTCAACTTCTCCGCAGTACACGATTTGACAACTCTGGCACCACATTCTCGAAAAACGCTATGGCATTGAACCATCTTCCACTATTCCCCTTATTTAAATCTATCCGAACCATTTGCATCCTCATTCTTCTCCAATAGCCAAAAAACCCTCTTCCTCCGCATGGCCTTCTCATCTTCCTCCAACACATCCGGCCTTTCCTTCCAATCCTCCGACTCCGTCAACCGGGAGCCGACGCCGGAGCACCCGCCAATGGCGGCGTACGAAGCTCTCGCCCCACAATGGTGGGACGAGAGAGACTGGGACTTCGCCGCCCAGTCAGAGGACGACGAGTCCCTGACCGACGGCGAGGAGGACCTCCAACTCCTCGTCGACGGGGAACTGGAGGCGGAGAGCGCCGACGACGCCGTGTCCTGGGGCGAGGACATCGGCTCTTCCGATGAGGAGGAAGAAGCAGAGGAGGACACCTCCTCCGACGAATACCCGCCGGTGAAGCGCTTCCGCGCCGGGTCCAGCGAGGACACCGACGACGAGGACGAGGACGAGGAGGCCCCCGCTGACAACTTCAGCAGCAGCGGTGAGGACTACGCCGGCAGCAGCGCCGATGACAGCGAAGACGGCGGCGGCAATGGCAACGGCGACGACGACGACGCCGCCTTCTAGATTAGGAACTAGTAGTAGTAGTACTAGTAGTAGATCTCCATTTTGTAAGCAATCGGCTTCATTGTAAACAACCGTCTTTGGAATCAACAAAGCTTGCTTTTCCCAATTTGATTTTGCCGATAGTCAAATAGGTCAACGTTCCAAAAGCCGATAGTAACGAATCGGCTTTCACCATACCACGCTTGATATGATCAACCAAGTCAAAGCCCAAAGAGCCGATGGCAACACATCGGCTTTTCCCACAAACGTTGGCAAGGTCAAACTCGGTCGCTTATTTAGACAAGTCTGAGCGGTCACTTTCCAATTTCAACGGTAACCTGCAACCATCTTCAAAAAGGCTAACTCAGATCTCCAATTGCCTCATTGAACAAATCGGGCTCACGGCGACACGAACCCTAGATTCCCCACCGCATAGATCCATCTCCGCCGGCAAATTAGATGGCGGAATCGTCCAGCGCCAACACAGCGGTCTCCGGTCTGAAGGTAATCCTTAACTGTTCCTCGCAATCCGAGCTCGGTGCTAGAATTAATAGCAAACACCTGAATTAATGCTTTATCCCATCATTAAAATTTTAGGTTTCAGACATTCCGCTACCGCATCCTTCTCTCCCAAATTCTCTCTGCCTTGGCCCCCGTACAGAATCTAGTCCTGCCCATCTGATCTCTTGCGAGGCAAACAGAATCCCCTTCGTAAGCCAAAACTTAGATTTGGATTCTTGGGCCGACTGCTTACGAGCCTGGCCTAATCCTCCCGAATATTGGGTTTCTTGGTACAGTAGGGTAGCCAAAACTTACCAATCCCAATGGGAAACCACGGGAATAGCCGATGCCTTGACTTTGTCATTGTCTCCCCTTGAGAAACATGAAAATCTTCTAAAAACCATCGGCTATTTCTGGTCTGATGCTCTGAACTGCTTCATGTTCGGCCATGGTCCCATGACACCAACTCTGTTAGACGTGGTGATGATTACTGGTCTAGACGTCACATCACCCAGCCCCTCTGCTTTTATGCTGCCAAAAGTCCCCTTCAAGCTTTCTTCCAAAACAGATTGCACGAACTGGGGTGCTTATCTTCGAAGCCACATGAAAACTAAGGGCCCTGTCACAGAGAAAGAACACACGGCCTTCCTCAATTTCTGGCTAGAACATTTCATATTCTGTGGCCCTTCCCTTGCCC
Organism: Dactylis glomerata; assembly: GCA_007115705.1. Classification (NCBI taxonomy): domain Eukaryota; kingdom Viridiplantae; phylum Streptophyta; class Magnoliopsida; order Poales; family Poaceae; genus Dactylis; species Dactylis glomerata. Next base: position 87,056 of record QXEO01000809.1, read on the forward strand.
CAACCAAGAATTATCTCTCCTTGGCCTATGAACTTGCCAGAGGCACTCAACTTGGCATCGGCAAACTGTTCCTTGGAGAAGTCTATCGATATCTCCAGTTGATGTCTGTCAAACTATCCTCCCACATAGCAGTCAAAACAGGAGGTCCTTGGTGGTTTATTCAACTATGGGCTCAGCTGTACTTTCAAAACCATATCCCAAACTTCCCCCTTTTGGCAAGTTGCACCTTTCCAGATGCCAAAGGGAAGCAGATCCGATGCACCAGCTACGGCCAAGCTCTGTATAGCCTGCCAGGTAGTAAACTGATCCCTCATGAAGCATCCAAGTGGTTCAGCATTTTCTTCCAAGGCCTGGACAATCCTATCTTCTTTCCTTACACGGAGGAATCGGAAAATTTTGAAAATCCAATCTCCTTCAGGCTGGACAACTTTGCCGATGACACTAGCACTCGGCAGCTATTCTCCACCGTGATCCGTCCCTGCTTCCTCCCAGTTGGCATGAGCACATCCAACAGAATAATCAAGCCTGGATACGAGTTCTACCAGCCGGTCGTAGCAGCTCGGCAATTTGGCCTTGGGCAAGTACCTCCTCATTTCTTTCTCCACCACCTCACAGAGAGCAGAGCTGACCTGCCCGATCCTCTCACCAGTCAGAGGTGTTATTCTTTCTTCGATGCTCTGACCATCCCAATTCCTAACAACCTCACTTTCGCTTCATCAACCGATGGTTTTGAGAACTGGTGGTCGATGTGGAAGACTCATGCCTTCAGGAGAGCTCTGGGACCATTGCTGGAATAGCTCGATGCTGAATATGACATCCCCGTAGAACAGGTACTGCTACTTGTAAATTTTCTTGATGCAGCTCACGACGATTCTTTTAATATCCTGCTCTGTCTCCTTGCAGCAACAAGATGGTCCAGAACCTACTAACGAGGATGGCTCCCCCTTCGAATTCCTCCCACCAGCTCCTGTGGTCCTTTTCTGCAAAAACTCGCCACCTTTGAAACAGGTCGTGATGCAGAACCAGCCGATATCACAAAAATCGGCTTCCAAGAGCCAAGCACCTTCCGGGTCAGCTGCCTCCCGAGTTCCAACTAAAACAAGAACGGCGGTGAGGAAGGTAGTGGCCAAAAAAACTTTGAGGCGCCGGAGCCCTTCTCCAGAGAGCTCGCACGTACGCTGATTCATGCCTTGGTTGATCTCATTTATCTTTGTAAACATGCTTGTGCTTACCAACTCTCCCTTTCTTACAGGTCTCCATCGAAGACACCTCCAGCGAAAAACACAATCCAATCGAGGAGATTCAAGCTCAGCAGACTCTGAGAGAACCACCACACCGAGCCAGCCAGATGGGCCACCATCGGCTTCCAGGAAAAGGCCTGTTCCTGAACCTGTTGCCCCCCGAGCAGCAGTCGAGGCGGGGCAAGCTGTGAGCCCCAAGAGGGCTCGCAAGGGACTGCAAACTTCTTCTTCGAGCCAGGAGGCTTCGAAAGTAATTATCCTCCATACTCTTACCACTCCTTTTTTATGCCGATTCATTGCTATTCACATCGGCTAAGCACCTTTCATGCAGACGAATGACACTTCTAGTGGGAAAGTCGGGGAAGTGCCGATGCCTTCCGCAAGCCTGGATCTAGTAATCCCTGAAGGTGTAGATGAAACGGTTGCCAATCTGGCCAAGCCCTCAGCAACAACACACGAGCCGATTGTCTCGCCGTCGGCTGTCCCCCTGATCTCAGGAGAGGTATGTTCGCTTCTTTCGACTCATCCTTCCCTGTTTGACGCATACTGACGCCACTTCTGCCTGCCAAGGTTGTGATATCTCAGGCTTGCTGACGTTCGACCCTGAATCCATCGAACCAGCTCCCTCTGCCGCCAACGATGAACCACGAGCAAGCGCTGTTCTACCTCAATTCCAGCGTCTCAAAGCCTTGCTGTCCTCCCCAATCGAGAAGTTGGTCGAGGGTTCTGAAGAGGTGAAGAGTGTTCTTGACGAAATCAAGGACCAACTCCCGGTAGCATTGCAGGTGAAGCTTTGGCCAGTTGTGACTCTGTCTTTCTACGGGTCAAGGGTGAAGTTGGCTCGTGAGAGGATCAATCTACGCCACGCCCAACTCCCACTGAAGGCCGATATTGCAGCCAAATGTCAGCGGCTCAATGAGAAAAAGGCGTCTCTGGATGCCAAAACTGACACCTCTGTCAGCACCGCCGAGCTTGCATCCTTAAAAAAGGAATTGGAAGATCTCGAAGAGAAGGTCCGGGCGACTAAAAAGCTCATTCATGACAAGGAAGCATTCATCGCCCGCTCCCAAGACGAAGCAGAAGGCCTCAAAGCTCAACTGAAGACTGATCTGGCAGAAATACGTGCCCTGAGCAAGCAGCTAGTGATGGGCAAGGACGATGATGACGAAGCCGAGATCGCCGAGGTGGATCGTGTCCGTGCTGACGCCCTCCGTGCCTTCGAGGCATTCCTTCAGTAGCTTATTCATGTAACCTGACACCTGCTCGTAACAGTCTGAACCTCGAGAGTCGATGGCTGTGCATTGTTTTTTTATTTATTTGGCCGATTTCATGTATCGGCCCTCATATTTCACTGTTCATCATCCCACATGCTTGGGAAATATTAATCTGGATATATTTTTTTTACTGGCCGATTTCATGTATCGGCCCCCATATTTCACTGTCCATCATCCCACATGCTTGGGAAATATTTCTTGAGATGCTGACCGTTAACAGCCACTGGGAACTTCACACCGTCCAGCTCCTCAAGCATGTACGCGTTGCCCCTTAAAACTTGGTCGACCCTGTATGGCCCGTGCCAACTTGGAGACCATTTACCGTATGCTGCATCCTTAGTTCCCAATGGCAATACAGCTTCCCATACCAGATCACCAACGTGGAACTCCTTTGGTCTCACCTTCTTATTATATGCACGAGCTACCTTGGCTTTGTTCTCTTTAATTTTCTCAAGCGACCACAGCCTAAGTTCAGTTAAATCCTCAACACTGTCACTCATCAGGGCTGCATATTCTTCAGTTGTTAGATCGTTCTGAAAAGTGACACGTCTCGATCCAGCCGTAATCTCCCATGGCAATACGGCTTCTTGTCCATAGACTAGATGGTATGGCGAGGTTTTTATCGCTCCATGACATGACATGCGATAAGCCCACAAAGCTTCTGACAAAACCTCGTGCCAACGCCTAGGGTGCTCGTCGATTTTTCTCTTGATCAGCTTGATAAGGCTCTGATTGGACGCTTCAGCTTGCCCATTTGCTTGAGCATAGTATGGAGATGATCGGATCAGCTTAATTCCCGTGTCCTCGCAGAACTCTCTAAACTCGTGAGAAATGAAGACCGAACCTCCATCGGTCGTGATAGTTTGGGGAATCCCGAATCTATGAAGGACATGTTCTTTCACGAAATTGATAACATCCTTCGAGTTTACTGACTTCATAGGGACGGCTTCCACCCATTTAGTGAAATAATCCGTAATGGCCAAAATCCACATGTGGCCTTTGCTTGATGGAGGATTGATCTTGCCAATGATATCCATGCCCCAACCTCGGAATGGCCAAGGCTTGATGATGGGGTTCATCGCTGATGCAGGTACCATCTGAATCTTCCCGAATTGCTGACATGCTTGACACCCTTTATAGTACTTAAAACAGTCCTCAAGCATGGTGGGCCAATAAAACCCTGATCGCCTGATCAACCATTTCATCTTGTGAGCCGATTGGTGAGTTCCACAGGCGCCTTCGTGTACCTCGTGTAGAAGCCGATTTGCCTCGGTTGGCCCCAGACATTTGAGCAGTAACCCTTCCAAAGTCCTGTAGAACATGTCATCCCCAATAAGCACATACTTCATGGCCTTGTACCTTATCCGTTTAGGTGCCCCCCGAGCCGAATCTTTCAAGTAATTGAAGATATCGGCTCTCCAGTCGTCCGCCTCCAGGAACTGTACCTGAACATCAGTTCCATCTGCTATGTCCTTGTAGCCTGAAGCCATCTGTGCAAGATCATTCGCCTCGGTATTCTGCGACCGCGGGATCCAGTTAAAGTTTAGATACCTGAACTGTGCCATCAGCTCACGGCATTGCAACCATAATGGGAAGAGTGACTCGCTCTCACACTTGTATTCGTCCGTGAGTTGGGAAATCACCAATTTGGAGTCTCCAAAAAGTTCCACTGCTTCTGCTCCGGCTTCAATGAGCAACTCCATTCCCTTGCGTATTGCCTCATACTCAGCGACATTGTTGGTGCAAGGGGTAGATAGCCTGATGGAGAAGGAATATGTTGCCCCCCGGGGCGACACGAGTAGAATGCCGATGCCGCAACCATCATCACAAGCCGATCCATCGAAAAACATAGCCCATGCACGTACAGACAGTGCTTCTATATCAGTGTTGATTCGTTCAGCAATAAGATCGGCCAACGCCTGTCCCTTAACCGCTTTGGCGGGTTGATACCGGATATCAAATTCCGATAATGCAAACATCCATTTGCCGAGTCGGCCTTTCAACACAGGAGCCGACAGCATATGTTTTATGACATCTGATTTGCATATGATGATAATCTCTGCTGACAGCAAGATGTGTCGCAGCTTGGTGCAGGTGAAAAATAGGCAGAGGCATAACTTCTCGATCTCAGGATACCTTGTCTCTGCATCCAGCATCCTTCTGCTGATGTAAAACACAACTCGCTCCAGACCATCATAAACTTGCACCACCACCGAGGCGATGGACGTGTCAGCCACCGACAAGTAAATGTAGAACGGCCTATCCTGCTGCGGTGGAACCAACACTGGCGGCTTCGTTAGATATTCTTTGATCTCGTCGAAGGCTCGTTGTTGTTCTGTCCCCCAGCGGAACTCCTCATCAGATTTAATTTTCACCAGTCCCATGAACGGCTCTATTCTTCCTGACAGATTGGAGATGAACCTTCTGACAAAGTTGATTTTGCCGATGAGACACTGCAGTTCTTTCTTCGTGGTAGGTGGCTTCATTGTTCGCACTGCCTCCTGACTTTTCAGGCCGATCTCAATTCCGCGTTCATGGACCAAGAAACCCAAGAACTGACCGGCCGTCGCACCGAAGGCACACTTCTTTGGATTCATCCGTAGCCCGAATTTTCTGGTTCGGTCCAGGACGCGTCGCAGATCGTCCAAGTGTCCTTGTACTGAAGCAGACTTGACTACCACGTCATCGATATAAATCTCCACCAGCTTGCCGATCAGATCATGGAAAATGTAATTCATGGCTCTTTGGTATGTGGCGCCGGCATTCTTCAGTCCAAATGTCATGACTACATATTCAAACAACCCCACCGAACCTGGGACTCTGAATGCAGTCTTGTGTATATCTTCTGGAGCCATCAAAATTTGATTGTAACCGGCATTGCCATCCATAAAGCTCAAGACCTTATGACCAGCAGCTGCGTTGATCAATGTCTCTGCTACCGGCATCGGATACTCATCCTTTGGAGTGGCTCTATTGAGATCCCGAAAATCTATGGCAACACGCCATCGGCCATCCTTTTTCTCTACAGGTACGATACTAGAAATCCACTCAGCATACCTGCATGGCCTGATGAACCCAGCTTTCAACATTTTCTCGATCTCTTTCTTGACTTCCTCTAAAATTTCGGCCTTCATCTGTCGTGCTCGCTGCTGGAATGGCCGAAACCCTTTTTTAAGCGGGAGCCGATGCTCAATGATGCTCCTGTCTAACCCGGGCATCTCCGTATAGTCCCAGGCAAAGCAATCTGGATATTCTTTCAACAAAGCTATCATCGGACCCCGCAGATTCGGATCTAACTTTTTGCTGATAAATGTCGGTCGTGGCTTATCCCCAGGACCGATGTCAATCTCCTCTAGCTCATCAGCGGATGTAAACCCATACCCCAGCTTTCCGTCACCTGCTAAATCGATGCTGAACACAGGCCAAAAGTTTGGTGAGGATAACAAAGATAATTTGGGCCGATTGCCGGAATCGGCCCCCTTTTTGATTGCATTACTCAAGGAAGGTTTACAACTTATTTGTGCTCTACAATGGTAGGGAATCTCCCTACTACGACTACATGACATGCTTGTCGTAAGATCACTGCTTTTTTTTATTTTTTGTGGCCGATCGCAGGGATCGGCCTTACCACGCACAATCGTGGGCTTTGCTACTCTGTCAGGCCAGTGGATAAGACCAGCCTCACCCCATTTTTTGTAGCTTCAATGCGCTCACAGCCGTCTAGACTGACTCCAGAGATCGGCTCTTGGTCTTCTGCGTCCCAAATGTTCATGCCAGCTATTGAGATCTCGATCGAATCATCTGCATGAATGACCTCCACTTCATCTCCATCCCACTGTATCAGGCATTGGTGCATCGTGGATGGAATGCAGCAGTTAGCGTGAATCCAATCCCTTCCCAGCAAGACAGCGTAGGTGCTTTTGCTGTCAACAATGAAGAACGACGTAGGGATGGTTTTTCTACCCACGGTCAGATCCACGTTCAGAACGCCTTGCGTTTCTGAAGCTTGGCCGTTGAAGTCGCTTAGCGTGACGTTGGTTTTGATCAGATCTGCAGTGGAGCGTCCCAAACGCCGCAGCATGGAGTATGGCATTATATTGACTGCCGCTCCGGTGTCAACCAACATCTTGCGGACAGGCTGCCCATTGATATAACCTCTCAGGTACAGGGCTTTCAGATGTTTGTAGCCCTTCTC
>QXEO01000809.1:98569-344460 GCA_007115705.1 Dactylis glomerata
GAACTTGCCAGAGGCACTCAACTTGGCATCGGCAAACTGTTCCTTGGAGAAGTCTATCGATATCTCCAGTTGATGTCTGTCAAACTATCCTCCCACATAGCAGTCAAAACAGGAGGTCCTTGGTGGTTTATTCAACTATGGGCTCAGCTGTACTTTCAAAACCATATCCCAAACTTCCCCCTTTTGGCAAGTTGCACCTTTCCAGATGCCAAAGGGAAGCAGATCCGATGCACCAGCTACGGCCAAGCTCTGTATAGCCTGCCAGGTAGTAAACTGATCCCTCATGAAGCATCCAAGTGGTTCAGCATTTTCTTCCAAGGCCTGGACAATCCTATCTTCTTTCCTTACACGGAGGAATCGGAAAATTTTGAAAATCCAATCTCCTTCAGGCTGGACAACTTTGCCGATGACACTAGCACTCGGCAGCTATTCTCCACCGTGATCCGTCCCTGCTTCCTCCCAGTTGGCATGAGCACATCCAACAGAATAATCAAGCCTGGATACGAGTTCTACCAGCCGGTCGTAGCAGCTCGGCAATTTGGCCTTGGGCAAGTACCTCCTCATTTCTTTCTCCACCACCTCACAGAGAGCAGAGCTGACCTGCCCGATCCTCTCACCAGTCAGAGGTGTTATTCTTTCTTCGATGCTCTGACCATCCCAATTCCTAACAACCTCACTTTCGCTTCATCAACCGATGGTTTTGAGAACTGGTGGTCGATGTGGAAGACTCATGCCTTCAGGAGAGCTCTGGGACCATTGCTGGAACAGCTCGATGCTGAATATGACATCCCCGTAGAACAGGTACTGCTACTTGTAAATTTTCTTGATGCAGCTCACGACGATTCTTTTAATATCCTGCTCTGTCTCCTTGCAGCAACAAGATGGTCCAGAACCTACTAACGAGGATGGCTCCCCCTTCGAATTCCTCCCACCAGCTCCTGTGGTCCTTTTCTGCAAAAACTCGCCACCTTTGAAACAGGTCGTGATGCAGAACCAGCCGATATCACCAAAATCGGCTTCCAAGAGCCAAGCAACTTCCGGGTCAGCTGCCTCCCGAGTTCCAACTAAAACAAGAACGGCGGTGAGGAAGGTAGTGGCCAAAAAAACTTTGAGGCGCCGGAGCCCTTCTCCAGAGAGCTCGCACGTACGCTGATTCATGCCTTGGTTGATCTCATTTATCTTTGTAAACATGCTTGTGCTTACCAACTCTCCCTTTCTTACAGGTCTCCATCGAAGACACCTCCAGCGAGGAAACACAATCCAATCGAGGAGATTCAAGCTCAGCAGACTCTGAGAGAACCACCACACCGAGCCAGCCAGATGTGCCACCATCGGCTTCCAGGAAAAGGCCTGTTCCTGAACCTGTTGCCCCCCGAGCAGCAGTCGAGGCGGGGCAAGCTGTGAGCCCCAAGAGGGCTCGCAAGGGACTGCAAACTTCTTCTTCGAGCCAGGAGGCTTCGAAAGTAATTATCCTCCATACTCTTACCACTCCTTTTTTATGCCGATTCATTGCTATTCACATCGGCTAAGCACCTTTCATGCAGACGAATGACACTTCTAGTGGGAAAGTCGGGGAAGTGCCGATGCCTTCCGCAAGCCTGGATCTAGTAATCCCTGAAGGTGTAGATGAAACGGTTGCCAATCTGGCCAAGCCCTCAGCAACAACACACGAGCCGATTGTCTCGCCGTCGGCTATCCCCCTGATCTCAGGAGAGGTATGTTCGCTTCTTTCGACTCATCCTTCCCTGTTTGACGCATACTGACGCCACTTCTGCCTGCCAGGGTTGTGATATCTCAGGCTTGCTGACGTTCGACCCTGAATCCATCGAACCAGCTCCCTCTGCCGCCAACGATGAACCACGAGCAAGCGCTGTTCTACCTCAATTCCAGCGTCTCAAAGCCTTGCTGTCCTCCCCAATCGAGAAGTTGGTCGAGGGTTCTGAAGAGGTGAAGAGTGTTCTTGACGAAATCAAGGACCAACTCCCGGTAGCATTGTAGGTGAAGCTTTGGCCAGTTGTGACTCTGTCTTTCTACGGGTCAAGGGTGAAGTTGGCTCGTGAGAGGATCAATCTACGCCACGCCCAACTCCCACTGAAGGCCGATATTGCAGCCAAATGTCAGCGGCTCAATGAGAAAAAGGCGTCTCTGGATGCCAAAACTGACACCTCTGTCAGCACCGCCGAGCTTGCATCCTTAAAAAAGGAATTGGAAGATCTCGAAGAGAAGGTCCGGGCGACTAAAAAGCTCATTCATGACAAGGAAGCATTCATCGCCCGCTCCCAAGACGAAGCAGAAGGCCTCAAAGCTCAACTGAAGACTGATCTGGCAGAAATACGTGCCCTGAGCAAGCAGCTAGTGATGGGCAAGGACGATGATGACGAAGCCGAGATCGCCGAGGTGGATCGTGTCCGTGCTGACGCCCTCCGTGCCTTCGAGGCATTCCTTCAGTAGCTTATTCATGTAACCTGACACCTGCTCGTAACAGTCTGAACCTCGAGAGTCGATGGCTGTGCATTGTTTTTTTATTTATTTGGCCGATTTCATGTATCGGCCCTCATATTTCACTGTTCATCATCCCACATGCTTGGGAAATATTAATCTGGATATATTTTTTTTACTGGCCGATTTCATGTATCGGCCCCCATATTTCACTGTCCATCATCCCACATGCTTGGGAAATATTTCTTGAGATGCTGACCGTTAACAGCCACTGGGAACTTCACACCGTCCAGCTCCTCAAGCATGTACGCGTTGCCCCTTAAAACTTGGTCGACCCTGTATGGCCCGTGCCAACTTGGAGACCATTTACCGTATGCTGCATCCTTAGTTCCCAATGGCAATACAGCTTCCCATACCAGATCACCAACGTGGAACTCCTTTGGTCTCACCTTCTTATTATATGCACGAGCTACCTTGGCTTGTTCTCTTTAATTTTCTCAAGCGACCACAGCCTAAGTTCAGTTAAATCCTCAACACTGTCACTCATCAGGGCTGCATATTCTTCAGTTGTTAGATCGTTCTGAAAAGTGACACGTCTCGATCCAGCCGTAATCTCCCATGGCAATACGGCTTCTTGTCCATAGACTAGATGGTATGGCGAGGTTTTTATCGCTCCATGACATGACATGCGATAAGCCCACAAAGCTTCTGACAAAACCTCGTGCCAACGCCTAGGGTGCTCGTCGATTTTTCTCTTGATCAGCTTGATAAGGCTCTGATTGGACGCTTCAGCTTGCCCATTTGCTTGAGCATAGTATGGAGATGATCGGATCAGCTTAATTCCCGTGTCCTCGCAGAACTCTCTAAACTCGTGAGAAATGAAGACCGAACCTCCATCGGTCGTGATAGTTTGGGGAATCCCGAATCTATGAAGGACATGTTCTTTCACGAAATTGATAACATCCTTCGAGTTTACTGACTTCATAGGGACGGCTTCCACCCATTTAGTGAAATAATCCGTAATGGCCAAAATCCACATGTGGCCTTTGCTTGATGGAGGATTGATCTTGCCAATGATATCCATGCCCCAACCTCGGAATGGCCAAGGCTTGATGATGGGGTTCATCGCTGATGCAGGTACCATCTGAATCTTCCCGAATTGCTGACATGCTTGACACCCTTTATAGTACTTAAAACAGTCCTCAAGCATGGTGGGCCAATAAAACCCTGATCGCCTGATCAACCATTTCATCTTGTGAGCCGATTGGTGAGTTCCACAGGCGCCTTCGTGTACCTCGTGTAGAAGCCGATTTGCCTCGGTTGGCCCCAGACATTTGAGCAGTAACCCTTCCAAAGTCCTGTAGAACATGTCATCCCCAATAAGCACATACTTCATGGCCTTGTACCTTATCCGTTTAGGTGCCCCCCGAGCCGAATCTTTCAAGTAATTGAAGATATCGGCTCTCCAGTCGTCCGCCTCCAGGAACTGTACCTGAACATCAGTTCCATCTGCTATGTCCTTGTAGCCTGAAGCCATCTGTGCAAGATCATTCGCCTCGGTATTCTGCGACCGCGGGATCCAGTTAAAGTTTAGATACCTGAACTGTGCCATCAGCTCACGGCATTGCAACCATAATGGGAAGAGTGACTCGCTCTCACACTTGTATTCGTCCGTGAGTTGGGAAATCACCAATTTGGAGTCTCCAAAAAGTTCCACTGCTTCTGCTCCGGCTTCAATGAGCAACTCCATTCCCTTGCGTATTGCCTCATACTCAGCGACATTGTTGGTGCAAGGGGTAGATAGCCTGATGGAGAAGGAATATGTTGCCCCCCGGGGCGACACGAGTAGAATGCCGATGCCGCAACCATCATCACAAGCCGATCCATCGAAAAACATAGCCCATGCACGTACAGACAGTGCTTCTATATCAGTGTTGATTCGTTCAGCAATAAGATCGGCCAACGCCTGTCCCTTAACCGCTTTGGCGGGTTGATACCGGATATCAAATTCCGATAATGCAAACATCCATTTGCCGAGTCGGCCTTTCAACACAGGAGCCGACAGCATATGTTTTATGACATCTGATTTGCATATGATGATAATCTCTGCTGACAGCAAGATGTGTCGCAGCTTGGTGCAGGTGAAAAATAGGCAGAGGCATAACTTCTCGATCTCAGGATACCTTGTCTCTGCATCCAGCATCCTTCTGCTGATGTAAAACACAACTCGCTCCAGACCATCATAAACTTGCACCACCACCGAGGCGATGGACGTGTCAGCCACCGACAAGTAAATGTAGAACGGCCTATCCTGCTGCGGTGGAACCAACACTGGCGGCTTCGTTAGATATTCTTTGATCTCGTCGAAGGCTCGTTGTTGTTCTGTCCCCCAGCGGAACTCCTCATCAGATTTAATTTTCACCAGTCCCATGAACGGCTCTATTCTTCCTGACAGATTGGAGATGAACCTTCTGACAAAGTTGATTTTGCCGATGAGACACTGCAGTTCTTTCTTCGTGGTAGGTGGCTTCATTGTTCGCACTGCCTCCTGACTTTTCAGGCCGATCTCAATTCCGCGTTCATGGACCAAGAAACCCAAGAACTGACCGGCCGTCGCACCGAAGGCACACTTCTTTGGATTCATCCGTAGCCCGAATTTTCTGGTTCGGTCCAGGACGCGTCGCAGATCGTCCAAGTGTCCTTGTACTGAAGCAGACTTGACTACCACGTCATCGATATAAATCTCCACCAGCTTGCCGATCAGATCATGGAAAATGTAATTCATGGCTCTTTGGTATGTGGCGCCGGCATTCTTCAGTCCAAATGTCATGACTACATATTCAAACAACCCCACCGAACCTGGGACTCTGAATGCAGTCTTGTGTATATCTTCTGGAGCCATCAAAATTTGATTGTAACCGGCATTGCCATCCATAAAGCTCAAGACCTTATGACCAGCAGCTGCGTTGATCAATGTCTCTGCTACCGGCATCGGATACTCATCCTTTGGAGTGGCTCTATTGAGATCCCGAAAATCTATGGCAACACGCCATCGGCCATCCTTTTTCTCTACAGGTACGATACTAGAAATCCACTCAGCATACCTGCATGGCCTGATGAACCCAGCTTTCAACATTTTCTCGATCTCTTTCTTGACTTCCTCTAAAATTTCGGCCTTCATCTGTCGTGCTCGCTGCTGGAATGGCCGAAACCCTTTTTTAAGCGGGAGCCGATGCTCAATGATGCTCCTGTCTAACCCGGGCATCTCCGTATAGTCCCAGGCAAAGCAATCTGGATATTCTTTCAACAAAGCTATCATCGGACCCCGCAGATTCGGATCTAACTTTTTGCTGATAAATGTCGGTCGTGGCTTATCCCCAGGACCGATGTCAATCTCCTCTAGCTCATCAGCGGATGTAAACCCATACCCCAGCTTTCCGTCACCTGCTAAATCGATGCTGAACACAGGCCAAAAGTTTGGTGAGGATAACAAAGATAATTTGGGCCGATTGCCGGAATCGGCCCCCTTTTTGATTGCATTACTCAAGGAAGGTTTACAACTTATTTGTGCTCTACAATGGTAGGGAATCTCCCTACTACGACTACATGACATGCTTGTCGTAAGATCACTGCTTTTTTTTATTTTTTGTGGCCGATCGCAGGGATCGGCCTTACCACGCACAATCGTGGGCTTTGCTACTCTGTCAGGCCAGTGGATAAGACCAGCCTCACCCCATTTTTTGTAGCTTCAATGCGCTCACAGCCGTCTAGACTGACTCCAGAGATCGGCTCTTGGTCTTCTGCGTCCCAAATGTTCATGCCAGCTATTGAGATCTCGATCGAATCATCTGCATGAATGACCTCCACTTCATCTCCATCCCACTGTATCAGGCATTGGTGCATCGTGGATGGAATGCAGCAGTTAGCGTGAATCCAATCCCTTCCCAGCAAGACAGCGTAGGTGCTTTTGCTGTCAACAATGAAGAACGACGTAGGGATGGTTTTTCTACCCACGGTCAGATCCACGTTCAGAACGCCTTGCGTTTCTGAAGCTTGGCCGTTGAAGTCGCTTAGCGTGACGTTGGTTTTGATCAGATCTGCAGTGGAGCGTCCCAAACGCCGCAGCATGGAGTATGGCATTATATTGACTGCCGCTCCGGTGTCAACCAACATCTTGCGGACAGGCTGCCCATTGATATAACCTCTCAGGTACAGGGCTTTCAGATGTTTGTAGCCCTTCTCCCGTGGCTTTTCAAAGATAACCGGCCGTGGGCCGCAGTCAAACTGTGCCACTGGTAGTTCTTCGGTTCTTGGAGCGCAAAACTCTGACGGAAGTATGAACACCATGTTTGTGCCAGCCGATGTCTTCGCATCGGCTTTTACTGGTTTGGGGCGCCACTCTTTCTTTTTTGGACGGGCCTCCGTCTCCAAGGTTTGCTGAATTTTCACGGCCAGATCAGGCCGGGCTTTCCTTAAAGTGTGGAGGTACTGCGCTTCGGCTTCCTCCAAGCTACGTAGCCGCTGAACTCTACGCTTTTGGGTGTGTCTGAGTCCATCGGGACACCACCTTGGCCGGTGATATCTATCTTCTTCTTCATCCTCTGACTCCTCGAGATCTTTTGCTCGAGATGACTCCTCTTGTCTGTTCTGAGGCCGGAGAGGCCCTAGACGCTTGAACACTGAAACTGGACCTGTGTCATCCTTCTGCTGTCCACATTCCGGGCAGTTGTCGACTGTAGGCAATCGGCTCATTCCCGCATCCCAACAGTACTTGAAGAAAGGACAATCCCAATGTTTATCCACGCCTTCCTTTTCCTTTGACCTTCCCCTAGCGCGGTGCTCATATCCTTCATCATCTCTATCATGCCGACGGTATCTCCCATCGTATGCGTCGGTCCGACGATCTCTTTCATCATCTCTGTCGTACTGCCGACGTCGGTCATACTGACGCTCATACTTGTTAAGGAGATGCGTGGAGTGTGGCTTCTGATATCGCACGCTTCTCACTTGTTCCTCGGTTATATACCGCCTATCATCATAACGGGGCCGGTCGCGTGGACCGGCCTCTTCCTTTTCTTTGCCCCGGGAGTGGCCGCTTTCCTCCTTATACTTGCCATGGTGGTACACAGGCCCTGCCATGTTAATATCGAACGAGAAATCTAGCTGACGCCTCGTGGAGTGGCTGTGCTCTACCATGTTGATGCCAGGAAACGGGTTTGTGTCCACTTTCATGGCGAACTGCCCAAGGATCAGACGGCCCTGTTCTATCGCCGTTTGGATCTGCCGACGTAGCTCTTTGCAATCATTGGTGGTGTGGGTGAACGAGTGATGCCACTTGCAGTATGATCTCCCGTTCATCTCTTGCGCCGTAGGGATTTTATGGCCTTCGGGTAACTTCAGCTGCTTTTCCTTCAGCAGTAAATCGAATATCTGCTCAGCTTTGCTTACATCGAAGTCGAACCCTTTTGCAGGCCCTTGCTGTTTCACCCATTTGCAGGACACAGGATCTGCTCCCCGAGCCCATTTAGCCATGGCTATCTCCTGGTCTTCTACAAGATCCTCTTCTTCTGTATCGACCAGGCCTATCGGACGTTTGAACTTGTCTTGGTACAACTCAGGGTGGCGCTGCTCATACATTGTCAGTTTCTGGACCATGTGCGCCAGTGAATTGTATTCTACTTGGAAAGCCAGATCCTTGATCGGTGCTGAGAGACCCAACACGGCCAGCTCGACTGCTTCTTTCTCAGTTAAACGAGCCGAATAACATCGGTTCTTGACAGTCCTGAAACGCTGAATATACTCGGCTACTGTTTCTCCCCGCTTCTGCCGCACCTGCGCCAGATCGGCAATGCCAGCCTCGGTAGCTTCTGAATGATACTGAATATGGAACTGTTCTTCCAGCTGCTTCCAGGTTCGGATCGAATCTGGTGGCAACGAGGTGTACCACCCAAAAGCTGGTCCTGTCAGAGATTGCGCAAAGAACCTTACGCGTAACTGATCCGATGCTGAAATCATGCCTAACTGTGCCAAATATCGGCTCACGTGCTCGATCGAGCTAGACCCTTCTGAACCATTAAATTTTGAGAACTCAGGGAGCCGATACTTGGGTGGAAGCGGAATCAGATCATACTCGTTGGGGTACGGCTTGGAATAGCCGATTGTTCTCCTCTTCGGCACGAAGCCGAACTGGTCTCTCAAGATGGTACTGATTTGCTCCACCGTTTGAGCTGCAGGGGCTAAATTCTCATGACTCGTTCCGGTGGCATACTTAGCTAGCCACGCCTGTTTATCAGCATCCATCCCGGACATCCCTGCTCCCGAAATCCCTACTCCAGAAACACCTGCCCTAGAAATCCCTGCGGTTGCAATCTGGTTCGTGCGCGTCAGGCTGTTGCAGTCCGGCACGTATGTGCACACATATCCATGTGGGATTTCTTTAGGTGGTTCAAACAGGAATTGGTAATCGCCAGGATCACCTCCAATCTTGTAGACGACGTACGCCGGTGACCCCGGTGGCTCCGGAGCTGCAAGCGTGAATGGTAGCTGTGGCCTGGTCTGGAGCGGTCTTTCTCCCTGGTGAGTCCCTAGGGTAGGCCCCAACGGAGAGTACTGATGTTTCATGATCTCCTGAACCACGCGAACCGCGACGCGCTCGAAAGCGTTCACCAGGCTCTCAGAATGGCGGTGAAGAGAATGAGCCACCATGTAATTGACTTCCTGTCGCAGAGCTCTGGTGCGATCCTCTGAAGGAACAGACAGATCCACCTCATCGAGAGCGCCTTCGGGTGAGAACCCTTTCCACCTGATGCCATGCTTACGGGTCCTCTCAAAAGAGCCGATGAGATCGGCTTCGAAGAGAGCTTTGATATCATCATACCTCTTCTTGTGCTCATCAGGCAGATCATCGTACGTGATTGGTCTGTCCCCCATCGCAGCGTCAGATGTTGATGCAGATGTTGTTGAGTGTCCCACCGGGCGTGCCAGAATGTGTTGCCTGTCAAAACCCACCGGCGAGCAGCGACGAGCAACACGAAGAGCCGGGAGGCTCCCAGAACTGCTGGTGGGCCCTGGTCCCTCGGGCAACGGCCCGCAAAACTCCGGCACACGTCCCGGCTGATGCAAGGGCGTGCCACCTGACCTATACCTGATCAGGAAGGTGATGGATTGCTTCGATTAGTTTCCTGCATGGCAGACACGTAAACATTAAATACGAGCCTCGATCGGCTCTCAGGTTTCCCTGTGAATCAGCTCATGTAGCCGATTGTCCCATGGATCTGCATTGGATCTACGATAACATGGGGTTTTGCTTTATCAATACAAGTCAAATCGATCTACGACAGTTTAACGCTTTCACCACATAATTGGAACATCCCACACGTAATTGAGCCTGGTAGATACGAAAGATAACAGAAAACTAACCCTAGAGGAGGCCAAAAAACCAACGTAGAGTCAATTCCCGGAACAACTCCTCTCGAATTGGCAAACCATATCCTTACGTACTACTGGATCGTTCAACCCGTTTGTGAGGCCTAACCATGCGGATATCAAACTAATCCTTGGAGAACAAGGAACAACTATGACAGATTGAATCGACTGAATAAAGATCAAGCAAGATGCTGCCCTTACACCCAAAATAGGTGCAAAGGCAGCGAGATCTCTAGGGGCAGCATGACTAAGCAAACATAACCAAAAGCACCGATGCTAGCCCAAACAGATCTATGATAACAGTATTACTCGCCATCAACAAGGCTTCAGTACGAGCAACACCAAATAACACATAAGCAGATGCTGCCTAGATCGCGAGATGCGATCTAGGCAGCACGACGCTTACCTGAAAGAAACCCTCGAAACAAGGGGTGGCGATGCGCCGAGATTGTGTTTGTTGTGAACGTGATCGTCCTCCTTTCTCAATAACCCTAGGTACACATTTATAGTCCGGAGACTTTCTATCTTTGGAATAAACCTAACAACTCTATCTCTTGTTTAAACCGAAACGTAATCTATCATAATATACAGATACACGGGCAATTAGCCCAAATCCACGCGCAAGGCCGATCCAGCCTCCAAGCCCATCTTGATTACGGCCCATCTCCTCATTTGGCCAAAATGTGGCGATAACAGGCACTCATCCCAGTATGCCTCCTGTGGCTTGAAGTATTGCTACAAAAGCATTCAGTAAGGTCAGAAAGGAACAAAGTTACAATTTACAATTAGGAGTTATTGAATGATGTGAAATCATAGAAACTTACCCAAAACTGGCACAACACTCGCTGCTGGGCGTTATCCACTTCAAATTCATCCTCCTCCTCACCAACGACCGGCGGGTAGCTGTAGTGCTTCCAAGTCCAAGCTACCGTGACTCTTCCATCAGGCAGCGTCACCAACCCAGGGAACTTGTCCCTAACACAACATCCCATGATGCTCGCGTAGGCGCGCTCTGGAGGTGTACGGCCGTCGAAGTGGTAGGACCTACACAACAAAGATCAAGAGTTTTCAACATGAGGATATAAAAAGAAAGTTGCAAAATGTTATGTGAGTCAAAAAACATACCGGTCAGACTTTGGTATGAGGACCGCAAAGGGATTTTGTGGTCTCTCGGGGAGCCCCGCAGGCCCACGCTGCCAAACCTTGTGGGGCAAAGGCTTCTTCATGCCCTCGTTGCGCTCCTCAAACTGATCCATAGGCACAGGTATCCACCGCTGCTCGTCGTAGTCGGCGGGGTCCTCGTACAAGCTCGCCCAGTCAGCCTCCTCCTCAGCCTCCTCAGCCTCCTCCCCAGTGAGCTCAGGCTGCTGGTGTGGCTCCTCAGCACCCTCCTCGTGCTGCTGGTCCCCACCATCCTCGTGCTGCTGGTCCCCTCCCTCCTCGTGCTGCCAGTCCCCATCGTCCTCAGCATCTCCCTCCTCCTTGTCTGCAGGGGGTGGAGAAGGAGAAAGGGCTCGAGGAGGCCTCCTGGAGCGGCGACGCGATGCGCCTACAGCTGGCTGACTCTGAGTCTGACTAGAACTGGATCCTCCAGGCTCGGCAACCGTCTTTCTGAACAAAGATTTCACCGACTTAACTTTTTTGGCCACTTGCTTTGCCTTCTTCACAGCTCCTCCTCCTGGCATTTTTCAATCACCTGCATTGACATCAAGAGAATCTCCATTAGTACACATGGTAGACAATGAATATTAATACATGCATGAAATTTTGAATAAATAGAAATTCATTATTACACATGATAGAGGACATACATAAATAGTTTGAATAAACAGAAATCCATTATTACACATGATAGAGGACATACATAAATAGTCTAGCTACAGAAATCCATTATTACACATGATAGAGGAAATATATAAATAGTCTAGCTATTACAAATCACTTCAGTAGCCCGTGTCGATATCACTACGATCCACTCTTGGATCCAATGTTTCGTCATCGCTATCAAGATTTCCCCACCAATAATCAGGCACATAATCTGGAGGTGGGCCGGCCGGATCATCAAGGTCAAGGCCTTGGTGGAATCGCTCAAGTAATGTCACGTCATGTTGGTTCTTAACCTCCTCCACTTCATCCTGCGGAGTGTCTTCCTCCATGTGTGCAGCTTCGTCTTCTTCGTCATCTACGACCATGTCCTCATCGATCTCCAAGTTGATAGTGAAATTTCCTGGAAGCCCTTCATCTTGGAAAAAGTCGGCATCATATCTCGAGCTATCGATGCGGTAATCATTCGTGTTAGGCAAAGGCGGCCTACCACGCGTCGGTACCGTGATTACAACATCCCAACCTTGCAGGCGCTTGCTCGGTTTTTTGCATGGGTACGGAAGATAGAATACTTGAAAGGCCTAGGTAGCCAAAATGTAGACATCAGATCCCGCATATACGGAGCTTCATTCAACTTCGACCCAACCAATGTCGGGTTTCCGTTTCACCCGATTTGGGTCAAACCAATGGCATTTGAATACCACGGGGTTATGCCCTTTGCCAAAACCGTAATTCAGCTCGTATATATGCTCCACTCTTCCATAGTAATGAAGTCCATCTGAGCCTTCACACAGGACCCCGCTATTTATTGTCTTCCAGTTCGGTCGACCCTGTGTGTAACTGTGGGTATGGAAGCGATACCCGTTCACGTCGTAAGCATTAAATGACTCGACGGAATATTTAAAGCCATTAGCAATTTGTTTCAGCTCTGGTTTCATTTCTTTCTCCGATTTTGCCTACAAGTTTAGTACAAGAAGTTTAGTAGAAGAAGATATTGGAATCTAGAGGAGGTCGACGAATGTACTAGTTAGATAGAGAAGTACCAAAGCCGAGAACCAGCTAATGAAACCAAATTTACCACCACTTTTAAAAATTTCCGTAGCTTCTTCAAAGGTAGGATCCCTATTTTGCTTCCAGTGTATTTCAGTGAACCGTCTATGCCAATGATAGGAGGATTAATTAGTCACAAATTTATGAAGGATTGCGAAAAACAAAGTGATGAACCGAACTTACTTGATGTACGGCTTCACTTCCTCTATGCTGTTCAAGACATAAGATTGTATAAAATCCCATTCGGATCCTTTTATCGTCGTTCTCTTAGCGCCACTTGATTTGCCACCTAGCCCGACAAAGATGCTAAGCTTGGGTACCTCTTCATGGTTGGCAGCATTGTAACGAAGGACAGGATTGTGCCGAGTGGGAATGTTGTCATCATAGTACTTTGTCGTGAAATTTGACACCTCCTCGGTAAGGGTTGCCTCCGCAATGGATGCCTCGGGCTTGTTTTTATTGCCGGTTTTATGCTGAATATCCTTATTCACTCTCTCGGGCCCGAACTGCCAACAAAACTGCATAGGCCCCCCCTTTAACGCCTCCTGCGGGAGATGCAAGATCATATGTTGCATCGGATTGAAAAACCCTGGCGGAAGAAGCATCTCAAGCTTGCAAAGCAACTCGGGTGCCTGTTGATCTAGCTTCTTGACCACTTCTATGTCTAATTCCTTAGCACAAAGTTGACGGAAGAAAAAGCTCAACTCTGCCAGCACTTGCCAAGTCTCCTCGTCGACATAGCCTCGAATCATCACCGGCATAATCCGCTCAATCCATACATGATAGTCATGACTCTTGAGCCCCCCTACTCGCAATGTTTCCATATTCACTCCCCTCGCCCAATTAGCTGCGTACCCATCAGGGAAGTACAAGCTGTCCACAATCCAGTGCAATATTTCTCTCCTTTCTGCACGTGAAGGGCAGAATCGAGCCTTTGGCTTTGACCACTTAGGTCCTTTGACCCCAGGAGGCTGCATGTCTAACTTTGTCCTATCACACCATTGTTGTTGATCAATTCTAGCCTTAACATTATCCTTTGTCTTTTCAGTGTCCATGATTGTGCTCCATAGGGCCTCGGCAATATTCTTCTCAGTGTGCATTACATCAATGTTATGCGGGAGCTCCAAATCCTTAAAGTAAGGGAGCTTCCAGAAGCACGGAATGTGGGTCCATTGGTGTGTCTCCCCATATCCCTCGAAACTAGTACCATTGGGATTAGGCATGAGAGAGTCTAACTCGGCCTTTAGCTCGGTTCCAGTCATCATACTAGGACGTGGAGCATGGACAACAACATCTTTTCTGAACCTCTTTATGTCACTCCTGAATGGATGAGCCGGGGGGAGGAACTGTCGATGTTGGTCAAAGCAAGAATACTTGCCTCCCTTCTTCAACCAAAGGAAAGTCACTGCCTGCCTGCACACCGGGCAAGGCCACTTCCCATGTGTACACCAGCCGCAGAACAAAGCACGTGCTGGTAGGTCATGCAGAGATGTGTGAAACCAGACATACATATCAAAGTGTTCCTTTGTTACGGCGTCATATGTTCGTACCCCACGGTCGTTCCAGGCATCAAGCATGTCGTCAAACAGCGGTTCCAAATACACGTTCATGTTCTTCCCCGGGTATTTCGGTCCTGGGATAATCATCGACACAAACATGTTCTGTCGTCTCATGCATACACCTGGGGGGAGGTTCAAGGGAATGACAAACACGGGCCAACAGCTGTATATTGCAGCAGACATACCATATGGATTGAACCCATCGGTTGATATCGCAACTGCTACACTCCTGGGGTTGCCCGCTTTCACTGGATATTTTGCTACAAACGACTTCCATGCTTCACCATCTGATGGATGTATCATCTTGTCACGGTATCTTTTCCCTAGTGCAGGCCATCGCATCTGTTGTGCAGATTCCTTGGTCATAAATAGGCGTTGGATCCTCGGTATGAACGGAAGGTACCGGAGGATCTTTTGGGCAACCTTAGTCTGCCTCTTCTGACCATTACCGGCGTCAACCTCAAAGTACCTAGAGGAATTGCAATGGATACAATATGTTGTGTCCGCATGTTCTTTTCTAAATAGCATGCATCCCTTTGGACAACAGTGTATCTGCTCATATGACATCTTCAGTGAACGGAGGATTTTGTTGGACTCGTACATGCTCTTCGTCAAGATGTGACCTTTCGGCAGAAGGCTGCCAACGACAGCTAGAAGATCATCGAAGCCATCTCTGCTGAGGTGCATGTCGCTCTTAAATGCCATTAGGCGTGCGATGGCATCCAGTTGTGTAACCTCTGTATGTTCATGAAGGGGTTTCTGTGCCGCAAACAAAGTATCGTAGTACTGCTTCGTGTTCTCCTCCGGATCCTCACCCGCTGTCTCCCCATTTGTCTCCTCCTCCACGGCGGGACTTTCAGGCGCATTTGCATTAAGGAAGTCATCCAAACAGTCGTCAATCCCAATATCAAATTCTGTCGTCGGGATAATCTGTCTGGCCCGCTGCGTCACCGTACTACCATGTTTTGATGTGCTTTCACCGTGGAATTTCCAAACATGGTAGAAAGGTGTGAACCCATTAGTAACCAGGTGTTTACTCACAACCTCCTTCGGATGACGTCTTATATTTCGACATTTGCTACAGGGGCACCAGGTACCATTCGGTCTAGGGTCTATCCGAAAAGCCCTTTCCACAAACTTCCCAGTCTTTTCCTTCCATTCATCAGTCAACTCCCACCGACTTGTTCGGCCCTTGTACATCCACTCACAATTCTCCATCTTCTGATAAGTACCAAAACACATGCCATCTTATGAGGTGTTAGTTTTAATAATTTCAACATATACAATTTTTACGTCATGCATGCACCTACCTCTCTAATAGGTATCCTAATCCCACCCGAGGATGTGCAGATTAGGTACATTCTCCATGCTCTACCCGTACCGAGTCAGAATTTTGGCAGCACCTCCCCGCTGTTCTCCAGATGCACGTCTTGGCAAAAGAGCTGAGAGGATGTGCATCCGGAGAACAACGGGAAGACGCTGCCGAAATCCTGTCTCGGTATGGGTAGAACATGGAAAATGTACCCAATCTACACATCCTCCGGCTGTCCAAAGAACGTGGACAATCCGGAAGGATTACGGTTAAAAATATGCAACTCAATGCATATTTGTCCGCGTAACCCTTCCGAATGGGAGACGCCTAGGTTTTCGCGACCGACTTCGTTCTCTAGACAAGAAAATAAACCCTAGGCATGAGAGATGACGACATCTCACCCTCGAAGCGTGATCGATGTGCGAAGGGGAAGAAGATCACCGACAATGCTCCTGCAAAAAGAAAATAAAACATATTACTAAACTATTTCACAAAACTACTAACTAGCTAACTACTGAACTAAGCTAACTGGCTAACTACCTAACTAAGCTAACTACTAACTAAACTAAGCTAACTAACTACTAACTAACTAAGCTAACTAACTAACTAAGTTAACTAACCTAGCTAACTAACTAAGCTAACTACTAACTAACTAAGCTAACTAACTACTAACTAAGTTAACTAACCTAGCTAACTAACTAAGCTAACTAAATAAAGCTAACTAACTAAGCTAACTACTAACTAACTAAGCTAACTAACTAACTAAGTTAACTAACCTAATTAACTGCTGCTAACTGCTGCTAACTAACTAGCTACTAACCTAACTAAATGTCTCTTACCTGCAGCGGTGGCCGGAGCAGCTGCGGAGGAGGCCGGCCCGTGGAGACGAGGCCGGAGCAGCTACGGAGCAGGGCCGGCCGGGGGGCGGCCGGTGGAGGGGCGGCCGGCCGGCGGCCGGGGTGCGCCGGGAGGCTGCAGCAGGGAGCTAGGCCGGGGGCGGGCTAGCTCGGGCGGCCGCCCTGACCTCCATGTCGGCGAGATGAGCGGCGGCGGAGATGAGCGGCGGCGGAGGCTAGGGAGGAGGAGGGGCACTGTGGCGGTGGGGGAGGGAGGAGCGGCGGCGCTGGTCGACGGCGGGCGCGGCAAGCGGCGGCGGCGGGAAAGCTATCTAGGGCGCGCGGCTGCGAGGAAATTTGGTGGAGAGGCCGACCGCGCAATGGGTATGTCCCCGGCCCTCTGCCGTGCGCGGGCTGTTTGCCGTGCGCCTGGCCACGGCAGAGACCCGACCGACACTACGCCGTGCGCAAGCACACGGCAGATAGCCTGCAAGTGTTTGCCGTGTGCTTACACACGGCATACTATATATTTTCATTTTTTTTCTTTTCCATTTTCTTTATCTTATTTATTTCATAAGATTTCATATAATACATCTGCATATAATGTATCCTTCAGACATACATAAACACATTTTAGGTCCATGCATAATTTCGGTGTGTTCCGGACCCCCGAAGCACGGTCTACGGCGAAACCCTAGCCCGCTGCCCACGCGCGGTCTACCCCCCTAGATTTCTCCGGACGGCGTTATGCCGGGGGGCTAGTGTGGTCCTTTGACTTTGGTTAGGGCATAGGAACATGGGAAGCAAAGGTTTGCCCATGCTTATCACAAGATTCCCCCCGGTTTAGCCGACGTGGGAGTTTCCACCTAAAAGTCAGCTCGAGCCAAAATATAGGTACAGGTGGAAGGTCACACATGGGACCTAGCTATTGCATCTCCCAACCCAACATCACATATACATACACATTTTAGGTCCACATGCATGAGTTGGGTGGGTTCCGGACCCCCGAAGCACGGTCTACGGCGAAACCCTAGCCCGCTGCCCACGCGCGGTCTACCCCCTAGATTTCTCCGAACGGCGTTATTCCGGGGGGCTAGTGTGGTCCTTCGACTTTGGTTAGGGCATAGGAACATGGGAAGCAAAGGTTTGCCCATGCTTATCACAAGATTCCCCCCGGTTTAGCCGACGCGGGAGTTTCCACCTAAAAGTCAGCTCGAGCCGAAATATAGGTACAGGTGGAAGGTCACACATGGGACCTAGCTATTGCATCTCCCAACCCAACATCACACATACATACACATTTCAGGTCCACATGCATGAGTTGGGTGTGTTCCGGACCCCCGAAGCACGGTCTACGGCGAAACCCTAGCCCGCTGCCCATGCGCGGTCTACCCCCCTAGATTTCTCCAGACGGCGTTATTCCGGGGGGCTAGTGTGGTCCTTTGACTTTGGTTAGGGCATAGGAACATGGGAAGCAAAGGTTTGCCCATGCTTATCACAAGATTCCCCCCGGTCTAGCCGACGCGGGAGTTTCCACCTAAAAGTCAGCTCGAGCCGAAATATAGGTACAGGTGGAAGGTCACACATGGGACCTAGCTATTGCATCTCCCAACCCAACATCACATATACATACACATTTTAGGTCCACATGCATGAGTTGGGTGGGTTCCGGACCCCCGAAGCACGGTCTACGGCAAAACCCTAGCCCGCTGCCCACGCGCGGTCTACCCCCCTAGATTTCTCCGGATGGCGTTATTCCGGGGGGCTAGTGTGGTCCTTCGACTTTGGTTAGGGCATAGGAATATGGGAATCAAAGGTTTGCCCATGCTTATCACAAGATTCCCCCCGGTTTAGCCGACGCGGGAGTTTCCACCTAAAAATCAGCTCGAGCAGAAATATAGGTACAGGTGGAAGGTCACACATGGGACCTAGCTATTGCATCTCCCAACCCAACATCACACATACATACACATTTCAGGTCCACATGCATGAGTTGGGTGTGTTCCGGACCCCCGAAGCACGGTCTACGGCGAAACCCTAGCCCGCTGCCCATGCGCGGTCTACCCCCCTAGATTTCTCCGGACGGCGTTATTCCGGGGGGCTAGTGTGGTCCTTTGACTTTGGTTAGGGCATAGGAACATGGGAAGCAAAGGTTTGCCCATGCTTATCACAAGATTCCCCCCGGTTTAGCCAACGCGGGAGTTTCCACCTAAAAGTCAGCTCGAGCCGAAATATAGGTACAGGTGGAAGGTCACACATGGGACCTAGCTATTGCATCTCCCAACCCAACATCACATATACATACACATTTTAGGTCCACATGCATGAGTTGGGTGGGTTCCGGACCCCCGAAGCACGGTCTACGGCGAAACCCTAGCCCGCTGCCCACGCGCGGTCTACCCCCCTAGATTTCTCTGAACGGCGTTATTCCGGGGGGCTAGTGTGGTCCTTCGACTTTGGTTAGGGCATAGGAACATGGGAAGCAAAGGTTTGCCCATGCTTATCACAAGATTCCCCCCGGTTTAGCCGACGCGGGAGTTTCCACCTAAAAGTCAGCTCGAGCCGAAATATAGGTACAGGTGGAAGGTCACACATGGGACCTAGCTATTGCATCTCCCAACCCAACATCACACATACATACACATTTCAGGTCCACATGCATGAGTTGGGTGTGTTCCGGACCCCCGAAGCACGGTCTACGGCGAAACCCTAGCCCGCTGCCCATGCGCGGTCTACCCCCCTAGATTTCTCCGGACGGCGTTATTCCGGGGGGCTAGTGTGGTCTTTTGACTTTGGTTAGGGCATAGGAACATGGGAAGCAAAGGTTTGCCCATGCTTATCACAAGATTCCCCCCGGTCTAGCCGACGCGGGAGTTTCCACCTAAAAGTCAGCTCGAGCCGAAATATAGGTACAGGTGGAAGGTCACACATGGGACCTAGCTATTGCATCTCCCAACCCAACATCACATATACATACACATTTTAGGTCCACATGCATGAGTTGGGTGGGTTCCGGACCCCCGAAGCACGGTCTACGGCGAAACCCTAGCCCGCTGCCCACGCGCGGTCTACCCCCCTAGATTTCTCCGGACGGCGTTATTCCGGGCGGCTAGTGTGGTCCTTCGACTTTGGTTAGGGCATAGGAACATGGGAAGCAAAGGTTTGCCCATGCTTATCACAAGATTCCCCCCGGTTTAGCCGACGCGGGAGTTTCCACCTAAAAGTCAGCTCGAGCCGAAATATAGGTACAGGTGGAAGGTCACACATGGGACCTAGATATTGCATCTCCCAACCCAACATCACACATACATACACATTTCAGGTCCACATGCATGAGTTGGGTGTGTTCCGGACCCCCGAAGCACGGTCTACGGCGAAACCCTAGCCCGCTGCCCATGCGCGGTCTACCCCCCTAGATTTCTCCGGACGGCGTTATTCCGGGGGGCTAGTGTGGTCCTTTGACTTTGGTTAGGGCATAGGAACATGGGAAGCAAAGGTTTGCCCATGCTTATCACAAGATTCCCCCCGGTTTAGCCAACGCGGGAGTTTCCACCTAAAAGTCAGCTCGAGCCGAAATATAGGTACAGGTGGAAGGTCACACATGGGACCTAGCTATTGCATCTCCCAACCCAACATCACACATACATACACATTTCAGGTCCACATGCATGAGTTGGGTGGGTTCCGGACCCCCGAAGCACGGTCTACGGCGAAACCCTAGCCCGCTGCCCATGCGCGGTCTACCCCCCTAGATTTCTCCGGACGGCGTTATTCCGGGGGGCTAGTGTGGTCCTTTGACTTTGGTTAGGGCATAGGAACATGGGAAGCAAAGGTTTGCCCATGCTTATCACAAGATTCCCCCCGGTTTAGCCGACGCGGGAGTTTCCACCTAAAAGTCAGCTCGAGCCGAAATATAGGTACAGGTGGAAGGTCACACATGGGACCTAGCTATTGCATCTCCCAACCCAACATCACATATACATACACATTTTAGGTCCACATGCATGAGTTGGGTGGGTTCCGGACCCCCGAAGCACGGTCTACGGCGAAACCCTAGCCCGCTGCCCACGCGCGGTCTACCCCCTAGATTTCTCCGGACGGCGTTATTCCGGGGGGCTAGTGTGGTCCTTTGACTTTGGTTAGGGCATAGGAACATGGGAAGCAAAGGTTTGCCCATGCTTATCACAAGATTCCCCCCGGTTTAGCCGACGCGGGAGTTTCCACCTAAAAGTCAGCTCGAGCTGAAATATAGGTACAGGTGGAAGGTCACACATGGGACCTAGCTATTGCATCTCCCAACCCAACATCACATATACATACACATTTTAGGTCCACATGCATGAGTTGGGTGGGTTCCGGACCCCCGAAGCACGGTCTACGGCGAAACCCTAGCCCGCTGCCCACGCGCGGTCTACCCCCCTAGATTTCTCCGGACGGCGTTATTCCGGGGGGCTAGTATGGTCCTTTTACTTTGGTTAGGGCATAGGAACATGGGAAGCAAAGGTTTGCCCATGCTTATCACAAGATTCCCCCCGGTTTAGCCGACGCGGGAGTTTCCACCTAAAAGTCAGCTCGAGCCGAAATATAGGTACAGGTGGAAGGTCACACATGGGACCTAGCTATTGCATCTCCCAACCCAACATCACATATACATACACATTTTAGGTCCACATGCATGAGTTGGGTGGGTTCCGGACCCCCGAAGCACGGTCTACGGTGAAACCCTAGCCCGCTGCCCACGCGCGGTCTACCCCCCTAGATTTCTCCGGACGGCGTTATTCCGGGGGGCTAGTATGGTCCTTTGACTTTGGTTAGGGCATAGGAACATGGGAAGCAAAGGTTTGCCCATGCTTATCACAAGATTCCCCCCGGTTTAGCCGACGCGGGAGTTTCCACCTAAAAGTCAGCTCGAGCCGAAATATAGGTACAGGTGGAAGGTCACACATGGGACCTAGCTATTGCATCTCCCAACCCAACATCACATATACATACACATTTTAGGTCAACATGCATGAGTTGGGTGGGTTCCGGACCCCCGAAGCACGGTCTACGGCGAAACCCTAGCCCGCTGCCCACGCGCGGTCTACCCCCCTAGATTTCTCCGGACGGCGTTATTCCGGGGGGCTAGTATGGTCCTTTGACTTTGGTTAGGGCATAGGAACATGGGAAGCAAAGGTTTGCCCATGCTTATCACAAGATTCCCCCCGGTTTAGCCGACGTGGGAGTTTCCACCTAAAAGTCAGCTCGAGCCGAAATATAGGTACAGGTGGAAGGTCACACATGGGACCTAGCTATTGCATCTCCCAACCCAACATCACATATACATACACATTTTAGGTCCACATGCATGAGTTGGGTGGGTTCCGGACCCCCGAAGCACGGTCTACGGTGAAACCCTAGCCCGCTGCCCACGCGCGGTCTACCCCCCTAGATTTCTCCGGACGGCGTTATTCCGGGGGGCTAGTATGGTCCTTTGACTTTGGTTAGGGCATAGGAACATGGGAAGCAAAGGTTTGCCCATGCTTATCACAAGATTCCCCCCGGTTTAGCCGACGCGGGAGTTTCCACCTAAAAGTCAGCTCGAGCCGAAATATAGGTACAGGTGGAAGGTCACACATGGGACCTAGCTACTGCATCTCCCAACCCAACATCACATATACATACACATTTTAGGTCCACATGCATGAGTTGGGTGGGTTCCGGACCCCCGAAGCACGGTCTACGGCGAAACCCTAGCCCGCTGCCCACGCGCGGTCTACCCCCCTAGATTTCTCCGGACGGCGTTATTCCGGGGGGCTAGTATGGTCCTTTGACTTTGGTTAGGGCATAGGAACATGGGAAGCAAAGGTTTGCCCATGCTTATCACAAGATTCCCCCCGGTTTAGCCGACGCGGGAGTTTCCACCTAAAAGTCAGCTCGAGCCGAAATATAGGTACAGGTGGAAGGTCACACATGGGACCTAGCTATTGCATCTCCCAACCCAACATCACATATACATACACATTTTAGGTCCACATGCATGAGTTGGGTGGGTTCCGGACCCCCGAAGCACGGTCTACGGCGAAACCCTAGCCCGCTGCCCACGCGCGGTCTACCCCCCTAGATTTCTCCGGACGGCGTTATTCCGGGGGGCTAGTATGGTCCTTTGACTTTGGTTAGGGCATAGGAACATGGGAAGCAAAGGTTTGCCCATGCTTATCACAAGATTCCCCCCGGTTTAGCCGACGCGGGAGTTTCCACCTAAAAGTCAGCTCGAGCCGAAATATAGGTACAGGTGGAAGGTCACACATGGGACCTAGCTATTGCATCTCCCAACCCAACATCACATATACATACACATTTTAGGTCCACATGCATGAGTTGGGTGGGTTCCGGACCCCCGAAGCACGGTCTACGGCGAAACCCTAGCCCGCTGCCCACGCGCGGTCTACCCCCCTAGATTTCTCCGGACGGCGTTATTCCGGGGGGCTAGTATGGTCCTTTGACTTGTTGAGCTTGTTGAGCTGCTTGCCACGGCGTATCGATGCTCCTTTTATAGGCAGAGTGTCTTGTTTTCCCGCCCTTTTCCTCCCGCCCATTTCTTCTCGCCCATTTCTTCCCGCCCATTTCTTCCCGCCCCTTTCCTCCCGCCCTTTTCTTTCCGCCCTCTTCTTCCCGCCCGTTTCCTCCCACGGAAACGGGCGCATGCAGTTTAGAAGGAAAAAAGTAAATTATTATATATTCAGGAATTTTTCGGGGACATATTGTTCACAAAAATGGGTAAAATAGCATGTGATATAACACTACCGTGTTTATACACACGGCAAAGCCATGGTCCCACGGTAGTATTTTGGCGCCAACGTTCTGGCGGGAACCAATCGCTGCGGCGCCAAAGTTCTCAAAAGTTTGCCGTAGCCAATTGTCTGCCGTGTGTATCTGCAGTCTCTGCCGTGCTCTCTGAGTTTGCCGTGTGTCAGTTTTCCCTTTCCCCGTGGCCAATTCTTTGCCGTGTGTCGGAGATGTCTTCCCCCGTGGCTAGATGGTCTGCCGTGTGCCGCTCTGGCCCGGATCACGGCAGACATAGCCTCTGCCGTGTCCCTGTCCTTCTGGGCACACGGCAGAGCCACTGGACACGGCAGCGGCTTGTTTTCCTGTAGTGCAGCTTGACGTCCACTTGGTAGCATTTCGTGGCACATTGTTTGTGTTGTTTATGATGATCATCATACATGCACTTGTATCCGAATGGAAACATATGAATTGTTTGACCGCTCATCTTATTTACTAGACAACACACTACACAAACAAAAACGTCGACTGAACGGTGCACCACATCAGGCACCGTCCATGCACTAACGAACATATTCGGACTATCATATGTCCCTTACATCTCGGCGGCGAGGCCCTCGTCCTCGTCGGCGGCGGTCTGGATGCCGGAGACCTTTTTGTTGGGAACGGCGCAGCTGTTCCGGATCTCGCCCTGGGTACCGGTGAGCACGTCCATTCCGCTCATCTTGACAATGGACTTTGCGAACTGGTCGAAGAAGGCTCCCTCGTTGAGTGCGAACCGGACGGCGGTGCGGTTGGTGGCGGCGTCGACGATGAGGCCCTGGTCGGACTTGAACAGCCCCTGCTTCGCGACCAGGTCGAAGTAGTACTTGTTGTCGAACTTGTCCGGGGTGCGGATGTCCAGCGTCTGGTTCACGGTTCCCGCAGGCACGTCGGCGGCGCACTTGGCCTTGAGCTTCGCGGCAAAGTTGGGATCGATGGCCGGGTTGGTGTCGGTCACCGGCGTGAACCGGTCGGAGAAGGAGTTGCAGTGCGCGACGCCGAAGGAGTGCGCGCCGGAGAGGGTCACGAGGTCCGTCACGCTGAGGTTGCGGTCGCCGAAGGACTTGATGAGACTGGACACGTTGGAGGACGGCCTGGGCAGGGTGAAGACGAGGCTGGCCGGCGCCGGGGCGAGGGCGTCGCGCCGGCCGAGCGGCAGGTCGTAGGTCGGCCCGCCGGCGTCCACGAGCGCGTCGCGGGTGGCGAGGGCGAGGATGTCGGTGCAGGAGACGACGGGTCCGCACGCTGCGTGGGCGGCGGCGCGGATGTCCTCGACGAGCTTGAGCGCCGCTGGACGGAGAGTCAGGTTCGGCCCCAGCAGCAGCTCGCTGTCCGTGCCGTTGAGGAAAACGGAGGCGTCGCAGCCCTGCGGGAAGCAATCGTGGAAGAGGATGCGGATGAGCGCGGGCGCGATGCCGGCGTCCTTCTTGAAGGCAGCATAGACCATGGACTTGACGATGTAATCCAAGCCCGGGCACGACGTGTCGTAGAAGCCGAACGCGAGGCCGTTGGCCACCGCCTCGCCGGCGGCAGCCGGGTGATGGTGCATGGCGCCGCAGATCATGGCCAGCAGGATGATGGCCGCCGCCGCTCGGGTGGACGCCATGGCAGTCGTCCCTAGCTAGCTACCTAAAGAGCAAGTACGTAGGGAGTGTGGGTTGCACGGTCAATCTAAGCCACTAAGCTACTTATAAGCGGTGGATGGTTAATGTCGCATCTCAAAGCTCGTGGCTTCGATCTGATCCAAAGCAAGCTGAGTCGCAGAGCAAGTAGCGCAAGGGGGGTAAAGAAACAAGACTTAATGGGTATAGGAAGTTGTTAATGTGTCGCCTAATTTCGTGGCACCTTCCTCCGGAGCCATGTACAGTGACATGCACATTGACTAAGTAAACAAGACATGCAAAGAGCTGACCAGAATCTTGCAGCTGCAGCAGAGGGATCGAGCCATTCCAACGATGTTTGTAATTAGGTGCTCTATGGCTTACTTTTAACACCACATGAGGAAGGAAGAAAAGAAGAAGAGGAAGAACAGTCGCACACTCAACTAATCTTGAAAGTTCCTCTTCGTTAGAAAATTGTCGCAACTTGTTATAATGATCGGACATAAGTTAATCTCGTTACTGGTCAAGCTATAGAACATTATCCAAGCATATGCTTCACGCAAGGCTTCCAAATTTCGGAAAGCATCTGTAGAGTTAGCTGACCGAGAAATGCTTTATTTCCGTGCATATATGGAACGTCCTTTGCGCGTTTTAGAGCAAAATAAAAATAGTTGGATTATTGTTGATTGACTAATCACTTCAGTAGTAGAGAATTGAACATGAGCTTTGCTAAACTTTGGACTTCTGAGCATATTAAAAATATTGAATAAGTAATACATCACAGAGTGCACAAGTCCAACAATATGACCATAAGATGTAGTTTGGAATTAGACTTCCAAAGAAACCATACATTATGCATCCTGATGGCTGATTAACAAATAACATACATTATACACTACGTAAAAAAGTCTGGCATTTTAGTCGGCAATATTGTTTGTCATGACAAGATGCACATATCTGCCAAGTTTGAACGCAATATCCCTTAACATGATTGAGTGTTTGCAATCTACATGGCCACGACGATATAAAGCTAGCCAAATTAACCCATACACATTAGTCTTATTTGTGAAGAGTTTTTTTTAAAAAACCACCACGGTGCAATCTTGATATTTCATGGGATTTTGGTGAGAAAAGAGGACTACATGCTCATAATTTTTATTTTTTTATTTTTTTATTTCCTTTGGTTCAATGTGTCAAATATGAACTACAAGTGCATAATAGTTTGACACATGCATGCGACAAATGACACCCACACATCACGGCCCTGCGCCTCAAAACACCACCTCTGCGGCTCCTCATCCGCATGTGGGCGAACAGGTAGGTTGGAAAATAGAAGTCAAGTAGTCAACAATCGCGCGGACCATTTAATGAACATAATCTATTTTGGAGCTTTCTCTGCATGTAGTGTTTGATGATCAAACAAAATAAGTAAGATAGTTTATATTAATTCACCTTTGGTTAATGTTCATTATATGATTCAATATGCAAAAATATTATACGGTTTAGGGTTTGCAAGATATGCCTTTGAAAGTTTGAATTTCAAATTGAGTCTAGCTGAATTGTGTGGGACAATGCATGAATGGTTCCACTGGATACTTATGATCAACATAAACCTTAGGAAGAATATAATTAACCTAAGAGGACTCATCAATTGTAAAAAATATAGTTTTATAAAGGTCTGGTTTCATATTTCAAATAGTATAGTGTAAATGAGTTCAAATATTTTAGACGAAATAATCTACTAGATATGGAGAAATAAATTAATTTAAACTAGGAAAAGTTAGGTGGAACAGATTTTTGCATTTTTAAGGATTCCAAGGATATTTTATTAGTTAAATTTGGATGAACAGGTTGAAAGATAAGGTCAGATAAAGTTTTGAAAGGCATTTAAAAATATTTGAATCTATATAGTACAAATTTGGTGTTTCATGCCTCCAACAGATATAACACAAAATTATCTGGGTGGTCTTGTTTACGGTTTAGGCCAACGAAATGTTGTTTAAGGAGGCAATGTGGTCCCTACGATAGAGGTACATGAAACAGACGTGTCGTTCATCAGTTCATGTCCCTACGATAGAGGGGTTTTTATTTAACAATCTCTGCGATAGAGGTACTTTTTTTTAGGGGTTGCGATAGAGGTACATGATTCAGATTGAACAGGGCCACAGAAATCCGGCCCAAGAAAATAACTAGGAAAGGGAAAGAGAAGAGGAAGAATTGGGCAGAAAGTTTAGCGCATGAGCGAAAAGGTAGAGAAGGAGAATGGCCACAGTGGACTTTACCTAGGCTGGCCGGCTGGGCCTCTTTTGGCTGGGTCGGTGGCCTAACCCTGGGGCGATTTTGTTTGCGGTCACCGAGTTCCTTGGCACAGGCTCACAGGTACCTTTGTTGCTTGTAATAGACGCCATTTGAAAAGTTGGGTAGGTAATTCCTCAAAGGGCCCATTCTGAACGAAATGAGGGCAAACCAAATATTGCCGTGACTTCTCCCGTTTTGGGCCCATTGCGGTCCTGCATGTCAGTATTTCTCCATTATGTGCCGAGCGAGTGGATCCTGCTTGTCAGGTGTCTCCGTTATGTTGCCTCGTTAGTTGACAGTATGTCAACTCCACCTGCAACTCTCCGTACGAACAAATCCCCTTTCTTGTCCTTCCAACCCTAGACCCCCCTAGCTCGGAGTCGAATTCCGGCGGCAGCGCATGTCTACCAGCAGGAAATGAGAGGCACCATCGCTGCCAGGAGCGGCGATTGCTGGAGCTGCAAGCCAGGAAAGCAGTCAGATATCTTGTAACAAGCCAGCAGCGGGGAGCAGCGAGAAGCGGAAAGCTTGCCCGACGGCGGTGGCGCCGCCGACCAAGTGAAGAGCCGGCCCGGCGGTGGCGCTGCCGACCAAGAGCAATCGAAGCGGTAGCCCTCCGGCGTCGCTGGCGCGGCGCCGCCTGCAGATTGGAGGAAAAGAACAAACCCCAAAGATGAACGGAATTGGGCCTTCTACTGTGAGTGTGAGCGCCAGAAAGCAGAGGTGAATATTTCAGATCCCTCTCTTACATCCCGATAGCACTAAGATGTTTTATGGAACGGCAGGAGTAACTGTCAGTATCTGAACAATTGTAGAGAAGAAACTGACTGATTTTTATCATATGTTTTCCGAAATTGTGGTATTTTTTTGTATGCAAGTAATCCTCAATCTCTATCAAACCAACCAACATGCAAACCCAGATTTTTTATCTTATGGAAGTCATCTCAAATTATGTTCAGATCTGAAGGCTCCAATTTATCCAAAAGCAGAAAACATACTTTTTGTCTTATATTTTCCCAAATTGTGGTATGATTAGAGAGAAGCAACTAATTTGTATCTTTTGTTTCCCAATATTTTTGAGACAGTGATGATTCAGAGAACACATACAAAATAAATGTCCGAGTGCATCAGTACATTGCTAGATTAGATTATGGCTTGGAGAGGTGTGTGGCTTCGCAGTCTATGCAAATGAATGTGAATTGCAGTGAGATTGTGTCTGTTTCGCAGCTTGTTGACATTCTTCATATGCTAGGATTCCTTGGAGATCCAAACAGAAGGCTAAGTTTGTGTGGATGAACATGAATCAGGTGTATGAACAACTTGAGCACTCCCATCAGCTGTTGCAGATTTAGGAGAAGTATAAGGATACTCGTCAGTTGGATCTCTTTGTTATGGTTGATGATGTTGATGCACTAGAAGCACAGTTAGGTGCCAACGGTGTTGATCCAGATGGTGGTGCTCCCAGTGGTATGGATGCTTGTAAACTAGCAGCTATTGACCATTCACAAATGTATCTAATTGCTTTGCAAGTGAATCCTTACACTGCAGTACTAGATGATGGCCAAGAATTTGCTGTGCAGAATGATCATATGGAAATAATGGTAGATCCCAAGACAGTTACTATTGACCAGATTCTTGAGCAGCTAAAGCAGAGATGTCCTTGGGGCCCTAGTCAGCAGGCACGTTTACGTTGGTGGCACTTTAAGAAGAGGGATTTCATCGAAATTGTTAAAGATGGCGATCTCATGCAGGTTTTCCGAAGGAAGAAATTGAGTAAGAAGGTATTTTTTGTTGTTGCAATTTCAGAAATGGTTGGAGATGATGAGACTGCTGTAGAGCTGTCATCTTGAAATTTTGAGCTTCCCGCTTCATAGGTGCTGATATGTTACAGTGAGAAGTGCAACCCAATTCTGGTCACTATTTGATTCATCTCCTTCATTCTGCATCATTCTGTAAATGTTTGTGAGTGTGCTGTAGCTGCACCATGCAATAAGCTGTTGTATCTTAGAAAATGTTGTATCTCATATTGTCTGCCTCAAACTTATTCTGAAAACTAGTGTCAATTTGTAATTTTATTGTAGAACTATGTTGCGAGAATGTAATAAATTCATTTCTGGGATATTGAGATGTTGTAATATATTGACTGCTGAAATAATAAGCGTTGTTTACATCACTTGTTGTATTATATTACAAACAAATCATGTCGTGTCGTGTATCGACATGTCTTGTACTGTGTAGATTCACATTTGTAAAATACATTTCAAATTTTGAAGAGTAAAACTATGCATAATTGAAATATTAAAAACTAAAAATCAAATATTACAAAAATTACCAACTAGTAGGTGATGGCTGGCGTGTAGTTGATGATGATTATGGCCAGACAGTTGGGAAACTCTAAGCGGAAAGTATGATGAGCACAGCGGCAAGTCTTTTCCCTCAGTAAGAAACCAAGGTTTGTCGGTCAGGAGAAGAGCAGACAATACGACTGAAGGTGATGCTTGATAGCCTAGTGACACTCCAACAAGGGCGCCGTTTCATGATAAAACGAGTTAGTGCGTCTTCAGCTAGTAGCAACGTGGAACCTGCACACAACACAACCAAGTACTTTGTTCCCAACTTACGACGAGGTTGTCAATCTCACCGGTTTGCTTGAAACAAAGGGTATGAGCGTATCGAGTGGAAAACAGTAGAAGTATGCGAGTAAAGTAAACAGTGCGAGTAAAGTAAGCAGGTGATAGCAATATGATGGAAATAGAACCGGGGTCCACAGTTCACTAGTGGTGTCTCTCCATAAGATAAATAACACATGCTGAGTAAACAAATTACAGTTGGGCAATTGATAGAATAAAGATAGCGTGATATGTCAAGAAGATCACTATGCGATTTACTCTGGGCATTACAACAAAATACATAGACCGCCATCCAACTGCATCTATGACTAATAATCCACTCGCGGGGATATCATCCGAACACCCCATGAGTATTAAGTTGTAAACAACAGATAATTGCATTAAGCAAAGTGTGTAATGTAAACAAAGCATATGCCCTCGAGCATATGAATGTTGTTTTCTCCCTAGTAGCAACAGCACATCTACAACCTTAGAGGTTTTTGTCACTCCCCCAGATTAAATAGAGGCATGAACCCACTATCGAGCATAAATACCCCCTCTTGGAGTCACTAGCAACTACTCGGCCAAGATAGCTACTAACAACGGAGAGCATGCAAGATCATAAACAACATAGATATAATATAAGATATATTTCAGTATAGCAACTCAATCATAACACCAATATTCATTGGATCCCAACAAACCAAATATGTAGAATGACATAACGGTGATCTCAATCATGTAGGGTGATACGTCTCCAACGTATCTATAATTTTTGATGCTCCATGCTTGTTTATACACCATTTGCCTATTGTTTTGTTACACTTCATGGCACTTTTATGCATTTTCCGGAACTAACCTACTAACAAGTTGCCACAGTGCCAGTTCCCTGTTTTCTGCTGTTTTTGTGTTTCAGAAGTGATACATAGGAAATATTCTCGGAATTGGATGAAACAAGTTCCTAAAGTCTTATTTTGTCCGGGAGCTTCCAGAGATCCGAAGGAGAGTAGGAGGGGAGCCACAGGGGCCCCACACGCCAGGCTGGCGCGGCCCAGGCCCTGGCTGCGCCGCCCTGGTGTGAGGCCACCTGGCTCCACTCGTGACATCGCCCCTTCGCCTATAAAGACCCCCCGACGGGAAAAACCTAAGTACCCGATCAATTTTCTAGAACACATCGTGAGCCGCCACCGCCGTCGACCCGAAGATCGGGAGGGTCCAGAAGCTCTTCATGGCACCCTGCCGGAGAGGGGAATCACCACCGGAGGTCTTCTTCATCGCCATGCTTGCCTCCGGAGCGATGAGTGAGTAGTCTACCTTGGACTATGGGTCCATAGCAGTAGCTATATGGTTTTCTTCTCCACCATGTGCTTCATGTTTAGATCTCATGAGCTGCCCTACATGATTGAGATCACCGTTATGTAATTCTACATGTTTGGTTTGTTGGGATCCGATGAATATTGGTGTTATGATTGAGTTGCTATACTGAAATATATCTTATGTTATCTCTATGTTGTTTATGATCTTGCATGCTATCCGTTGTTAGTAGCTATCTTGGCCGAGTAGTTGCTAGTGACTCCAAGAGGGGGTATTTATGCTCGATAGTGGGTTCATGCCTCTATTTAACCTGGGGGAGTGACAGAAACCTCTAAGGTCGTAGATGTGCTGTTGCTACTAGGGAGAAAACAACATTCATATGATCATGGGCATATGCTTTGTTTACATTACACACTTTGCTTAATGCAATTATCTGTTGTTCGCAACTTAATACTCATGGGGTGTTCGGATGATATCCCCGTGAGTGGATTATTAGTCATAGATGCAGTTGGATGGCGGTCTATGTATTTTGTTGTAATGCCCAGAGTAAATCTCATAGTGATCTTCTTGACATATCATGTTTATCTTTATTCTATCAATTGCCCAACTGTAATTTGTTTACCTAGCATGTGTTATTTATCTTATGGAGAGACACCACTAGTGAACTGTGGACCCTGGTCCTATTTCCATCATATTGCTCTCACCTGTTTACTTTACTCGCACTATTTACTTTACTCGCATACTCTACTGTTTTCCACTCAATACGCTCATACCTTTGTTTCAAGCAAACCGGTGAGATTGACAACCTCATCGCAAGTTGGGAGCAAAGTACTTGGTTGTGTTGTGTGCAGGTTCCGCATTGCAGCTAGCAAGCAAAGCTTGGACGAGGCGCCATATATAAATTGTCCGAAGCTGTCGCAAACTAGCAAGCATCACCTTCAGTCGTAATTGTCTGCTCTTCTCCTTAATGATTAAACCTTGGTTTCTTAACTGAGGGAAAACAAGCTGCTATACTCATCACACCTTCCTCTTGGGGTTCCCAACTGGCCGGTTATTTACTTCATCAAATGGGTAGCATCAAGCTTCTTTTCTGGCGCCGTTGCCGGGGATTGAAGAAGAAGAAGCTCCCACATCAACTACACTTTCCCACGTCAACTTGGCGCCAGCAGCTTCTTTTCTGGCGCCGTTGCCAGGGAAGAGTGGAAGACCTCTGCAAGGGGAGTTTTTCGCACGCACATCCTTTACTTTGTTTTATTGTTTTGCTTTACTCTATTTATTTTACCTGCATCGTTTTATATCAAAAACCCAAAAAAATTAGAATCCTTGGTAGTTGTTTTTACTTGTTTACTTTAGTTTTGCTGAAATGGCCAATCCTGAATACACCAAGTTGTGTGACTTTACTAGCATGAACAATAGTGATTTTATCTGCACTCCTATTGCACCACCTGCTCCTGCTGCAAACTTTTATGAGATTAAGCCTGCTTTGTTGAACCTTGTTATGAAAGAGCAATTCTCTGGTGCTAGTACTGAAGATGCTGCAGCTCATCTCAACAATTTTGTTGAGCTATGTGAGATGCAGAAATATAAGGATGTAGAAAGTGATATTATTAAGCTCAAGTTGTTTCCTTTTTCTTTGAGAGGAAAAGCTAAAGATTGGTTGCTGTCTTTGACTAAGAATAGTATTGATTCATGGGCTAAGTGTAAGGATGCTTTTATTGGTAGATACTATCCTCCTGCTAAGATTATATCCTTGCGTAGCAATATTATGAAGTTTACTCAATTTGATAATGAACATGTTGCTCAAGCTTGGGAAAGAATGAAATCTATGATAAAGAATTGCCCCACTCATGGACTGACTACTTGGATGATTGTCCAAACTTTTTATACAAGACTGAATTTTTCTTCGAGGAACCTATTGGATTCAGCTGCTGGAGGCACTTTTATGTCCCTTACCTTGGGCGCCGCAACAAAGCTACTCGACAACATAATGGTAAATTATTCTGAATGGCTCACTGAGAGAGCTCGACAAGGTAAGAAGGTAAATTCTGTTGAGGAAACCTCTTCCTTGAATGATAAGATTGATACCATTATGGATATGCTTGCTAATGATAGGACTCATGTTGATCCTAATAATGTTCCTTTATCCTCTCTGGTTGCTCAAGAAGAGCATGTTGATGTGAATTTCATTAGAAACAATAATTTTAACAACAATGCTTATAGGAACAATTTTGCTAGTAACAATTATAGGCCGTATCCTTCTACCAATGGTAATGGCTATGGTAATTCTTATGGTAATTCCTACAACAAAACTAGGGCCGCGCCCTCCGAGCTTGAGGTAATGCTCAAGGACTTCATCGGTAAGCAAACTGCTTTTAACAAGTCTGTTGAGGAAAAGTTAGGCAAAATTGATATTCTTGCTTCTAAAGTTGATAGCCTTGCTCATGATGTTGAAATTCTGAAATTAAAAGTGTTTCCTAATGATGTGAAAGAGAACAATGTTTTTGCTACCGCTAATGCTATTCAAGTTGGAATTGATGAAAATATTAGATTGTTAGCGGAATTGCATGCCAGGTGGGAAAGAGAAGATGAGATGGCTAGAGAGATGAAGGTATGTACTATTACTACCTCTGATGATGTTGCTCCTAATGCTAGCAATCCTCTTACTTTGATTAGGGTAGAGAAAACTCCGACTCCTTGTGTTAAAAAGCCAAAAACTGCCAAAACTTTTTCTCAAAAGAGTGCTGAAATTTTTCGGAGTGTGGGGGATGATAGCTCTATTTCTTTTAATGATTTTGATGTTGATGGCTGCAATATATCTGAAGTTATTTTGTTCTTGCAAAAGCTTGCTTTGACTCCCAATGCTAGTTCTTTAAATGTTGCTTTTACTAAGCATATTACCAATGCTCTCATAAAAATTAGGGATGAAAAGTTGAAGCAAAAAGCTTCTGTTCCCAAGAAGTTAGAAGATGGTTGGGAACCCATCATTGATATACATGTTAATGGTTTTGATTGCCATGCTTTATGTGATCTAGGTGCTAGTATTTCTATCATGCCTAGAAAAATTTATGACATGCTTGATTTACCACCGCTTGAAAAATGTTATTATGATGTTCCTATTGCTGATGTTGCTGAGAAGATACCTTTGGGAAGGATTAATGATATTCTTATTCTGGTTAACAATAACCTTGTTCCTGTTGATTTTCTCGTTATGGACGTTGAATGCCATGCTTCATGTCCTATTATTTTGGGAAGACCCTTTCTTCGAACTGTAGGTGCCATCATTGATATGAGGGAAGGCACTATCAAATATCAATTCCCACTAAAGAAAGG
Organism: Dactylis glomerata; assembly: GCA_007115705.1. Lineage (NCBI taxonomy): Eukaryota > Viridiplantae > Streptophyta > Magnoliopsida > Poales > Poaceae > Dactylis > Dactylis glomerata. The sequence goes on from QXEO01000809.1 coordinate 132,974, forward strand.
TATGGAACACTTCCTTAGGAAAAGAAAGAAATTACTTTTTGACTCTATTCTTAGAGCAAATTATGAGCTTGATGCTTCATCACTTGATGTTACTTGATTCACAATTTTCTGCGTCTAGCTCAAAGGCGTTAAAGAAAAGCACTCTTGGGAGATAACCCAATGTTTTATTTTTAGTACTTTTTCTTTTATTTGAGTCTTGGAAGTCATTACTACTGTAATGACCGCTCCTTATCCTTTTTATTTTATTGTTGTGCCAAGAGAAGCCTCTAATTCGAGTGAGGTAAAGATTTGGGGATGTTGCTGTCCTGAAACTGTTTTCGGTGCTGCACCGTAAAAATTCGTATAAATTCTCTGTATATCTTTTGGACCTGCGATTTCTTGTGCATATGCCCCAGGTTATATCCAAACTTTCGTTAGTTTAACACTTTTTGATTTGAGCAACAGAAAACCCCTCAAAAATTCGTCCTTTGTCAGCTGTTCTGTTTTGACAGATTTCTGCCAATATTTGTGTTTGCCACTTTATCGCTTTCTTTTGAGTTCTTTTGATCACGGAACTTTTGGGGAAGTTTATACAGTAGTATGTGCTATATATGTGGTGGTTTTGAGTTGAATCCTGAAGCAAAAAGAGGTTGATTATATGTTATGCTACACTAATGTTGCTAATAGAATTGTGTTTAGTTTTGTATGAAGGAAGTTTTCAAGTGTAGGGATTGGAGAATGATGAGATGAGTTGAAGAATGGACAAAAGCTCAAGCTTGGGGATGCCCATGCATAACCCCAAGAAATATCCAAGAAGTACAAGCATCAAAGCTTGGGGATGCCCCTGAGGCACCCCTTCTTCATCGGCAAAAATTAGGTCACCTTTCAAAACACTATATTTTTATTGCTTCATGCACTATGTGTTTTTCTTGGAGTGTCAGTTGTTTTAGTTTTCTTAGTTAGTTTAGTTTTGTTAGCTGCAATAAATGGTTGGACCCCAACAAATTTCCTTTGGAGGATATGTACTCGTTTTCATTTGCCAAGAACACTCCGTTTTTTATTCTTACAATTTCACGGGTGTTCTTCTTTTTCCGCTACTGCTTTTGGTTTTCGTTTTTGCCTTGATTTGCATTCATAACTTGTCATATCTTTTCATCAACGTGTATTTTTGCCTCTGATCTTTATTGGTTTTCATCAAAAGAGGTGTCTTTAAAATTTTCAAATGGTGTTGGAAAAGAGAAAAAGCTTTATGCAAAATAGTGGTACAAGAAGGAGCTTGTGTAGACTGCGGCTTAGGCTTTTTCATATCATGCTTGATGTCTTTTTGATAGTATGCTTAGTGGTTTTGCTGTAGCATGACTTGTCTCAAATAACTGAGATTGCTTAATGAGCCTTTGAAAAAAAACATGCGTTGTTTTTAATTGTATGGAAGCATTATTTTGGTTTTCTCCTTGATGCTTTATTTGGGTTGACTTGGCGCATGCTCACACATGTTAGACTCTTACAAAGTCGCCAATAGCCTCTATGATCATTTAGTTTTGACTTTTGATGCCATCTTATGCTTCTTTTAATGTCGCTTTGTCGCTTTGCATGATTATGGCCATTATTGCTCTCTTAGTTGGTCGCTCCCAGTCTTTTGCTAGCCCTCGCCTTGTACAGAGTTTGAGCTCTACCCGTGCATCCAACTCCTAAAAGCCAAAGTTTTCCAAAGTGTCCACCATACATACCTACTAGCAATTTGCTATTCCAAGTAAATTTGACTTGCTTTTATTTTCTCTTCAAATTAAACTCTTACCAGTGTTATGCGAAATTTGGTCAGTAAAGCTCTCACGAACCGGAAGGCACACTTTACTTTTTCCTATTCTAAAAAATTTGACATTGTGGTCTCTTATGTTGAGTTGTTATGCTTGCAAGTTGTAAGTTGTAGACTAGCCCAGCCATGCAGTCATGGGCAAGCTTTAAACATTGCACTTCTTATTTGAGTTGATATCGTGATCTTTTGTTTATGGATGCCCGCGGTGTGAAATGAATTGGGAATCTGGTGGGGATCATGGAATTTGTATATGTGTTAGGGAAATGCCGGGCCGCTAATCTAAGCCATGCATAATTCATGGTGGAAATTGGCAGCATACCCATGGTGGACATTCGACGACGCATCTCACAATAAAAAGCTAAACAAATGGCAAATAAAAGAGATGTCGAGGTGTTCATTGTTTGCTTGTCCTGTCATTTTGATGTGGGCTTGTTCCATGTCATCGGGCACGGAGGTACCCCATTGGCGGTTCTCAATGATATGCATATACTTACAATGACAAGAGCCTTGCTTGGGACTCTAAGTAAAGTAGCATGAGGTTTGGGTACTCGTATTCACGGGACACGAGGTTTTCAACTTATGATTTGTCAAGCATATGCATCATAATTGTTCTCGCATTAACTTTAACCATTCAAGATGCTTATGATGGGGGCAATGAGAGCTCAAAGCCAGTAAGTACCATAATTTTTGAAGGTTATAAAACTTGCAATCACTGCTTCCCTCTGCGAAGGGCCTTTCTTTTACTTTTATGTTGAGTCACCACCTTCTATCTTTATGCACCATTAAGAGAGCATAGTTGTCATTCTTAGTATAATGTGCATTGTCCCAAAGTTTTCATTGATTGATTCATATTGTTGGTTTCACTTGTTCTCAAATTATTTGTATCTAGTCGCCCTCTTAAACTTGAAGGTGTCCTATGCATTTATGTTTTGCTCTCTTTGAAGGACAAGCTGAAAACCATTTGTATGTTTTTCCTTATGATTTGAACACACATTTGACTTTCATTGTTTCATTTTCATGATCTTTTGTTTGCGTTCATTTGCATGTTTACAACATGGATGCTAAGTTTCTATTGTCAAGATTATATCTTTCATGCCCATGTTTTAAGTTCTTATGATCCCAGCTCACAAATGCTTACATATATGATCAATATTGTGTAGGTGCATGTCACCTCAAAAATTATTCTTTTGTTATCACTTACCTACTCGAGGACGAGTAGGAGTTAAGCTTGGAGATGCTTGATACGTCTCCAACGTATCTATAATTTTTGATGCTCCATGCTTGTTTATACACCATTTGCCTACTGTTTCGTTACACTTTGTGGCACTTTTATGCATTTTCCGGAACTAACCTACTAACAAGTTGCCACACTGCCAGTTCCCTGTTTTCTGCTATTTTTGTGTTTCAGAAGTGATATACAGGAAATATTCTCGGAATTGGACGAAACAAGTTCCTGAAGTCTTATTTTGTCCGGAAGCTTCCAGAGATCCGAAGGAGAGTAGGAGGGGAGCCACAGGGGCCCCACACGCCAGGCAGGCGCGGCCCAGGCCCTGGCCGTGCCGCCCTGGTGTGAGGCCACCTGGCTCCACTCCTGACATCGCCCCTTCGCCTATAAAGACCCCCCGACGGGAAAAACCTAAGTACTCGATCAATTTTCCAGAACACATTGCGATCCGCCGCCGCCGTCGACCGAAGATCGGGAGGGTCTAGAAGCTCTACCTAGCACCCTGCCGGAGAGGGGAATCACCACCGGAGGTCTTCTTAATCGCCATGCTTGCCTCCGGAGCGATGAGTGAGTAGTCTACCTTGGACTATGGGTCCATAGCAGTAGCTAGATGGTTGTCGTCTCCACCATGTGCTTCATATTTAGATCTCATGACCGGCCCTACATGATTGAGATCACCGTTATGTAATTCTACATGTTTGGTTTGTTGTGATCCGATAAATATTGGTGTTATGATTGAGTTGCTATACTAAAATATATCGTATGTTATCTCTATGTTGTTTATGATCTTGCATGCTCTCCGTTGTTAGTAGCTATCTTGGCCGAGTAGTTGCTAGTGACTCCAAGAGGGGGTATTTATGCTCGATAGTGGGTTCATGCCTCTATTTAACCTGGGGGAGTGACAGAAACCTCTAAGGTTGTAGATGTGCTGTTGCTACTAGGGAGAAAACAACATTCATATGCTCAAGGGCATATGCTTTGTTTACATTACACACTTTGCTTAATGCAATTATCTGTTGTTCGCAACTTAATACTCATGGGGTGTTCGGATGATATCCCCGTGAGTGGATTATTAGTCATAGATGCCGTTGGATGGTGGTCTATGTATTTTGTTGTAATGCCCAGAGTAAATCTCATAGTGATCTTCTTGACATATCACGTTTATCTTTATTCTATGAATTGCCCAACTGTAATTTGTTTACCCAGCATGTGTTATTTATCTTATGGAGAGACACCACTAGTGAACTGTGGACCCCGGTCCTATTTCCATCATATTGCTATCACCTGTTTACTTTACTCGCACTGTTTACTTTACTCGCATACTCTACTGTTTTCCACTCGATACGCTCATACCTTTGTTTCAAGCAAACCGGTGAGATTGACAACCTCATCGCAAGTTGGGAGCAAAGTACTTGGTTGTGTTGTGTGCAGGTTCCGCGATGCAGCTAGCAAGCAAATCTTGGACGAGGCGCCATATATAAATTGTCCGAAGCTATCGCAAACTAGCAAGCATCACCTTCAGTCGTAATTGTCTGCTCTTGTCCTGAACGATTAAACCTTGGTTTCTTAACTGAGGGAAAACAAGCTGCTATACTCATCACACCTTCCTCTTGGGGTTCCCAACTGGCCGGTTATTTACTTCATCAAATCGGTAGCATCAAGCTTCTTTTCTGGCGCCGTTGCCGGGGATTGAAGAAGAAGAAGGTCCCACATCAACTACACTTTCCCACGTCAACTTGGCGCCAGCATAGGGCAGCTCATGAGATCTAAACATGAAGCACATGGTGGAGAGGACAACCATCTAGCTACTGCTATGGACCCATAGTCCAAGGTAGACTACTCACTCATCGCTCCGGAGGCGAGCATGGCGATGAAGAAGACCTCCGGTGGCGATTCCCCTCTCCGACAGGGTGCCGGGAAGAGCTTCTGGACCCTCCCGATCTCGGGTCGATGACGGCGGCGGATCGCGATGTGTTTTTGGAAAATTGATTGGGTCCTTAGGTTTTTCCCGTCGGGGGGGTCTTTATAGGCGAAGGGGCATCGTCAGGAGTGGACCGAGGCTCCCTCACACATGGGGGCGCGGCCAGGGGCTGGGCCGCGCCGCCCTAGTGTGTGGTGCCCTCGTGGCCCCACTCCGTCTCCTCTTCGGATCTCTGGAAGCTTCCAGGAAAAATAAGACTTCAGGAACTTGTTTCGTCCAATTCTGAGAATATTTCCTATGTAGCTTTTATGAAACACAAAAACAGCATAAAACAGGGAACTGGCACTGTGGCGACTTGTTAATAGGTTAGTTCCGGAAAATGCATAAAAGTGCCACGAAGTGTAACAAAACATTAGGCAAATGGTGTAAAAACAAGCATAGAGCATCAAAAATTATGGATACGTTGGAGACGTATCAGCATCCCCAAGCTTAACTCCTGCTCGTCCTCGAGTAGGTAAGTGATAACAAAAGAAATAATTTTTGAGGTGACATGCACCTACACAATCTTGATCATATATGTAAGCGTTGTGAGCTGGGATCAAAAGAACTTAAAACATGGGCATGAAAGATTTAATCTTGACAATAAGAACTTAGCAACCATGTTATAACATGAAAATGAACACAAACAAAAGATCATGAAAATGAAACAATGAAATTCAAATGTGTGTTCAAATCATAAGGAAAGACATACAAATGGTTTTCAGCTTGTCCTTCATGGAGAGCAAAACATAAATGCATAGGACACCTTCAAGTTTAAGAGGGCGACTAGATACAAATAATTTAAGAAAAAGTGAAACCAACAATATGAGTCAATCAATGAAAACTTTGGGACAATGCACATTATACTAAGAATGACAACTATGCTCTCTTAATGATGCATAAAGATAGAAGGTGGTGACTCAACATAAAAGTAAAAGAAAGGCCCTTCGCGGAGGGAAGCAGTGATTGCAAGTTTTATAACCTTCAAAAATTATGGTACTTACCGGCTTTGAGCTCTCATTGCCCCCATCATAAGCATCTTGAATGGTTAGAGTTAATGCGAGAACAATTATGATGCATATGCTTGACAAATCATAAGTTGAAAACCTCGTGTCCCGTGAATACGAGTACCCAAACCTCATGCTACTCTACTTAGGGTCCCAAGCAAGGCTCTTGTCATTGTAAGTATATACGTATCATCGAGAACTGCCAACGGGGTACCTCCGTGCCCGATGACATGGAACAAGCCCACATCAAAATGATAGGACAAGCAGACAATGAACACCTCAACATCTCTTTTATTTACCATTTGTTTAGCTTTTTATTTTGAGATGCGTCATCGAATGTCCACCATGGGTATGCTGCAAATTTCCACCATGAATTATGCATGGCTTAGATTGGCGGCCCAGACGTTTCCCTAACACATATACAAACTCCATGATCCCCGCAAGATTCCCAATTTATTTCACACCGCGGGCATCCATAAACAAAAGATCACGATATCAACTCAAATAAGAAGTGCAATGTTTAAAGCTTGCCCATGACGGCATGGCTGCACTAGTCTCCAACTTACAACTTGCAAGCATAACAACTCAACATAAGAGACCACAATGTCAATTTTTTAAGAACAAGAAAAAGTAAAGTGTTCCTTCCGGTTTGTGAGAGCTTTACTGGCCAATTTTCACATAACACTCGTAAGAGTTTAATTTGAAGAGAAAATAAAAGCAAGTCAAATTTACTTGGAATAGCAAATTTCTAGTAGGTATGTATGGTGGACACTTTGGCAAACTTGGTTTTTTAGGAGTTGGATGCATGAGTAGAGCTCATACTCAGTACAAGGCGAGGGCTAGCAAAAGACTGGGAGCGACCAACTAAGAGAGCAATAATGGCCATAATCATGCAAAGCGACAAAGCGACATTGAAAGAAGCATAAGATGGCATCAAAAGTCAAAAACTAAATGATCATAGAGGCTATTAGCGACTTTGTAAGAGTCTAACATGTGTGAGCATGCGCCAAGTCAACCCAAATAAAGCATCAAGGAGAAAACCAAAATAATGCTTCCAAACGATAAAAACAACGCATGATTTTTGCAAAGGCTCATTAAGCAATCTCAGTTATTTGAGACAAGTTATGCTACAGCAAGACCACTAAGCATACTATCAAAAAGACATCAAGCATGACATGAAAAAGCCTAAGCCGCAGTCTACACAAGCTCCTTCTTGTACCACTTTTTTGCATAAAGCTTTTTCTCTTTTCCAACACCATTCAAACTTTTTTAATCCAAATCTTTTGAGGAAAACCAACATGGTGTAGAGGCAAAAATACACCTTGATAAATAAATATAAGAAGATCTGAATGCAAATCAAGGTGAAAACAAAAACCAAAAGCAGTAGCAGAAAAGGAAGAACACTCGGTTTTTTATAAGAGTGAAAACTAGAGCGTTCTTGGCAAATGAAAAGCAAGGCAACTTCTCCAAAAGAAATTTGTTGGGGTCCAACCATTTATTGCAGCAAACAAAACTAAACTAATAAATAAAAATAAAACAACTGACTCTCCAAGAAAAACACATAGTGCATGAAGCAATAAAAATATAGTGTCTTGAAAGGTGACCTAATTTTTGCCGATGAAGAAGGGGTGCCTCTGCGGCATCCCCAAGCTTTGACGCTTGTACTTCTTGGATATTTCTTGGGGTAATGCATGGGCATCCCCAAGCTTGAGCTTTTGTCCATTCTTCAACTCATCTCATCATTCTCCAATCCCTACACTTGAAAACTTCCTTCATACAAAACTAAACACAAATCTATTAGCAACATTAGTGTAGGCATAACATATAATCAACCTCCTTTGCTTCAGGTTTCAACCCAAAACCACCACATATAAAGTATGTACTACTGTAGCAACTTCCCCAAAAGTTCCGTGATCAAAAGAACTCAAAAAGAAAGCGATAAAGCGGCAAACACTAATATTGGCAGAAATCTGTCAAAACAGAACAGCTGACAAAGGTCGAATTTTTAAGGGGTTTTATGTTGCTCAAATCAAAAAGTGCTCAGCTAATGAAAGTTTGGATATAACCTAGGGCATATGCACAAGAAATCTCAGGTCCAAAAGATATACAGAGAATTTTCACGAATTTTTACGGTGGAGCACCAAAAACAGTTTCAGGACAGCAACATCCCCAAATCTTTACCTCACTCAAATTAGAGGCTTCTCTTGGCACAAAAATAAAATAAAAAGGATAAGGAGAGGTCATTACAGTAGTAATGACTTCCAAGACTCAAATAAAATAAAAAGTGCTGAAAAGAAAACATTGGGTTATCTCCCAAGAGTGCTTTTCTTTAACGCCTTTGAGTTAGGCGCAAAAAATTGCAAATCAAGTAACATCAAGAGATGAAGCATCAAGCTCATAATTTGCTCTAAGAATAGAGTCAAAAAGTAATTTCCTTCTTTTCCTAGGGAAGTGTTCCATACCTTTCTTGAATGGGAATTGATATTTGATGGTGCCTTTTCTCATATCAATGATGGCACCTACAGTTCGAAGAAAGGGTCTTCCCAAAATAATAGGACATGAAGCATGGCATTCAACATCCATAACAAGAAAATCAATGGGAACAAGGTTATTATTAACCACAATAAGAACATCATTAATCCTTCCCAAAGGTTTCTTCTTAGCAACATCAGCAATAGGAACATCATAATAACACTTTTCAAGCGGTGGTAAATCAAGCATGGCATAAATTTTTCTAGGCATAATAGAAATACAAGCACCTAGATCACATAAAGCATGGCAATCAAAACCATTAACATGCATATCAATGATGGGTTCCCAACCATCTTCTAACTTCTTGGGAACAGAAGCTTTTTGCTGCAACTTTTCATCCCTAATTTTCATGAGAGCATTGGTAATATGCTTAGTAAAAGCAATATTTAAAGAGCTAGCATTGGGAGTCAAAGCAAGCTTTTGCAAGAACAAAATAACTTCAGATATATTGCAGCCATCAACATCAAAATCATTAAAGGAAATAGAGCTATCATCTCCTACACTCCGAAAAATTTCAGCACTCTTCTAAGAAAAAGTTTTGGCAGTTTTAGGCTTTTTAACACAAGGAGTGGGAGTATTCTCTACACCAATCAAAGTAAGAGGATTGCTAGCATTAGGAATAACATCATTAGAGGTAGTAATAGTACAAACTTTCATATTCCTAGCAATCTCATCCTCTCTTTCCCAAGCTTGAGCGACATGTTCATTATCAAACTGACTAAACTTCATAATATTGCTACGTAGAGATATAATCTTAGCAGGAGGATAGTATCTACCAACAAAAGCATCCTTACACTTAGCCCATGAATCAATACTATTCTTAGTCAAAGATAGCAAACAATCTTTAGCTTTTCCTCTCAAAGAAAAAGGAAACAACTTGAGCTTAATAATATCACTTTCTACATCCTTATATTTCTGCATCTCACATAGCTCAACAAAATTGTTGAGATGAGCTGCAGCATCTTCAGTACTAGCACCAGAAAATTGCTCTTTCATAACAAGGTTCAATAAAGCAGGCTTAATCTCATAAAAGTTTGCAGCAGGAGCAGGTGGCGCAATAGGAGTGCAGATAAAATCACTATTGTTTGTGCTAGTAAAGTCACACAACTTGGTGTTTTCAGGATTAGCCATTTCAGCAAAACTAAAAGTTGACAAGTAAAAACAACTATCAAGGATTCCAATTTTTTTTGGGTTTTTTATATAAAACAATGCAGGTAAAAATAAAGTAAAGTAAAGCAAAGCAAATAACAAAGTAAAGGATGTGCGTGCGTAAAACTCCCCTTGCAGAGGTCTTCCACTTCTTCCCCGGCAACGGCGCCAGAAATGGGCTTGATGGCTGGCGTGTAGTTGATGATGATTATGGCCAGACAGTTGGGAAACTCCAAGCGGAAAGTATGATGAGCACAGCGGCAAGTCTTTTCTCTCAATAAGAAACCAAGGTTTGTCGGTCAGGAGAAGAGCAGAAAATACGACTGAAGGTGATGCTTGATAGCCTAGTGACACTCCAACAAGGGCGCCGTTTCACGATAAAATTAGTTAGCGCGTCTTCAGCTAGTAGCAACGTGGAACCTGCACACAACACAACCAAGTACTTTGTTCCCAACTTACGATGAGGTTGTCAATGTCAATGGTTTGCTTGAAACAAAGGGTATGAGCGTATCGAGTGGAAAACAGTAGAAGTATGCGAGTAAAGTAAATAGTGCAAGTAAAGTAAACAGGTGATAGCAATATGATGGAAATAGGACCGGGGTCCACAGTTCACTAGTGGTGTCTCTCCATAAGAAAAATAACGCATGCTGGGTAAACAAATTACAGTTGGGCAATTGATAGAATAAAGATAACGTGATATGTCAAGAAGATCACTATGCGATTTACTCTGGGTATTACAACAAAATACATAGACCGCCATCCAACTGCATCTATGACTAATAATCCACTCGTGGGGATATCATCCGAACACCCCATGAGTATTAAGTTGCGAACAATAGATAATTGCATTAAGCATAGTGTGTAATGTAAACAAAGCATATGCCCTCGAGCATATGAATGTTGTTTTCTCCCTAGTAGCAACAGCACTTCTACAACCTTAGAGGTTTCTGTCACTCCCCCAGATTAAATAGAGGCATGAACCCACTATCGAGCATAAATACCCCCTCTTGGAGTCACTAGCAACTACTCGGCCAAGATAGCTACTAACAACGGAGAGCATGCAAGATCATAAACAACATAGAGATAACATAAGATATATTTCAGTATAGCAACTCAATCATAACACCAATATTCATCGAATCCCAACAAACCAAACATGTAGAATTACATAACGGTGATCTCAATCATGTAGGGCAGCTCATGAGATCTAAACATGAAGCACATGGTGGAGAGGACAACCATCTAGCTACTGCTATGGACCCATAGTCCAAGGTAGACTACTCATTCATCGCTCCGGAGGCGAGCATGGCGATGAAGAAGACCTCCAGTGGCGATTCCCCTCTCCGGCAAGGTGCCAGGAAGAGCTTCTGGACCCTCCCGATCTCGGGTCGATGACGGCGGCAGATTGCGATGTGTTTCTGGAAAATTGATCGGGTCCTTAGGTTTTTCCCGTCGGGGGGTCTTTATAGGCGAACGGGCATCGTCAGGAGTGGATCGAGGCTCCCTCACACATATGGGGCGCGGCCAGGGGCTGGGCCACGCCGCCCTGGTGTGTGGGGCCCTCGTGGCCCCACTCCGTCTCCTCTTCGAATCTCTGGAAGCTTTTGGGAAAAATAAGACTTTAGGAACTTGTTTCGTCCAATTCTGAGAATATTTCCTATGTAGCTTTTCTGAAACACAAAAACAGCAGAAAACAGGGAACTGGCACTGTGTCGACTTGTTAATAGGTTAGTTCCGGAAAATGCATAAAAGTGCCACGAAGTGTAACGAAACATTAGGCAAATGGTGTAAAAACAAGCATGGAGCATCAAAAATTATGGATACGTTGGAGACGTATCAGTAGGGGACAGTCATTGTTCTACATAATTTACCTGATTTATCCAAACTCAATTTCCAACTTATGTGTTGTTTTCCTTTTGAAAGCGTATAAATTATTTATTTCCACTGAGGCTTGGGTAGGATGAGGCATGGGTAGTAGGCATAACAAGATATTTATGTTCGAACTGACCGTTGAGTCACTACCCCCCCCCTCTCTCTCTTCTTCCTATAGTTCTACCCCTCTCTCTCCTTCCTTCACCATGCCGTCTTATAATGATGGCGACGATACAAGCTACGACAGTGGCAGCGACAGCGGCAGCCTTCTCTCCGATTTCGACTACTGCCGGACCAATGTGAGTTCCTTTTATTCGACGTGTTGGTTTATGGGGTAAGGTTTATGGGGTTAGGAATTTACGTTTACGTTTTGTTTTAGGTGCCATAGACCATCTATGACCCAGATAGGGATGGTTTGGCGATCGAGAGGGAGGCACCATGTGACCATGGGTTGAAACTAAGGAAATTTGTTGCCTTCGAAGGCACTAACACAGGGAAAAGGTTTATAGGCTGTGCAAAGGAGGTTTGGATTATTTATATTGCAAAATTAATGTTTGAATAGCGTTGTTCTCTCTTCATTTCACAGTTTCGTATATTTGTTATACTATGCTGCTGATCATTAGGATGGTCTGATGTGTGGAATAGTGGAGTGGATTGATCTGGAGTGGCATGATGCACTGAAGAAATGTTTGGTCAAGTTATGGGAGTTGTATAAATCGGAAAGTATTGGGAGAATTAGTGATGCTTGTGCTGCTGCTGATGAATGTTACAACTATCACCGGATAAGAAGGACCTCGAAGAAATAAACAACAATATGGCCAAAGAACGCCAAAAAACAATGACCGATAGGCAGGTGGGATCCATTTTGAAAAATCTTCTAGATATTCAGATCTTTCTAAAGCTCAAGGAAGAAAAGCAGAGGGACCAGCTGAAGGAGGAGAAAAAAGGCTGGAGAACTGCATTGCAGATCTCTTAAAGCAAGCAGCAATTAATAAGGATAAGTTAGATAGATTGAAACAAATTTTAGATGAATAAGTTATGTCTATGTAATTCAGCATTTCAAGTTATCTAAAAGCAATAGCGTACCTACAACAATTGCTTCCATATAATAGAGAGCATTAACGCAACATCATAGTTTAGTTAACATTTCACTACTAGTTCAGATAACATCAGATTCAGGCTAGTTAACATAAAGGTCAGACATACAGGATGATGAAATGTAGCGCACAGACTACATCATATCTCCTCTTACTTGGAGGCAATCTGATCCTGCTGGAGGCGCTCGAACTCATTGATCTTGGCTTTCAGCATGATATTCTCCTCCTTAACAGCCTCGAGCAGACCGGATGCTTTGCGAGTGCTCTCGGTCATCAGCTTCAAGAGATCTCTGGACTTGTCTCTGGCCTCATAGGCTACCACGGTCCTCTCGCCCTGCTTGATCTGCTCTTTGAGGCCCTTGGTGATTTGCACACGAAGGTCGCTGCACGTGGCATTTAGCTTCAGATTTTCCACCTCCAGCGTCTTGATGGTCAACCTATCCTTGTCCAGCAACATTTTCATCTGCTCCTACGTCTTCACAAGGTAGTCCATATGCCCCGATAGCAAGCCTTTCGCAGTCGTAAGCTTGTCAACCTCATGCGCCAAAGTTTGGGATTTCTCCTTCTCCTGATCCAAATGTGAGCCTAGGCTAGCACAGTGCAGCTCGAGGGAATGTTTCTCGGCCAGTTGGCTCTGTATCTTGACATTCAGTGCGGCCACATCTGCCTCGATCTTCTCCTTCGCTTCCTGCATTGGAGTTTAGGACATGCAATAAAAGAGATCAATGCTAATACTGCCTCTTTTCACAAATATATAGTTATTTTTATAGTTTTCAAAGTAAACTAGATACGGTTAACAATGAGTGAATCTATACACTGAGTCTATACAGATCTACATGCGTAGCACCTAGCCGCATTGCCAAAGGCAGGTTATGAACAATGGTAAACGGGCTTGATCAGCAAGTAGACGAGATGGCATGTGATTACCTTGCTTAGCCGGGGAACGGGCTTGATCAGGAAGTCCATTGACGGGTCCATGGTCTTCATGGGCAGCTTCTTATCCATCGATTTTGGGGGCCTAAAAAATCAAATAGGTTACGAAGTTGGAAAGAACAAACAAACAGAAGATCAAGGCGTCGTTAACCCTAAACCCACCCAGGGGAGACAACGTCCCCCTCGTCCGTTGGTGCGCAGAAAGAGAGGACGGCTTTGGCCTGACTGATTAGGCTGCTTGCATGGAGATCTGCCTGCCGGCGGGTTAACTCCTTCCTCTCCGCCACCCTAGTCTTGACCCCATCGGTCTTCAACGCCGATCGGGTCCGCTTCTTGGGAGGCATGGCTTCGTCGTAGAATGGAGGGAGGGGCAAGGAAGGCAGGAGGAAGAAGAGGAAGTGGGTTTCTGCAGAATAGTGCTACCCTATCAAGGACCAGCTTCAGCTGATCACCATTTCCTTGCCTCCTGAGCACCATCTCAAGCAATATCGGCCATCCGTTTGAATCTAAGCGTACCCCTTGGTACCTTGTCGACAAAGGGTCACCGTAGGTACGAACGAATAGGAAGCAGTAGCCCCTTGCTTTGTCACTGCGCACTACCACGATGGGACTGGGCATTGAACTCGATGGAACTCTGCATTGGGTCCAAGCTAAGCGGTGACACGACGCGCACGCCCAGCCGTACATGTACATCTATCTCCTCACCCGGCGTGCATCCATGCCCGTGATTTTTTTTGGCAAAAAAAAATTCATTATATGGCAGCAGGCCGAGATAATTCCTAACCTCCTGGATTTAGCACCCGTGGTAGGTCCCCCACCCATGAAAAATAGAGTGGTGATGTTTTGCACACTGCCATTGGTGGCCCCTTCACAAAAAAGCACCTGTTTCGACCCCTCCGGGCACCTGAAAAATGGGAAATGCATTTTTTATGTGGAAACAAAAAAACACTAGTTGCAAAAGTTGTTGGGAATGCAAAGATGCACATCTCCACCAAAAATGGGACCATGGTTCCACAGTTTGCTGTGGAACTTGCACAAACCATGGTCAGCTTGCAAGGAAGACCAAGAGAACTCCTGTCTGGAAGCACCTCTTTGTGTAAGAGTCCACATGTGAACCCTTGGGACGCCATGTTTGGTATTTTTCCTAGGTGATGCATCACTCACCATGAGTCCATGCACTGTTTTTCCATTTTTTTTGATTTGTTCTAAATTCCCCAGGCCCCCCTTCGAGACCTAGGTCAGACTCGCGGTGCCATCGATGTCTGCCAGGTGGGGTGGGAACCATGGTTTGGTCTTGGTTATAGGGTCCCACACCCCCAGGGGACCTCCCTGTATTTTTCCCCAATTTTTCTGGTGTGCATTTCTGGTAGCCCCAGTGCAAAATTGGATTAAAATGGATTTAGGGCAAAAATAATTCATTATATGGCAGCAGGCCGAGATAATTCCTAACCTCCTGGATTTGGCACCCCTGGTAGGTCCCCCACCCATGAAAAATAGAGTGGTGATGTTTTGCACACTGCCCTTGGTGGCTCCTTCACAAAAAAGCACCTGTTTCGACCCCTCCGGGCACCTGAAAAATGAGAAGTGCATTTTTTATGTGGAAACTGAAAAAACACTAGTTGCAAACGTTGTTGGAAATGCAAAGATGCACATCTCCACCAAAAATAGGACCATGGTTCCATAGTTTGATGTGGAACTTGCACAAACCATGGTCACCTTGCAAGGAAGACCAAGAGAACTCCTGCCTGGAAGCACCTCTTTGTGAAAGAGTCCACATGTGAACCCTTGGGACGCCATGTTTGGTATTTTTCCTAGGTGATGCATCACTCACCATGATTCCATGCACTGTTTTTCCATTTTTTTGATTTTTTCTGAATTCCCCAGGTCCCCCTTCGAGATCTAGGTCACACTCGCGGTGCCATCGATGTCTGCCAGGTGGGGTGGGAACCATGGTTTGGTCTTGGTTCTAGGGTCCCACACCCCCATGGGACCTCCCTGTATTTTTCCTTAATTTTTCGGGTGTGCATTTCTTGTAGCCCCAGTGCAAAATTGGATTAAAAAGGATTTAGGGGAAAAAAATTCATTATATGGCAGCAGGCCGAGATAATTCCTAACCTCCTGGATTTGGCACCCCTGGTAGGTCCCCCACCCATGAAAAATAGAGTGGTTATGTTTTGCACACTGCCCTTGGTGGCCCCTTCACAAAAATGCACCAGTTTTGACCCCTCCGGGCACCTGAAAAATGGGAAATGCATTTTTTATGTGAAAACTGAAAAAACACTAGTTGCAAAAGTTGTTGGGAATACAATGATGCACATCTCCACAAAAAATGGGACCATGGTTCCACAGTTTGCTGTGGAACTTGCACAAACCATGGTCAGCTTGCAAGGAAGACCAAGAGAACTCCTGCCTGGAAGCACCTCTTTGTGAAAGAGTCCACATGTGAACCCTTGGGACGCCATGTTTGGTATTTTTTTCTAGGTGATGCATCACTCACCATGAGTCGATGCACTGTTTTTCCTTTTTTTTTGATTTTTTCTGAATTCCCCAGGCCCCCCTTCGAGATCTAGGTCAGACTCGTGGTGCCATCGATGTCTGCCAGGTGGGGTGGGAACCATGGTTTGGTCTTGGTTCTAGGGTCCTACACCCCCAGGGGACCTCCCTGTATTTTTCCCCAATTTTTCTGGTGTGCATTTCTTGTAGCCCTAGTGCAAAATTGGATTAAAATGGATTTAGGGGAAAAATAATTCATTATATGGCAGCATGCCGAGATAATTCCTAACCTCCTGGATTTGGCACCCCTGGTAGGTCCCCCACCCATGAAAAATAAGTGGTGATGTTTTGCACACTGCCCTTGGTGGCCCCTTCACAAAAAAGCACCTGTTTCGACCCCTCTGGGCACCTGAAAAATGGGAAATGCATTTTTTATGTGGAAACTGAAAAAACACTAGTTGCACAAGTTGTTGGGAATGCAAAGATGCACATCTCCACCAAAAATGGGACCATGTTCCATAGTTTGCTGTGGAACTTGCACAAACCATGGTCATCTGCCAAGGAAGACCAAGAGAACTCCTGCCTGGAAGCACCTCTCTGTGAGAGAGTCCACATGTGAACCCTTGGGATGGCATGTTTGGTATTTTTCCTAGGTGATGCATCACTCACCATGACTCCATGCACTCTTTTTCCATATTTTTTTTCTGAATTCCCTAGGCCCCCCTCCGAGATGTAGGTCAGACTTGCGGTGCCATCGATGTCTGCAAGGTGGGGTGGGAACCATGGTTTGGTCTTGGTTCTAGGGTCCCACACCCCCAGGGGACCTCCCTGTATTTTTCCCCAATTTTTCTGGTGTGCATTTCTTGTAGCCCCAGTACAAAATTGGATTAAAAAGGATTTAGGGCAAAAAAATCATTATATAGCAGCAGGCCGTGATAATTCCTAACCTCCTGGATTAGGCACGCCTGGTAGGTCCCCACCCATGAAAAATAGAGTGGTGATGTTTTGCACAATGCCCTTAGTGGCCCCTTCACAAAAAGCACCTGTTTCGACCCCTCCGGGCACCTGAAAAATGGGAAATGCCTATTTTTATGTGGAAACTGAAAAAACACTAGTTGCAAAAGTTGTTCGGAATGCAAAGATGCACATCTCCACCAAAAATGGGACCATGGTTCCACAGTTTGCTGTGGAACTTGCACAAACCATGGTCAGCTTGCAAGGAAGACCAAGAGAACTCGTGCCTGGAGGCACCTCTTTGTGAAAGAGTCCACATGTGAACCCTTGGGACGCTATGTTTGGTATTTTTCCTAGGTGATGCATCACTCACCATGACTCCATGCACTGTTTTTCCATTTTTTTTGATTTTTTCTGAATTCCGCAGGCCCCCTTTGAGATCTAGGTCAGACTCGCGGTGCCATCGATGTCTGCCAGGAGGGGTGGGAACCATGGTTTGGTCTTGGTTCTAGGGTCCCACACCCCCAGGGGACCTCCCTATATTTTTCCCCAATTTTTCTGGTGTGCATTTCTTGTAGCTCGAGTGCAAAATTGGATTAAAATGGATTTAGGGCAAAAATAATTCATTATATGGCAGCAGGCCGAGATAATTCCTAACCTCCTGGATTTGGCACCCCTGGTAGGTCCCCCACCCATGAAAAATAGAGTGGTGATGTTTTGCACACTGCCCTTGGTGGCCCCTTCACAAAAAGCACCTGTTTCGACCCCTCCGGGCACCTGAAAAATGGGAAATGCATTTTTTATGTGGAAAAGGAAAAAACACTAGTTGCAAAAGTTGTTGGGAATGCAAAGATGCACATTTCCACCAAAAATGGGACCATGGTTCCACAGTTTGCCATGGAACTTGCACAAACCATGGTCATCTGCCAAGGAAGACCAAGAGAACTCCTGCCTAGAAGCACCTCTCTGTGAGAGAGCCCACATGTGAACCCTTGGGATGACATGTTTGGTATCTTTCCTAGGTGATGCATCACTCACCATGACTCCATGCACTGTTTTTTCAATTTTTTTCTTTTCTGAATTCCCTAGGCCCCCCTCTGAGATCTAGGTCAGACTCGCAGTGCCATTGATGTCTGCCAGGTGGGGTGGGAACCATGGTTTGGTCTTGGTTCTAGGACCCCACACCCCCAGGGGACCTCCCTGTATTTTTCCCCAATTTTTCTAGTGTGCATTTCTTGTAGCCTGATGTCTAGTAAATGACCAGCCCGTTGGGAACCCCAAGAGGAAGGTGTGATGAATATAGCAACAAGATTTCCCTCAGTTAATAAATCAAGGTATGTCAATCAGGAGAGGAGCAAACAAACAACTGAAGGTGATGCTTGCTAGCTTGCGCTAGCTCAGGACAATTTATAAGGCACCTCGTCCAAGCTTTGCTTTGCTAGCTGCAACGCGGAACCTGCACACAACACAACCAAATACTTTTTTGCCAACTTACGATGAGGTTATCAATCTCACCGGTTTGCTTGAAATAAAGGGTATGAGCGTATCGAGTGGAAAGTGATAATAGTATGCGAGTAAAGTAAACAGTGCGAGTAAAGTAAATAGGTGATAGCAATATAAAGGAAATAGGACCGGGATCCACAGTTCACTAGCGGTGTCTCTCCATAGATAAAATAACACATGCTGGGTAAACAAATTACAGTTGGGCAATTGATAGAATAAAGATAACATGCATATGATGAGAGGATCACTATGAGATTTACTCTGGGCATTACAACAAAATACATAGACTGCCATCCAACTGCATCTATGACTAATAATCCACTCACGGGGATATCATCCAAACACTCCATGAGTATTAAGTTGCGAACAACAGATAATTGCATTAAGCAAAGTGTGTAGTGTAAACAAAGCATATACCCTCGAGCATATGAATGTTGTTTGCCCCCTAGTAGCAACATCACATCTACAACCTTAGAGGTTTCTGTCACTCCCCTAGATTAAATAGAGGCATGAACCCACTATCAAGCATAAATACCCCCTCTTGGAGTCACTAGCAACTACTCGGCCAAGATAGCTACTAACAACGGAGAGCATGCAAGATCATAAACAACATAGAGATAACAAAAGATAAATTTCAGTACTTCAACTCAAGCATAACACCAATATTCATCGGATCCCAACAAACCAAACATGTAGAATTACATAACGGTGATCTCAATCATGTAGGGCAGCTCATGAGATCTAAACATGAAGCACATGGTGGAGAAGACAACCATCTAGCTACTGCTATGGACCCATAGTCCAAGGTAGACTACTCACTCATCGCTCTGGAGGCAAGCATGGCGATGAAGAAGACCTCCGGTGGTGATTCCCCTCTCCGGCAGGGTGCCCGGAAGAGCTTCTGGACCCTCCCGATCTTCGGGTCGACGGTGGTTGCGGATCGCGATGTGTTTTGGAAAACTGATCGGGGCCTTAGGTTTTTCTCGTCGGGGGGTCTTTATAGGCGAAGGGGCATCGTTAGAAGTGGACCGAGGCGGTCTCACACATAGGGGGCGCGGCCCAGCCCCTGGCCGTGCCGCCCTGGTGTGAGGGCCCCTCGTGGCCCCACTCCAACTCCTCTTCGGTTCTCTGGAAGCTCCGGTAAAATTCTGGGCGACTGGCTTTGGTTTTGTCCAATTCCGAGAATATTTCCTGTGTAGCTTTTCTAAAACACAAAAATAGCAGAAAACAGGGAACTGGCACTATGGCGACTTGTTAGTTGGTTAGTTCCGGAAAATGCATAAAAGTGCCACGAAGTGTAACGAAACATTAGGCAAATGGTGTAAAAACAAGCATGGAGCATCGAAAATTATGGATACGTCGGAGACGTATCAGCATCCCCAAGCTTAACTCCTGCTAGTCCTCGAGTAGGTAAGTGATAACAAAAGAAATAATTTTTGAGGTGACATGCACCTACACAATCTTGATCATATATGTAAGCGTTGTGAGCTGGGATCAAAAGAACTTAAAACATGGGCATGAAAGACATAATCTTGATAGAAGAAACATAGCAACCATGTTATAAACATGCAAATGAACACAAACAAAAGATCATGAAAATGAAACAATGAAAGTCAAACGTGTGTTCAAATCATAGGGAAAAACATACAACTGGTTTTCAGCTTGTCCTTCATGGAGAGCAAACCATAAATGCATAGGACACCTTCAAGTCTAAGAGGGCGACTAGATACAAATAATTTAAGAACAAGTGAAACCAACAATATGAATCAATCAATGAAAACTTTGGGAAAATGCACATTATACTAAGAATGACAACTATGCTCTCTTAATGGTGCATAAAGATAGAAGGTGATGACTCAACATAAAAATAAAAGAAAGGCCCTTCACTGAGGGAAGCAGTGATTACAAGTTTTATAACCTTCAAAAATTATGGTACTTACCGGCTTTGAGCTCTCATTGCCCCCATCATAAGCATCTTGAATGGTTAAAGTTAATGCGAGAACAATTATGATGCATATGCTTAACAAATCATAAGTTGAAAACCTCGTGTCCCGTGAATATGAGTACCCAAACCTCATGCTACTTTACTTAGAGTCCCAAGCAAGGCTCTTGTCATTGTAAGTATACACGTATCATCGAGAACCGCCAACGGGGTACCTCCATGCCCGATGACATGGAACAAGCCCACATCAAAATGACAGGACAAGTAGACAATGAACACCTCGACATCTCTTTTATTTACCATTTGTTTAGCTTTTTATTTTGAGATGCGTCGTCGAATGTCCACTATGGGCATGCTGCAAATTTCCACCATGAATTATGCATGGCTTAGATTGGCGGCCCAGGCATTTCCCTAACACATATACAAACTCCATGATCCCCGCAAGATTCCCAATTCATTTCACACCGCGGGCATCCATAAACAAAAGATCACGATATCAACTCAAATAAGAAGTGCAATGTTGAAAGCTTGCCCCATGATGGCATGGCTGGGCTAGTCTCCAACTTACAACTTGTAAGCATAACAACTCAGCATAAGAGACCACAATGTCCAATTTTAAGAACAAGAAAAAGTAAAGTGTGCCTTCCGGTTCGTGAGAGCTTTACTGACCAATTTTTGCATAACACTGGTAAGAGTTTCATTTGAAGGGTAGATAAAAGCAAGTCAAATGTACTTTGGAATAGCAATTTGCTAATAGGTATGTATGGTAGACACTTTGGCAAACTTGGTTTTTAGGAGTTGGATGCACGAGTAGAGCTCATACTCAGTACAAGGCGAGGGCTAGCAAAAGACTGGGAGCGACCAACTAAGAGAGCAATAACGGCCATAATCATGCAAAACGACAAAGCGACATTAAAAGAAGCATCAGATGGCATCAAAAGTCAAAAACTAAATGATCATAGAGGCTATTGGCGACTTTGTAAGAGTCTAACATGTGTGAGCATGCGCCAAGTCAACCCAAATAAAGCATCAAGGAGAAAACCAAAATAATGCTTCCAAACGATAAAAACAACGCATGATTTTTTCAAAGGCTCATTAAGCAATCTCAGTTATTTGAGACAAGTCATGCTACAGCAAAACCACTAAGCATACTATCAAAAAGACATCAAGCACGACATGCAAAAGTCTAAGCCATAGTCTACACAGGCTCCTTCTTGTACCACTTTTTTGCATAAAGCTTTTTCTCTTTTCCAACACCATTCAAACTTTTTATAAACACCTCTTTTGATGAAAACCAATAAAGATCAGAGGCAAAAATACTCCTTGATGAAAAGATATAACAAGATCTGAACACAAATCAAGGCAAAAATCGAAAGCTAAACGCAGTTCTAGAAAAAGAGAACACTCGTTGAAACGAATAGAATGAAAAATGGAGTGTTCTTGGCAAATGAAAAGCAAGGCAACTTCTCCAAAAGAAATTTGTTGGGGTACAACCATTTATTGCAGCAAACTAAACTTAACTGAAAACTAAAAACAACTAACGCTCCAAGAAAAATGCATAATGTATGAAGCAATAAAAATATAGTGTCTTGAAAGGTGACCTGATTTTTGCCGATGAAGAAGGGGTGCCTCGGGGGCATCCCCAAGCTTTGACGCTTGTACTTCTTGGATATTTCTTGGGTTGATGCATGGGAATCCCCAAGCTTGAGCTTTTGTCCATTCTTCAACTCATCTCATCACTCTCCGATCCCTACACTTGAAAACTTCCTTCATACAAAACTAAACACAAATCTATTAGCAACATTAGTGTAAGCATAACATATAATCAACCCTTTTTTGCTTCAGGTTTCAACCCCAAAACCACCACATATGAAGCATATACTACTGTAGCAACTTCTCCAAAAGTTCCGTGATCAAAAGAACTCAAAAAGAAAGCAATAAAGCGGCAAACACAAATATTGGCAGAAATCTGTCAAAACAGAACATGCTGACAAAGGTCGAATTTTTTAGGTGTTTTCTGTTGCTCAAATCAAAAAGTGTTCAACTAATAAAAGTTTGGATATAACCTGGGGAATATGCACAAGAAATTTCAGGTCCAAAAGATATACAGAGAATTTTCACGAATTTTTATGGTGCAGCACCGAAAACAGTTTCAGGACAGCAACATCCCCAAATCTTACCTCAGTCAAATTAGAGGCTTCCCTTGGCATAAAAACGAAATAAAAAGGATAAGGAGAGGTTATTACAGTAGTAATAACTTCCAAGACTCAAATAAAAGAAAAAGAACTGAATGTAAAAACATTGGGTTATCTCCCAAGAGTGCTTTTCTTTAACGCCTTTGAGCTAGGCGCAGAAAATTGCGAATCAAGTAACATCAAGAGAGGCATTAAGATCCAATGTAGGAACAAAGAAATGAATACTGTCCAAATGAGGTTTTGAGTACCTCTTGTAGTCATGCCTTGGCACACTATTTGCATCAAAAAGATTTTCAGGACAAATCCAACTAAAATTATTTTCCAAGGCATCATGAATTCCTACAAGTTTACAAGGTATTGGCATTCTAGAATCTTCTTTGGGTGTACCAACAACTTCAACAGGCGAGCCAAGCTTAACCAAAGACTTTTCCTCAACTTCCTTATGCATACTAATATGATTAAATAACACCTCAATGTTATCTTTCCCAATAATTGAACCACTACCTACTGAGAGGTCCTCCAGAACGTATTTAGTGAACAACATAATGAACTAAAGTAAAGAAATAACAACTACCAAGGATTCTAAATTTTTTGGGTTTTTTATAAAACAATGCAAGTAAAAATAAAGTAAAGCAAAACTTAAAACAAAGTAAAGGATGTGCATGCGAAAACTCCCCTCGCAGAAGTCTTCTACTTCCTTCCCGGCAACGGCGCCAAAAAACTTGCTTGATGTCTGGTAAATGACCAGCCCGTTGGGAACCCCAAGAGGAAGGTGTGATGAATATAGCAGCAAGATTTCCCTCAGTTAAGAAACCAAGGTATGTCGATCAGGAGAGGAGCAAACAAACAACTGAAGGTGATGCTTGCTAGCTTGCGACAGCTCAGGACAATTTATAAGGCGCCTCGTCCAAGCTTTCCTTTGCTAGCTGCAACTGCGGAACCTGCACACAACACAACCAAATACTTTGTTCCCAACTTACGATGAGGTTGTCAATCTCACCGGTTTGCTTGAAACAAAGGGAATGAGCGTATCGAGTGGAAAGTGATAATAGTATGCGAGTAAAGTAAAGAGTGCGAGTAAAGTAAACAGGTGATAGTAATATAAAGGAAATAGGACCGGGATCCACAGTTCACTAGTGGTGTCTCTCCATAGATAAAATAACACATGCTGGGTAAACAAATTACAGTTGGGCAATTGATAGAATAAAGATAACGTGCATATGATGAGAGGATCACTATGAGATTCACTCTGGGCATTACAACAAAATACATAGACCGCCATCCAACTGCATCTATGACTAATAATCCACTCACGGGGATATCATCCGAACACCCCATGAGTATTAAGTTGCGAACAACAGATAATTGCATTAAGCAAATTGTGTAATGTAAACAAAGCATGAACCCACTATCGAGCATAAATACCCCCTCTTGGAGTCACTAGCAACTACTCGGCCAAGATAGCTACTAACAACGGAGAGCATGCAAGATCATAAACAACAGAGAGATAACAAAAGATAAATTTCAGTACTTCAACTCAAGCATAACACCAATATTCATCGGATCCCAACAAACCAAACATGTAGAATTACATAACGGTGATCTCAATCATGTAGGGCAGCTCATGAGATCTAAACATGAAGCACATGGTGGAGAAGACAACCATCTAGCTACTGCTATGGACCCATAGTCCAAGGTAGACTACTCACTCATCGCTCCGGAGGCAAGCATGGCGATGAAGAAGACCTCCGGTGGCGAGTCCCCTCTCCGGTAGGGTGCCGGGAAGAGCTTCTGGACCCTTTCGATCTTCGGGTCGATGGCGGTGGCAGATCGCGATGTGTTCTGGAAAACTGATCGGGTCCTTAGGTTTTTCTCGTCGGGGGGTCTTTATAGGCGAAGGGGCATCGTCAGAAGTGGAACGAGGCGGTCTCACACATGGGGGGCGCGGCCCAGCCCCTGGCCGCGCCGCCCTGGTGTGAGGGCCCCTTGTGGCCCCGCTCCAACTCCTCTTCAGTTCTCTGGAAGCTCTGGTAAAATTCTGGGCGACTGGCTTTGGTTTCGTCCAATTCCGAGAATCATTCCCTTGTTAGTAGGTTAATTCCGGAAAATGCATAAAAGTGCCACAAAGTGTAACAAAACATTAGGCAAATGGTGTAAAAACAAGCATGGAGCATCAAAATTATAGATACGTTGGAGACGTATCATAGCCCCAGCGCAAAATTGGATTAAAAAGGATTTAGGGCAAAAAAAATTCATTATATGGCTGCAGGCCGAGATAATTCCTAACCTCCTGGATTTGGCACCCCTGGTAGGTCCCCCACCCATGAAAAATAGAGAGGTGATGTTTTGCACACTGCCCTTGGTGGCCCCTTCACAAAAAAGCTCCTGTTTCGACCCCTCCGGGCACGTGAAAAATGGGAAATGCATTTTTATGTGGAAACTGAAAAAACACTAGTTGCAAAAGTTGTTGGAAATGCAAAGATGCACATCTCCACCAAAAATGGGACCATGGTTCCACAGTTTGATGTGGAACTTGCACAAACCATGGTCAGCTTGCAAGGAAGACCAAGAGAACTCCTGCCTGGAGGCACCTCTTTGTGAAAGAGTCCACATGTGAACCCTTGGGATGCCATGTTTGGTATTTTTCCTAGGTGATGCATCACTCACCATGACTCCATGCACTGTTTTTCCATTTTTTTTTATTTTTCTGAATTCCCTAGGCCCCCCTTCGAGATCTAGGTCAGACTCGCGGTGCCATCGATGTCTGCCAGGTGGGGTGGGAACCATGGTTTGGTCTTGGTTCTAGGGTCCCACACCCCCAGGGGACCTCCCTTTATTTTTCCCCAATTTTTCTAGTTTGCATCTCTTATACCCCCAGTGCAAAATTGGATTAAAATGGATTTAGGGCAAAAATAATTCATTATATGGCAGCAGGCCGAGATAATTACTAACATCCTGGATTTGGTACCCCTGCTAGGTCCCCCACCCATGAATAATAGAGTGGTGATGTTTTGCACACTGCCCTTGGTGGCCCCTTCACAAAAAAGCACCTGTTTTGACCCCTCCGGGCACCTGAAAAATGGGAAATGCATTTTTTATGTGGAAACTGAAAAAACACTAGTTGCAAAAGTTGTTGGGAATGCAAAGATGCACATCTCCACCAAAAATGGGACCATGGTTCCACAGTTTTCTACGGAACTTGCACAAACAATGGTCATCTACCAAGGAAGACCAACAGAACTCCTGCCTGGAAGCACCTCTCTGTGAGAGAGTCCATATGTGAACCCTTGGGATGGCATGTTTGGTATTTTTCCTAGGTGATGCATCACTCACCACGACTCCATGCACTATTTTTCCATTTTTTTTATTTTTTTTAATTCCCCATGCCCCCCTTCGAGATCTTGGTCACACTCGCGGTGCCATCGATGTCTGCCAGGTGTGGTGGGAACCATGGTTTGGTCTTCGTTCTAGGGTCGCACACCCCCAGGGGACCTCCCTGTATTTTTCCCCAATTTTTCTAGTGTGCATTTCTTGTAGCCCGAGTGCAAAATTGGATTAAAATGGATTTAGGGCAAAAATAATTCATTATATGGCAGCAGGCCGAGATAATTCCTAACCTCCTGAATTTGGCACCCCTGGTAGGTCCCCCACCCATGAAAAATAGAGTGGTGATGTTTTGCACACTGCCCTTGGTTGCCCCTTCACAAAAAAGCACCTGTTTCGACCCCTCCGGGCACCTGAAAAATGGGAAATGCATTTTTTATGTGGAAAATGAAAAAACACTAGTTGCAAAAGTTGTTGGGAATGCAAAGATGCACATATCCACCAAAAATGGGACCATGGTTCCAGAGTTTGTTGTGAAACTTGCACAAACCATGGTCATCTGCCAAGGAAGACCAGTAGAACTGCTGCCTGGAAGCACCTCTCTGTGAGAGAGCCCACATGTGAACCCTTGGGATGGCATGTTTGGTATTTTTCCTAGGTGATGCATCACTCACCATGACTCCATGCACTATTTTTCCATTTTTTTTATTTTTTCTCAATTCCCTAGGCCCCCCTCCGAGATCTAGGTCAGACTCGCGGTGCCATTGATGTCTGCCAGGTGGGGTGGGAACCATGGTCTGGTCTTGGCTCGAGGGTCCCACACCCCCAAGGGACCTCCCTGTATTTTTCCCCAATTTTTCTAGTGTGAATTTCTTGTAGCCCCAGTGCAAAATTGGATTAAAAAGGATTTAGGGCAAAAAAATCATTATATGGCAGCAGGCTGAGATAATTCCTAACCTCCTGGATTTGGCACCCCTGGTAGGTCCCCCACCCATGAAAAATAGAGTGGTGATGTTTTGCACACTGCCCTTGGTGGCCCCTTCACAAAAAAGCACCTGTTTCGACCCCTCTGGGCACCTAAAAAATGGGAAATGCATTTTTATGTGGAAACTGAAAAAACACTAGTTGCAAAAGTTGTTGGGAATGCAAAGATGCACATCTCCACAAAAAATGGGACCATGGTTCCATAGTTTGCTGTGGAACTTGCACAAACCATAGTCAGCTTGTAAGGAAGACCAAGAGAACTCCTGCCTGGAGGCACCTCTTTGTGAAAGAGTCCACATGTGAACCCTTGGGACGCCATGTTTGGTATTTTTCCTAGGTGATGCATCACTCACCATGACTCCATTCACTGTTTTTCCATTTTTTTGATTTTTTCTGAATTCCCCACGCCCCCCTTCGAGATCTAGGTCACACTCGCGGTGCCATCGATGTCTGCCAGGTGGGGTGGGAACCATAGTTTGGTCTTGGTTCTAGGGTCCCACACCCCTAGGCGACCTTCCTGGATTTTTCCCCAATTTTTCTAGTGTGAATTTCTTGTAGCCCCAGTGCAAAATTAGATTAAAAAGGATTTAGGGCAAAAAAATCATTATATGGCAGCAGGCTGAGATAATTCCTAACCTCCTGGATTTGGCACCCCTGGTAGGTCCCCCACCCATGAAAAATAGAGTGGTGATGTTTTGCACACTGCCCTTGGTGGCCCCTTCACAAAAAAGCACCTGTTTCGACCCCTCTGGGCACCTAAAAAATGGGAAATGCATTTTTATGTGGAAACTGAAAAAACACTAGTTGCAAAAGTTGTTGGGAATGCAAAGATGCACATCTCCACAAAAAATGGGACCATGGTTCCATAGTTTGCTGTGGAACTTGCACAAACCATAGTCAGCTTGTAAGGAAGACCAAGAGAACTCCTGCCTGGAGGCACCTCTTTGTGAAAGAGTCCACATGTGAACCCTTGGGACGCCATGTTTGGTATTTTTCCTAGGTGATGCATCACTCACCATGACTCCATTCACTGTTTTTCCATTTTTTTGATTTTTTCTGAATTCCCCACGCCCCCCTTCGAGATCTAGGTCACACTCGCGGTGCCATCGATGTCTGCCAGGTGGGGTGGGAACCATAGTTTGGTCTTGGTTCTAGGGTCCCACACCCCTAGGCGACCTTCCTGGATTTTTCCCCAATTTTTCTAGTGTGCATTTCTTGTACCCCCAGTGCAAAATTGGATTAAAATGGATTTAGGGCAAAAATAATTCATTATATGGCAGCAGGCCGAGATAATTCCTAACCTCCTAGATTTGGCACCCCTGGTAGGTCCCCCACCCATGAAAAATAGAGTGGTGATGTTTTGCACACTGCCCTTGGTGGCCCATTCATAAAAAAGCACCTGTTTCGACCCCTCCGACACCTGAAAAATGGGAAATGCATTTTTTTATGTGGAAACTGAAAAAACACTAGTTGCAAAAGTTGTTGGGAATGCAAAGATGCACATCTCAACCAAAAATGGGACCATGCACTAGTGGAAAACCGGCCTAATATTCCAGGGCATTAGTCCCGGTTGTAATATGAATCGGGACTGGTGCCCTGGGCCCTACTGTATTTTCGGCCGCAGGACCCCAGAAACCATTTGTCCCGGTTCGTTTTGAACCTTTAGTCCCGGCTCGTATTACGAACCGGGCCTAAAGGCTCTGGGATAGAATCCGACCGTTGCCAGACTCATTAGTCCCGGCTGGTAACACCAACCGGGACTAAAGACCAACCCTTTAGTCTCGGTTGGTAATACCAACCGGGACTAATGACTTCCCTATATAAAACAGCTCCTTCTTCCTCCCCGAGCCAGCCACTCCCCCTCTCCACTCTCAAGTGTTCTTCATGCAACAAACCTAGCTCGAGTTCATCCTCTTTGACCACCATTTTTTGTGACAAATTGATGTCCCCACTTCAATCTAAGTGGACTAAAAGGTGAGGAACTTTGTGCTTTTGTCTTTCATTGGTAATTTAGCTCATTTAATGCTCTAGAAGTAGAGAGATTTGTGATTTTTTTTTGGGAGCAATTATTTAGATGTTCATTTGATTATGTGTACAAGTAGGTGAAGATAGAGGTAGAGATAGAGATATAGATATAATTAAAAATAAAAATAGAAGTAGACATAGCTAACATAGAAATAGAAATAGAGATAGAGATAGAAATAGAAAAATAGAAATAGCGATAGAAATAGAGATAGATGCCGTAGGGCGGAGCTTCCGAAGATGTCGTAGGGCATGAGCACCGACAACATCTTTGAGAAGCTCCGCCACGGGAGATTTCCCAACCCTTAACGCAACAATGTTAGAGGCGACGGAGTCTTTCACGGGCTTGCAGGGAAGTTTTTCTGAGGCGGAGCTTCCGAAGATGCCGTAGGGCATGAGCACCAACGACATCTTCGAGAAGCTCCGCCACGGGAGATTTCCCAACCCTTTACGCAACACTGTTAGAGGAGATGAAGTCTTTCACAGGCTTGCAGGGAAATTTTTCCGAGGCGGAGCTTTCAAAGATGCCGTAGGGCATGAGCACCAACGACATCTTCGAGAAGCTCCGCCACGGGAGATTTCCCAACCCTTTACGCAACAATGTTAGAGGAGATGGAGTCTTTCATGGGCTTGCAGGGAAATTTTTCTGAGACGGAGCTTCCGAAGATGCCGTAGGGCGTGAGCACCAACGACATCTTCGAGAAGCTCGGCCATGGGAGATTTCCCAACCCTTTACGCAACACTGTTAGAGGAGATGGAGTCTTTCACGGGCTTAAAGGGAAATTTTTCCGAGGCGGAGCTTCCGAAGATGTCGTAGGGTGTGAGTACCAACGACCTCTTCGAGAAGCTCCGCCATGGGAGATTTCCCAACCCTTTCCTCGATAACTGTTAGAGGAGATGGAGTCTTTCACGGGCTTGCAGGGAAATTTTTCCGAGGCGGAGCTTCCGAAGATGTCGTAGGGTGTGAGCACCAACGACATCTTCGAGAAGCTCTGCCACGGGAGATTTCCCAACCCTTTCCTCCATAACTGTTAGAGGAGATGGAGTCTTTCACGGGCTTGCAGGGAAATTTTTCTGAGGCAGAGCTTCCGAAGATGCCGTAGGGCGTGAGCACCAACGACATCTTCGAGAAGCTCTGCCACGGGAGATTTCCCAACCCTTTCCTCCATCCATGGGGATGAAACTCTCCCTGCCTTCGAGTTGTGCTTGCCATGGCGTATCGATGCTCCTTTTATAGGCATGGCACCGCTTCTACTTTTGTCTTGTTCCTCCGACAGGGGCGTCGTGCGCTACATGCTTTATCTCATCGAGCAGTGCATCAACCCACGCATCCTTATCCTGCCAACAGCTTTAGTCTCGGTTGCACCCACCAGCCGGGACTAAAGGTTACCCACACGTCCTTATCCCACCGACAGTTTTGTTAGATGACACAAAACCACCTTTAGTCCCGGTTGTACCCACCAGCCGGGACTAAAGGTTACCCACACGTCCTTATCCCACCGACAGTTTTGTTAGATGACACAAAAACCACCTTTAGTCTCGGTTGTACCCACCAGCCGGGACTAAGGTGTGCATTCTTTTCTCAAGGTGGCTGAGGCAACCAAGCGGAATGGTTTTATGTGTTGTCCATGCGGTGGTTGTCGAAATGAGAAGGATTACCCCTCCACAAAGACCCTTCACATCCACCTGTTCCGGTTCGGTTTCATGTCCGGCTATAATTGTTGGACCAAGCATGGGGAGAGAGGGGTTATGATGGAAGACAACGATGAAGAAGAGAATGATGACAACTATCCTGAGTTCCCTGAAACCACCGATACCGCAATGGAAGATAATGAAGAAGAAGAAGGTGAAGAACGGGCATCAGATGTGCCCGCTGATTATCTTGCTCAGGTCATTGTTGATGCACAGATTGACTGTGAAAGTGAAAAGGAGAGGGAGAAGTTGGAACGCATGTTAGATGATCACAAAATGGATTTGTACCCAAATTGCGAAGACGGCCAGAAAAAGCTAGGAAGCACGCTGGAATTGCTGCAATAGAAAGCAGAGAGTGGTTTATCTGACAAGGGATTTGAAAAGTTGCTAAAATTTATGAAGAAGATGCTTCCAAAGGATAACGAATTGCCCGCCAGTACGTATGAAGCAAAGAAGATTGTCTGCCCTCTAGGATTGGAGGTGCAGAAGATACATGCATGCATTAATGACTGTATTCTCTACCGCGGTGAGTATGAGAATTTGAATGCATGCCCGGTGTGCAGTGCATTTCGGTATAAGATCAGAAGAGATGACCCTGGTGATGTTGAGAGCGAGCGCCCCAGGAAGAGGGTTCCTGCCAAGGTGATGTGGTATGCACCTATAATACCATGGTTGAAATGTTTGTTCAGAAACAAAGAGCATGCCAAGTTGTCGAGGTGGCACAAAGAAGACCGTAAGAGTGACGAGATGTTGAGACACCCCGCTAATGGGTCGCAGTGGAGAAAAATCGACAGAGATTTCCTGGAGTTTACGGAAGATGCACGGAACCTGAGGTTTGGTCTAAGTACAGATGGCATGAATCCTTTTGGGGAGCAGAGCTGCAGTCATAGCACCTGGCCCGTGACTCTATGTATCTATAACCTTCCTCCTTGGTTGTGCATGAAGCGAAAGTTTATTATGATGCCAGTGCTTATCCAAGGCCCGAAGCAACCCGGCAATGACATTGATGTGTATCTAAGGCCTTTAGTTGATGAACTTTTATAGCTGTGGCAGACTGAAGGTGTTCGTGTGTGGGATGAGTACAAACAAGAGGAATTTGATCTACGAGCGTTGCTGTTCGTGACCATCAATGATTGGCCTGCTCTTAGTAGCCTTTCAGGACAGACAAACAAGGGATACAATGCATGCACACACTGTTTAGGTGAGATCGATAGTATATATTTGGATAAAAGTAAGAAGGTGGTGTATCTCGGGCATCGTCGATTTCTTTCGCCCAAACATCAATTGAATAAAAAAGGCAAGCATTTCAAGGGCGAGGCAGAAGTCCAGGGCAAGCCTAAACGCCATACTGGGATGATATATTTGATATGGTCAAAGATTTAGAAGTAATCTTTGGAAAGTGTCCTGGCAGTCTGTCTGTTCCGAATGACGCTAGCGGACATGCACCCATGTGGAAGAAGAAATCTATATTTTGGGAGCTTGAGTATTGGAAATTCCTAGAGGTCCGCTCTGCAATCAACGTGATGCACGTGACGAAGAATGTTTGCGTGAACCTACTAGGATTCTTGGGCTCGTATGGGAAGACAAAAGATACACTAGAAGCACGTGAGGACCACCACCATATGAAAAGAAGAGACGGCATGCATCCGGAGGATTCTAAGGGTCCTGCGAGCTACGCTCTTACCAAAGAAGAGAAGTAAATCTTTTTTGAATGCCTGAGCAGTATCAAGGTCCCATCTGGATTCTAGTCAAATATAAAGGGAATAATAAATATGGTAGAGAAAAAATTCCAAAACCTAAAGTCTCACGACCGCCACATGCTTATGACGCAATTGCTTCCGGTTGCACTGAGGGGGATTCTACCGGAAAATGTTCGAGTACCGATTGTGAAGCTATGTACATTCCTCAATGCAATTTCGCAGAAGGTAATCAATCTAGAAGATCTACAACGGTTATAGAATGATGTGGCCCAATGTCTTGTCAGCTTCGAGTTGGTGTTCCCACCGTCCTTCTTCAATATTATGACGCATCTCTTAGTTCACCTAGTCGAAGAGATTACCATTCTTGGTCCAGTTTTTCTGCACAATATGTTCCCCTTTGAGAGGTTCATGGGAGTCTTAAAGAAATATGTGCATAACCATGCTAGGCCAGAAGGAAGCATCTCCAAGGGCTATCTAACAGAGGAGGTCATTGAGTTTTGTGTTGACTTTGTTCCTGACCTGAACCCGATTGGTCTTCCTCAATCGCGGCATGAGGGGAGACTGAGTGGAAAACGCACGCTAGGAATGAAATCAGCATACTGTATGGACGGACATTCTTTGAGTGAAGCACACTACACAGTTTTACGAAATTCCACGTTGGTGGAGCCGTATATGGAGCGACACAAGAATATTGTACGCTCGAAAAACCCTGGGCAGTCTAACTCCTGGATTACAAAGTTGCACATGGCGACTTTTGGTGGTTGGTTGCAAACACTTCTCATAAATGACGCCACTGTTGGATATGAGCTGTCCATGTTGGCCAAGAAACCATCTTCAACTATATTGACTTTCTAGGGTTACGAGATAAATGGGAATACATTTTACACGGTCGCCCAAGATAAAAAGAGCACCAATCAAAATAGTGGTGTCCGCTTTGATGCATTACACGACAATGGGACAAAGGACACATATTATGGTTA
This sequence comes from Dactylis glomerata, assembly GCA_007115705.1. NCBI lineage: Eukaryota > Viridiplantae > Streptophyta > Magnoliopsida > Poales > Poaceae > Dactylis > Dactylis glomerata. Next base: position 166,330 of record QXEO01000809.1, read on the forward strand.
CATAGAGGAGATATGGGAACTTGACTCTGGACCGTCTTTTAAGGTCCCTTTGTTTCGGTGCAAATGGGTCAAGCTGACAGGAGGCGGGGTAGTTGTAGACCAAAAGTACGGCATGACAACAGTGGATCTCAACAATCTTGCGTACATGGACGAACCATTCGTCCTAGCCAACGATGTCGCTCAGGTTTTCTATGTGAAGGACATGTCTACAAAACCGAGAAAGAGAAAAGATAAAAAAACGAATACATCACATGATGAGCCAAAGCGATACATTGTTCTCTCAGGGAAAAGAATCATCGTGGGAGTGGAGGACAAGATAGATATGTCAGAAGATTATAACAAGTTTGATGAAATTCCGCCCTTCAGAGTGAACACTGACCCAACCCTCCTCTTAAACAAAGAAGATACTCCATGGTTACGGTGCAGAAGGAAACCCCAACACTAGATGGGGATGTTGGTGATGTGTAATAATGTATTAAACCTTTTATGTAAATGTATGATTTTGGGTTAGTTATTCAAATTTGAACACTTTTTATATTCCAAGTTTTGTCAGATTCAGAAGTTTTATCAATATTGTTTTAATTGAAAATGGCAAAATAGTTAATTGTTTGAATAGTTAGAATAATTGATTTTGAAAATAGAAAATAGTTTTGAATTAGTTATTCAATTTCAAACACTTTTCATATTCAAAGTTTTATCAATTCTAAAATATGCAAAAAGAATTTTAATCAATATTGTTTTAATTGAAAATGGCAAAATAGTTAATTGTTTGAATAGTTAGAACAATTGATTTTGAAAACAGAAAATAGTTTTGAATTAGTTATTCAATTTCAAACACTTTTCATATTCATAGTTTTATCAAATTCTAAAATATGCAAAAAGAATTATAATCAATATTGTTTTAATTGAAAATGGCAAAATAGTTAATTGTTTGAATAGTTAGAATAATTGATTTTGAAAATAGAAAATAGTTTTGAATTAGTTATTCAATTTCAAACACTTTTCATATTCAAAGTTTTATCAAATTCTAAAATATGCAAAAAGAATTTTAATCAATATTGCTTTAATTGAAAATGGCAAAATAGTTAATTGTTTGAATAGTTAGAATAATTGATTTTGAAAATAGAAAATAGTTTTGAATTATTTATTCAATTTCAAACACTTTTCATATTCAAAGTTTTATCAAATTCTAAAATATGCAGAAGTTATTTAATTTGAAATTCAAAATTCATATTTTCAAATGAAATCTGAAAAAATCTGTCCATTGGCGCGCATTTATTAGACCGTTAGTCCCGGTTCATTTCACCAACCGGGACTAAAGGTCTGGGACTCGGGCGCGAACCGCCGAAAAGTCTTTAGTCCCGGTTGAAGCCACCAACCGGGACTAAAGACCATTTAGTCCCGGTTGGTGGCTTCAACCGGGACTAAAGACCCCCCTTTAGTCCCGGTTGAAGCCACGAACCGGGACTAAAGGGGGGTATATATAGCGCCGCACCGCCCCCTTCTTCTGCCCCCAAAACTTAGCAGTTTCCAGCGCGGAGGAGATCGAGGTCTACAACGTTGCAGTCGCCCGAATCCGTCGCCGCCGCCGCCGGATGTTCCCTGCACGAGCGCCGCCGCCGACCGCATCGCCCCCTGCAGCAACGCCGGCCGCCCCGAGCCTCCGCCCGAGCCCGCGCACGCCCGTGCCCCGAGCCGCCGCCCGAGCCCACGCCGCCGGCCGTGCCGCCCCCTGCAGCAACGCCGGCCGGCGCCACCCCTACAGCAGCGCCGCCCGTGCTGCCCCCTGCAGCAGCGCCGCCGCCCACCCCCTGCACTACAGCAGCGCCCGCGCCCACCCCTGCCGTACGTGCAGCGCAACGCCGGCCGCCGCCCCCTGCTATAAGGTAATTTTTTTTAGAATTTATTAGTAATAGAAATTCTAATAGAATTTAGTAATAGAAATGCTAATAGAATTTAGTAATAGAATTTTTAGTAATAGAATTTATTAGTAATAGAAATGCTAATAGAATTTAATAATAGAAATGCTAATAGAATTTAGTAATAGAAATGCTAATAGAATTTAGTAATAGAATTTTTAGTAATAGAATTTATTAATAATAGAAATGCTAATAGAATTTAGTAATAGAATTTAGTAATAGAAATGCTAATAGAATTTAGTAATAGAATTTATTAGTAATAGAAATGCTAATAGAATTTAGTAATAGATATATAGAAAATAGTAACAGAATTTATTAATTTAATACTTAGATATATAGATATGTTAAAAATGAATAGTAATAGAAATGCTATTTATGGTTAGAAATGCTATTTATGTTATATATATAGATATAATAGAAATGAATAGTAATAGAAATGCTATTTATGTTACATATATAGATATGTTAATAGTAATAGAAATGCTATATAGATTTTATTTATGTTAGATTTTATTTAGGTTAGATTTTATTAGAAATAGAAATGCTATTAGAAATAGAAATGTTAGATTTTATTTATGTTAGATATATAGAGTTAGGAAGTGAATAGATAGAAATGTTAGTAATAGATATAGTAATATAAAAATATGGAGTAATGTTGTTGATCTATGTTATGGATTTCAGTTATGGATTTCGGCGTCGGAAGAGAAGGTGAAGAAGAGATGTTGAATATTATAGGAGAGGGTACCACCCGTGCAGAAGGAGACGGCTCAGAATTTTTGAACGAGTCGGGTGAGAGAATGGAGGAGGAGCAGCCGCATGAATCCGAAAATGATGATTGCGAGGATGGCTCACAAGGGACTGGACGTGACTTAATAACACGGTCCGGCGAGGTATATATATATGAAGACTAGCTCTATTCATGAATCAGTAGATGACGATGCATTATGTGGTATATATATTAACGAGTGTTTTCTTATTTTAGACCTCTGAATCTTCTAGAAAGAAGCGAGGCCCGGCCAAACGGCTGGCATCGAATCAGCATTACACGATTGGGCGTCTCTCAAATGAAGGCGAACCGTTGGAACCCAAGAGTGTCGCAAATGCGTTCACTAGTCAATGTGGATGTCTTGTCAGGGACATGGTGCCGATAAGCATTCAATATTGGTATAAGCCCAAGGCGGCAAAGGGAGAGCCGGCACAGCCAGAGCCAGAAGAGGGTGCAGCAGTCAATTATGTCACCAAGGTCTTGAAAGACAGACTTTGGGAATCGCTCATTCCACATTTCAATCTGCCGGTCACCGAGTCCCTGGAAGACGCAGAGAAACAAAAGAAGATAGTCAGGGAGTGGGCTCTCAAGAAGATGGCTGCACAGTTCAATAACCACAAGAAGAGGTTATGGAACGCCTATGTCAACGCCGATCGACAAGCTCCAGAATTTACTGGCCCCAATGTGATCCTGCGGGATCACTGGGACACATTTGTGGAGTACAAGGAGTCCGAGCTGGGTAAGCTAAGGAGTAAGAAAAATTAGTTAAACGCCGCGAAAACGAAATATCACCATAAGTTGGGTCCAGGTGGCTACAAAAGGGCCGAGCCTCAGTGGGATATGCAAGAGGCCGCCCTACGAGAAAAAGGCATCGAACCAGAAACAGAACAATGGCCCAGAAGGTCAAAAAATTGGGCACTTGCCCATGGGGCTGTCTATGATGAGAGAACAGGGAAATTAGTCGAAAGGAAGAAACAAATTGCTAAACCCCTAGGAGCACTTTTCAAGACAATCGCCGAGGTTCAAGAGGGGACGTTCAAGCTGGACAGAGAGAACGACGAGCTGACAAAGGCCCTCGGGAACAGAGAACACACAGGACGAACACGGGGTCTGGGTTCTGCGATTCCGTGGAGGTCTGGGTTCGCCGAAGAGAGCCAGACTTATAGAAGCCGAGAGAGAGCAAAGAAGCGAAAGGTCCAGGAGGAGGCCTCACGGATAGAGAGCATAGAAAGGCAACAGGCTGAGCTGAGAGAGTTGTATTTACTGCAGCAGAAGGCACTGGAGGAATTAAAGTCGCAAGGGGCAACTCAGCATCAGCAACACCTAGAACATGCATTAGGCGACCGATCTCAGCGGAGAAGCAGCGTGGCTTCCACGGAGGTACCGATGGATCACTACCCCATGGATGATATCACCAAGAAGACAAACTGTGAGCTGCATGTTCCCATGAAGAACATATTGATGAAGGTGGCAGTTGGCTATGTGTTACCATCTGGACCTGGACAAACCTGGCATGGCCGTGAGATTCGAGCTAGCTATGCTAAGGTCAGGGTGGATGCAATTGAAAGGGGGTATGAGTCCCTCGATCTTGACGTCGCTGGACCTAAAGAGAAGGCAGCACTGGGAGAAGTATTGGGTGGTATCATTCTTTGGGATAAGAAACACATGATGTTTCCAGGCTCGGCGCCAAGGCGGCCACCCTCTCCTCCGAGTCCTCGCAATTCACCACCTCCCGACGACGACAGGGACGACTACCACCATACCCCGAGTCCACATCGATCTCTGCCTCAATGTCAGCCGCCTCCGCCGCCTCTGCCCACTCGTAAGTCCCAGAGTTATGGCAAGTCCGCTGCTATGTCCACTAGCAATGTCTCTCCGAAGAAACGGGCCAAGAAAGCTAAGGCGGTGCCGCCTCCTCCTGTCGAGAAGACTGCTGAAGAAATTGAGGCGGAGGACAGAGCCAAAGTGAAAAGAAAGGTCGCAGCAGTACGCCCGACCCCTACACCAAAGCAGGTATATACTCTGGAACAGAAGGAGTGGGCCTTTGATATGCTTACCCAACCTTCGCAATATGAATTGCGTAAGCCAGATGACTACAAGCGTTGTTTGGATAAGCAGGTAGATACAAAAAAAGAAGCTAATAAGACAAGCGCAACTGCAAGAGGGAAAAGAGACGTTGCCCAGCTTGGAGCACAGACCAAGAAATCGATCTCCCCGCTAAAGGTCTTTGCTAGTGAAGCTGGTGGGGGTGTTGCTCAACCCAATCCCGTCGACTTTGCTGCTGAAGCTGGTTTGACTCTTTCTCAATTGATACATGAAGATATCCCAAAGGGGCCTATAGCACGGCAATATGAAAAGGGGAAGAGTCTGGTCCCACCTGAGATTAAAATAAATCTACCAACACAACTGTGAAAATTGCATAAGTGGTACCTGCAAGCCGCAAAGGGCACGCAAGATTTTCTCCTTATGAAAGTCAGACAGGACCATTTCTTAGGTGAAGACTTGGTGCATATTGAGTTTGATGAATTCTTTCAGCTATTCAATCAAGACGCACTCGACAAATCTCTCGTCAGTGCCTATGTTCTGTAAGTGATTCATTATTTCTATAAGTCTCTAGCTCAACTCGTTCTTTGCATGTAATTATCCCTCACTACGCTGTTTATTATGCAGAATGAAGAGTATGCAATGTAAGAAAAGGAATGACTTCCAACTTGGATTCATTGATCCAAATCGAGTTAACGGAGCGATGATACAGAACAAATGCAAGGAGACGGAGGATATCTTGCTAGAGTTCCTACTTACGCAGGAATACCGAGCTAGAATACTGTTCGCGTACAACTGCAGGTGAGTGTTACTATCTTATACACAGTTACTTTTCCTTACTCGATGTTATAAGTATAATTGATGAGTTATTAACTTATATAATTAAACTTGCACGCAGTTACCACTGGATTTTGCTAAAGATTGAACCTGACTATGGAAAGGTTGAAATCTTTGACTCGTTGGATAAAAAACTTCATGAATACCAAAGCATCATGATATGTCTCAAACGTATCTATAATTTTTGATGCTCCATGCTTGTTTTTACACCATTTGCCTATTGTTTCGTTACACTTAGTGGCATTTTTTTGCATTTTCCGGAACTAACCTATTAACGAAGTGCCACAGTGCCAGTTTCCTGTTTTCTGCTGTTTTTGTGTTTAAGAAGTGATACACAGGAAATATTCTCGGAATTGGACGAAACAATTTCCTGAAGTCTTATTTTACCCAGAAGCTTCCAGAGATCCGAAGGAGAGTAGGAGGTGAGGGACCAGGGGCCCACACACAGGGGTGGCACGGCCAGCCCCTGGCCCGCGCCACCGCCTTGTGAGGCCACCTGGCCCCTCTTCTGACGACGCCCCTTCGCCTATAAATACCCCCCGACGAGAAAAACCTAAGGGCCCAATCAGTTTTCTAGAACACATCGCGATACGCCGCCGCCGTCGACCCGAAGATCGGGAGGGTCCAGAAGCTCTTCCCGGCACCCTGCCGGAGAGGGGAATCGCCACAGGAGGTCTTCTTCATCGCCATGCTTGCCTCCGGAGCGATGAGTGAGTAGTCTACCTTGGACTATGGGTCCATAGCAGTAGCTAGACGGTTGTCTTCTCCACTATGTGCTTCATGTTTAGATCTCATGAGCTGCCATACATGATTGAGATCACCGTTATGTAATTCTACATGTTTGGTTTGTTGGGATCCGATGAATATTGGTGTTTATGATTAAGTTGTTGTACTGAATTATATATTTTGTTATCTCTATGTTGTTTATGATCTTGCATGCTCTCCGTTGTTAGTAGCTATCTTGGCCGAGTAGTTGCTAGTGACTCCAAGAGGGGGTATTTATGCTCGATAGTGGGTTCATGTCTCTATTTCACCTGGGGGAGTGACAGAAACCTCTAAGGTGGTAGATGTGCTGTTGCTACTAGGGAGAAAACAACATTCATATGCTCAAGGGCATATGCTTTGTTTACATTACACACTTTGCTTAATGCAATTATCTGTTGTTCGCAACTTAATACTTCTATGGTGTTCGGATTGATATCCCCAGGAGTGGATTATTAGTCATAGATGCAGTTGGATGGCGGTCTATGTATTTTGTTGTAATGCCCAGAGTAAATCTCATAGTGATCTTCTTGACATATCACGTTATCTCTATTCTATCAATTGCCCAACTGTAATTTGTTTACCCAGCATGTGTTATTTTATCTATGGAGAGACACCACTAGTGAACTCTGGACCCCGGTCCTATTTACATCATATTGCAATCACCTGTTTACTTTTCTCGTACTGTTTACTTTACTAGCATACTCTACTGTTTTCCACTCGATACGCTCATAACCTTTGTTTCAAGCAAACCGGTGAGATTGACAACCTCATCGCAAGTTGGGAACAAAGTATTTGTTTGTGTGTGTGCAGGTTCCACAACACCTTCAGTCGTCATTGTCTCTCCTCTCCTGTTCGATAAACGTTGGTTTCTTAACTGAGGGAAAACTTGCCGCTACACTCATCATACCTTCCTCTTGGGGTTCCCAACGGGCTGGTCATCACCACGCACAAGGACTTACTGCTCCCACGTCAACTACATGCCACAGCTCTTTTCTGGCGCCATCACCGAGTAGCACATCATTGATATGATGGATAGGTAATTTCAATCATTACGGCATTATATCGGTCTCTTTCGTTCATCTATAACTCATCTATTCATTTTGTTTGCTCGGCAGTGTTTGGAAACGGTTTATACGCATAACAAAAGGTGAATGGAAAAATGAGCTGATTTACCGTTCGATCGAGGTAAGTCGTACGAGCTAGGTCCACACATCCCTTTAATTCTAATTTCAAATACCATTAAGTATATCAATCTTGATATGTCACTGACTAAAATCTATTCTCGTAAAGTGTGCGAGGCAGCCATCGGGGACTAATCTATGTGCATATTACGCTTGCGAGAACCTTCGTGCGCAGGTCACTGAAGGAATTGATTTTCAAACAGTAAGTAAACAATATAATGACAAATTCATTTATTGGCATCAATTTTGTTATGATGATTCATATTCATATTGATCTTCTTCTTCGTACTTTGAAACAAAGCGGAATCGGCTCTCACCGACTGAACGCATAGTAGGAATTCAAGAAGAAATAGCCGGATTTCTGCTTGAACATGTCATTAACTCAAAGGGTGAATTTCATGTCAGTTTCGATTAGACAATGTGTGTAATTAAACACAAGTTGTGATCTTATGTGTGTGAACAAGTCGTGATCTTATGTGTGTGAACAAGTTGTATGTATATGTGTGTGAACAAGTCGTGATCTTATATACTTGTATGTATATGCTCGGTGGACCAAACATATTATATATGTATCGGCTTGTATATTATGTTGTAATGCTGTACGAATAAGTATATAAGAAAACTTGTTTGAAATGAAACAAAAAAATGAATGGAGCAAAATACAAATAAACCCTAAACCCCTAAATAACAAGCAGCAGAGGCTGCCACATGTGGACTCTTTAGTCCCGGTTTGTAACACGAACCGGGACTAAAGGTCCTACGCCCACGAGCTCCCAGCCCCTGCCACATGGTCTCTCTTTTGTCCCAGTTCGTATAGCAACCGGGACTAAAGATAGGGCTCCAGTCCCGGTTGGTTAGTCCCGGTTGCGCAACCGGGACTGAAGGCCGAAACCAACCGGGACTGATGCCCTGTTTTCCACTAGTGATGGTTCCACAATTTGCTGCGGAACTTGCACAAACCATGGTCATGTACCAAGGAAGACCAAGAGAACTCCTGCCTGGAAGCACCTCTCTGTGAGAGAGTCCATATGTGAACCCTAGGGATGGCATGTTTGGTATTTTTCCTTGGTGATGCATCACTCACCATGACTCCATGCACTGTTTTTCCATTTTTTTTATTTTTTCTGAATTCCCTAGGCCCTCCTCCGAGATCTAGGTCAGACTCGCGGTGCCATTGATGTCTGCCAGGTGGGGTGGGAACCATGGTTTGGTCTTGGTTCTAGGGTCCCACACCCCCAGGGGACCTCCTTGTATTTTTCCCCAATTTTTCTGGTGTGCATTTCTCGTAGCCCAGTGCAAAATTGGATTAAAAAGGATTTAGGGCAAAAAAATCATTATATGACAGCAGGCCGAGATAATTCCTAACTGCTACTCCAAGTTGATGTGGGAGCAAACTGTCCTTGTGCGTGGTGAATGACCAGCCCGTTGGGAACCCCAAGAGGAAGGTATGATGAGTGTAGCAGCAAGTTTTCCCTCAATTAAGAAACCAAGGTTTATCGAACAGGAGAAGGGAGACGATGACGACTGAAGGTGTTGTGGAACCTGCACACACACAAACAAATACTTTGTTCCCAACTTGCGATGAGGTTGTCAATCTCACCGGTTTGCTTGAAACAAAGGTTATGAGTGTATCGAGTGGAAAACAGTAGTAATGTGCGAGTAAAGTAAACAGTGCGGGAAAAGTAAACAGGTGATTGCAATATGATTAAAATAGGACCGGGGTCCACAGTTCACTAGTGGTGTCTCTCCATAGATAAAATAACATGCTGGGTAAACAAATTACAGTTGGGCAATTGATAGAATAAAGATAACGTGATATGTCAAGAAGATCACTATGAGATTTACTCTGGGCATTACAACAAAATACATAGACCGCCATCCAACTGCATCTATGACTAATAATCCACTCCCGGGGATATCATCCGAACACCCTAGAAGTATTAAGTTGCGAACAACAGATAATTGCATTTAGCAAAGTGTGTAATGTAAACAAAGCATATGCCCTTGAGCATATGAATGTTGTTTTATCCCTAGTAGCAACAGCACATCTACCACCTTAGAGGTTTCTGTCACTCCCCCAGGTGAAATAGAGACATGAACCCACTATCGAGCATAAATACCCCCTCTTGGAGTCACTAGCAACTACTCGGCCAAGATAGCTACTAACAACGGAGAGCATGCAAGATCATAAACAACATAGAGATAACAAAATATATAATTCAGTACAACAACTTAATCATAAACACCAATATTCATCGGATCCCAACAAACCAAACATGTAGAATTACATAACGGTGATCTCAATCATGTATGGCAGCTCATGAGATCTAAACATGAAGCACATGGTGGAGAAGACAACCATCTAGCTACTGCTACGGACACATAGTCCAAGGTAGACTACTCACTCATCGCTCCGGAGGCAAGCATGGCGATGAAGAAGACCTCCGGTGGCGATTCCCCTCTCCGGCAGGGTGCCGGGAAGAGCTTCTGGACCCTCCCGATCTTCAGGTCGACGGCGGCGGCAGATCGCGATGTATTCTGAAAAACTAATCGGGCCCTTAGGTTTTTCTCGTCGGGGGGTCTTTATAGGCGAAGGGGCGATGTCAGAGGAGGGACCAGGCCCCCTCACACAGGGGTGGCATGGCCAGGGGCCTGGCCGCGCCGCCTGTGCGTGTGGGGCCCACGTGGCCCTCCTCCGTCTCTTCTTCGGATGTCTGGAAGCTTCCCCGTGATATAAGTCTTCAGGAACTTGTTTCATCCAATTCCGAGAATATTTCCTGTGTATCACTTCTGAAACACAAAAACAGCAGAAAACAGGAAACTGGCACTGTGGCACTTCGTTAATAGGTTAGTTCCGGAAAATGCATAAAAATGCCACTAAGTGTAACGAAACAATAGGCAAATGGTGTAGAAACAAGCATGGAGCATCAAAAATTATAGATACGTTTGAGACGTATCAAGCATCCCCAAGCTTAACTCCTGCTCGTCCTCGAGTAGGTAAGTGATAACAAAAGAATAATTTTTGAGGTGACATGCACCTACACAATCTTGATCATATATGTAAGCATTGGTGAGCTGGGATCAATAGAACTTAAAACATGGGCATGAAAGATATAATCATGACAATAAGAACTTAGCAACCATGTTGTAAACATGTAAATGAACACAAACAAAAGATCATGATAATGAAACAATGAAAGTCAAACGTGTGTTCAAATCATAAGGAAAAACATACAAATGGTTTTCAGCTTGTCCTTCAAAGAGAGCAAAACATAAATGCATAGGACACCTCAAAGTTTAAGAGGGCGACTAGATACAAATAATTTAAGAACAAGTGAAACCAACAATATGAATCAATCAATGAACTTTGGGACAATGCATATCACACTAAGAATGACAACTATGCTCTCTTAATGGTGCATAAAGAAGGAAGGTGGTGACTCAACATAAAAGTAAAAGAAAGGCCCTTCGCAGAGGGAAGCAGTGATTTAAACATGTGCTAGAGCTTTTCATTTGTAAAACAGAGAGATAAAACTTGATTTTGAGAGGTGGTTGTCTTTGTCAATGACTGGCAATGGGGTTCTTACTATCTTCCATACAAAAATGAAGCAAGTTTTTGAGAGAGAGATTGGCACTCTTGTGCTCTTTTTATAAAACTTGGCACTCCTCCCCACCTTTTCCTTTCACATACCATGGCTAACCGATTCCATCGGGTGCCCACCAACATTCACATTCTTTGGAGGAGTGCCTTTTTTCTTTCTTTTTTTTCTTTTTTTTTCTTTTTGGAATAAGCAATATGGAAGATAGCAAATCCGACCACTACGTCCCCATGAGCTGAAAACAGTGTCACAAAATGAGAAGTGTTTTGAAGGTTTTTGAAAGGTAGCACACGAAAATTTTACTTTGGAATGGCTTACAAATACCATGCATAGGAATTTATAGTGGACACAATGGCAAACTTGGCTTTTAGGAGTTGGATGCACGAGTAGAGCTCATACTCAGTACAAGGCGAGGGCTAGCAAAAGACTGGGAGCGACCAACTAAGAGAGCAATAATGGCCATAATCATGCAAAGCGACAAAGCGACATTAAAAGAAGCATACGATGGCATCAAAAGTCAAAAACTAAATGATCATGAAGGCTAATGGCGACTTTGTAAGAGTCTAACATGTGTGAGCATGCGCCAAGTCAACCCAAATAAAGCATCAAGGAGAAAACCAAAATAATGCTTCCATACAATAAAAATAACGCATGATTTTTTCAAAGGCTCATTAAGCAATCTCAGTTATTTGAGACAAGTCATGCTACAGCAAAACCACTAAGCATACTATCAAAAAGACATCAAGCATGGCATGAAAAAGCCTAAGCCGCAGTCTACACAAGCTCCTTCTTGTACCACTATTTTGCACAAAGCTTTTTCTCTTTTCCAACACCATTTGAAATTTTTTATAAACACCTCTTTTGATGAAAACCAATAAAGATCAGAGGCAAAAATACACCTTGATGAAAAGATATGACAAGATCTGAACGCAAATCAAGGCGAAAACCAAAACCAAAAGCAAGTAGCAGAAATAGTAGAACGCTCGATTTTTAATAAGAGTGAAAACTAGAGCGTTCTTTGCAAATGAAAATGAGTACATCTCCTCCAAAGGGAATTTGTTGGGGTCCAACCATTTATTGCAGCAAACAAACAAACTAAACCAACTAAGAAAACTAAAACAACTGACGCTCCAAGAAAAACACATAGTGCATGAAGCAATAAAAATATAGTGTTTTGAAAGGTGACCTGATTTTTGCCGATGAAGAAGGGGTGCCTCGGGGCATCCCCAAGCTTTGACGCTTGTACTTCTTGGATATTTCTTGGGGTGATGCATGGGCATCCCCAAGCTTGAGCTTTTGTCCATTCTTCAACTCATCTCATCATTCTCCAATCCCTACACTTGAAAACTTCCTTCATACAAAACTAAACACAATTCTATTAGCAACATTAGTGTAAGCATAAAATATATTCAACCTCTTTTAGCTTCAGGTTTCAACCCAAAACCACCACATATAAAGTATATACTACTGTAGCAACTTCCACAAGAGTTCCATGATCAAAAAGAACTCAAAAGAAAGCGATAAAGTGGCAAAAACAAATATTGGCAGAAATCTGTCAAAACTGGACAGCTGACAAAGGACGAATTTTTGAGGGATTTTCTGTTGCTCAAATCAAAAAGTGTTCAACTAAGAAAAGTTTGGATATAACCTGGGGCATATGCACAAGAAATCGCAGGTCCAAAAGATAAACAGAGAATTTTCACGAATTTTTACGGTGCAGCACCAAAAACAGTTTCAGGACAGCAACATCCCCAAATCTTTACCTCACTCAAATTAGAGGCTTCTCTTGGCACAAAAACGAAATAAACAAGATAAGGAGCGGTCATTACAGTAGTAATGACTTCCAAGACTCAAATAAAAGAAAAAGTTCTGAAAAGTAAACAATGGGTTATCTCCCAAGAGTGCTTTTCTTTAACGCCTTTGAGCTAGGCGCAGAAAAGTGCGAATCAAGTAATATCAAGTGATGAAGTGCTAGGATCAGCACGTGCCTTACGTCTCCCTTTCTTACCTTTGCTCTTGACTCTAGGAAAGACATGGTTATTGCAAGGTGGAGTAGTAAATGTTATATTGCCTTTTCCCACATCGATAACGGCGCCAAGGAGCTTCAGAATGGATCTTCCAAGTGTGATTTGTCCTTTTCCTACACATTCAATAACAAGATAATCAGTAGATATCATTCTTCCTAGGATTTTTGTAAAGACTCCTTCAGCTATTCCAAGGGGAGATATGGTGGCATTGTTAGTAAGAAAAATTTCTTCTCCTCCCTCAGAAAGCTTCCAAAGGCTCAAAGATTCGTAAACATCCTTTGGCATGAGACAAAATTCAGACATAATATCACAACGAGCATGAGAATTTTCACCACTAATGGTGATTTTTATTGTAGGATACCAGCTTGAAGGTTCAGTATTTGTTGGCACATAATCAAAATGCTGGCGCAAAGTATTGTAGCAAGAACTCAAACTAGCAGTGTGAGTCTCAAGAGTATTAAGTCTATTAACAATGCTCACAAGAGAGGAATCAAAATAGGTTGGCATGCTATAAATTGTAATCAACTTTTTAATAATATTGAAGGCTTGATCTCCATCACAATGAAGGAAATCTCCTTCTGCAGTAGCATCCAAAGCATATCTATAATGAAGAGAAAGTACAAAGTAAAAGCTACTAAGAAGCAAACTCAAAGTCATTTTAGGTTCAGTTTTTCCATGCCAATCATAAATTCTAGACCAAGCTTCTTTAAAGCTTTCCTCATCTTTCTGCTTAAAGGTAAAGATCATGTCCTCGGGGGACATAGTAGTAGCAACTAAACTAGACATGATAAACTAAAAGCAAAGAAATAACAACTACCAAGGATTCTAATTTTTTTGGGTTTTTGATATAAAAAGCAATGCAGGTAAAATAAAATAAAGTAAAGCAAAACAAATAACAAAGTAAAGAATGTGTGTGCAAAGAACTCCCCTCGCAGAAGTCTTCTCTCTTCCCCGGCAACGGCGCCAGAAAAATAGCTGCTACTCCAAGTTGATGTGGGAGCAAACTGTCCTTGTGCGTGGTGAATGACTAGCCCGTTGGGAACCCCAAGAGGAAGGTATGATGAGTGTAGCAGCAAGTTTTCCCTCAATTAAGAAATAGCCGGATTTCTGCTTGAACATGTCATTAACTCAAAGGGTGAATTTCATGTCAGTTTCGATTAGACAATGTGTGTAATTAAACACAAGTTGTGATCTTATGTGTGTGAACAAGTCGTGATCTTATGTGTGTGAACAAGTTGTATGTATATGTGTGTGAACAAGTCGTGATCTTATATACTTGTATGTATATGCTCGGTGGACCAAATATATTATATATGTATCGGCTTGTATATTATGTTGTAATGCTGTATGAATAAGTATATAAGAAAACTTGTTTGAAATGAAACAAAAAAATGAATGGAGCAAAATACAAATAAACCCTAAACCCCTAAATAACAAGCAGCAGAGGCTGCCACATGTGGACTCTTTAGTCCCGGTTCGTAACACGAACTGGGACTAAAGGTCCTACGCCCACGAGCTCCCAGCCCCTGCCACATGGTCTCTCTTTTGTCCTAGTTCGTATAGCAACCGGGACTAAAGATAGGGCTCCAGTCCCGGTTGGTTAGTCCCGGTTGCGCAACCGGGACTGAAGGCCGAAACCAGCCGGGACTGATGCCCTGTTTTCCACTAGTGATGGTTCCACAGTTTGCTGCGGAACTTGCACAAACCATGGTCATGTACCAAGGAAGACCAAGAGAACTCCTGCCTGGAAGCACCTCTCTGTGAGAGAGTCCATATGTGAACCCTAGGGATGGCATGTTTGGTATTTTTCCTTGGTGATGCATCACTCACCATGACTCCATGCACTGTTTTTCCATTTTTTTATTTTTTCTGAATTCCCTAGGCCCTCCTCCGAGATCTAGGTCAGACTCGCGGTGCCATTGATGTCTGCCAGGTGGGGTGGGAACCATGGTTTGGTCTTGGTTCTAGGGTCCCACACCCCCAGGGGACCTCCTTGTATTTTCCCCCAATTTTTCTGGTGTGCATTTCTCGTAGCCCAGTGCAAAATTGGATTAAAAAGGATTTAGGGCAAAAAAATCATTATATGACAGCAGGCCGAGATAATTCCTAACTGCTACTCCAAGTTGATGTGGGAGCAAACTGTCCTTGTGTGTGGTGAATGACCAGCCCGTTGGGAACCCCAAGAGGAAGGTATGATGAGTGTAGCAGCAAGTTTTCCCTCAATTAAGAAACCAAGGTTTATCGAACAGGAGAAGGGAGACGATGACGACTGATGGTGTTGTGGAACCTGCACACACACAAACAAATACTTTGTTCCCAACTTGCGATGAGGTTGTCAATCTCACCGGTTTGCTTGAAACAAAGGTTATGAGTGTATCGAGTGGAAAACAGTAGTAATGTGCGAGTAAAGTAAACAGTGCGGGAAAAGTAAACAGGTGATTGCAATATGATTAAAATAGGACCGGGGTCCACAGTTCACTAGTGGTGTCTCTCCATAGACAAAATAACATGCTGGGTAAACAAATTACAGTTGGGCAATTGATAGAATAAAGATAACATGATATGTCAAGAAGATCACTATGAGATTTACTCTGGGCATTACAGCAAAATACATAGACCGCCATCCAACTGCATCTATGACTAATAATCCACTCCCGGGGATATCATCCGAACACCCTAGAAGTATTAAGTTGCGAACAACAGATAATTGCATTAAGCAAAGTGTGTAATGTAAACAAAGCATATGCCCTTGAGCATATGAATGTTGTTTTCTCCCTAGTAGCAACAGCACATGTACCACCTTAGAGGTTTCTGTCACTCCCCCAGGTGAAATAGAGACATGAACCCACTATCGAGCATAAATACCCCCTCTTGGAGTCACTAGCAACTACTCGGCCAAGATAGCTACTAACAACGGAGAGCATGCAAGATCATAAACAACATAGAGATAACAAAAGATATAATTCAGTACAGCAACTTAATCATAAACACCAATATTCATCGGATCCCAACAAACCAAACATGTAGAATTACATAACGGTGATCTCAATCATGTATGGCAGCTCATGAGATCTAAACATGAAGCACATGGTGGAGAAGACAACCATCTAGCTACTACTATGGACCCATAGTCCAAGGTAGACTACTCACTCATCGCTCCGGAGGCAAGCATGGCGATGAAGAAGACCTCCGGTGGCGATTCCCCTCTCCGGCAGGGTGCCGGGAAGAGCTTCTGGACCCTCCCGATCTTCGGGTCGACGGCGGCGGCGGATCGCGATGTATTCTGAAAAACTGATCGGGCCCTTAGGTTTTTCTCGTCGGGGGGTCTTTATAGGCGAAGGGGCGATGTCAGAGGAGGGACCAGGCCCCCTCACACAGGGGTGGTGCGGCCAGGGGCCTGGCCGCGCCGCCTGTGCGTGTGGGGCCCACGTGGCCCTCCTCCGTCTCTTCTTCGGATGTCTGGAAGCTTCCCCGTGATATAAGTCTTCAGGAACTTGTTTCGTCCAATTCCGAGACTATTTCCTGTGTATCACTTCTGAAACACAAAAACAGCAGAAAACAGGAAACTGGCACTGTGGCACTTCGTTAATAGGTTAGTTCCGGAAAATGCATAAAAATGACACTAAGTGTAACGAAACAATAGGCAAATGGTGTAGAAACAAGCATGGAGCATCAAAAATTATAGATACGTTTGAGACGTATCACTAACCTTCTGGATTTGGCACCCCTGGTAGGTCCCCCACCCATGAAAAATAGAGTGGTGATGTTTTGCACACTGCCCTTGGTGGCCCCTTCACAAAAAAGCACCTGTTTCGACCCCTCCGGGCACCTGAAAAATGGGAAATGCATTTTTTATGTGGAAACTGAAAAAACACTAGTTGCAAAAGTTGTTGGGAATGCAAAGATGCACATCTCCACCAAAAATGGGACCATGGTTCCACAGTTTGTTGTGGAACTTGCACAAACCATGGTCAGCTTGCAAGGAAGACCAAGAGAACTCCTGCCTGGAGGCACCTCTTTGTGAAAGAGTCCACATGTGAACCCTTGGGATGCCATGTTTGGTATTTTTCCTAGGTGATGCATCACTCACCATGACTCCATGCACTGTTTTTCCATTTTTTTGATTTTTCTAAATTCCCCAGGCCCCTCTTTGAGATCTAGGTCAGACTCGCGGTGCCATCGATGTGTGCCAGGTGGGGTGGGAACCATGGTTTGGGCTTGTTTCTAGGGTCCCACACCCCCAGGGGACCTCCCTGTATTTTTCCCCAATTTTTCTGGTGTGCATTTCTTGTAGCCCGAGTGCAAAATTGGATTAATATGGATTTAGGGCAAAAATAATTCATTATATGGCAGCAGGCCGATATAATTCCAAACCTCCTAGATTTGGCACCCCTAGTAGGTCCCCCACCGATGAAAAATAGAGTGGTGATGTTTTGCACACTGCCCTTGGTGGCCCCTTCACAAAAAAGCACCTGTTTCGACCCCTCCGGGCACCTGACAAATGGGAAATGCATTTTTTATGTGGAAACTGAAAAAACACTAGTTGCAAAAGTTGTTGGGAATGCAAAGATGCACATCTCCACCAAAAATGGGACCATGGTTCCACAGTTTGCTGTGGAACTTGCACAAACCATGGTCAGCTTGCAAAGAAGACCAAGAGAACTCCTGCCTGGAGGCACCTCTTTGTGAAAGAGTCCACATGTGAACCCTTGGGATGCCATGTTTGGTATTTTTCCTAGGTGATGCATCACTCACCATGACTCCATGCACTGTTTTTCCTTTTTTTTCTGAATTCCCCAGGCCCCCCCTTCGAGATCTAGGTCAGACTCGCGGTGCCATCGATGTCTGCGAGGTGGGGTGGGAACCATGGTTTGGTCTTGGTTCTAGGGTCCCACACCCCCAGGGGACCTCCCTGTATTTTTCCTCAATTTTTCTAGTGTGCATTTCTTGTAGCCCTAGTGCAAAATTGGATTAAAATGGATTTAGGGCAAAAATATTTCATTATATGGCAGCAAGCCGAGATAATTCCTAACCTCCTAGATTTGGCACCCCTGGTAGGTCCCCTACCCATTAAAAATAGAGTGGTGATGTTTTGCACAATGCCCTTGGTGGCCCCTTCACAAAAAAGCACCTGTTTCGACCCCTCCGGGCACCTAAAAAATGAGAAATGCATTTTTTATGTGGAAACTGAAAAAACACTAGTTGCAAAAGTTGTTGGGAATGCAAAGATGCACATCTCCACCAAAAATGGGACCATGGTTCCACATTTTGCTGTGGAACTTGCACAAACCATGGTCATCTGCCAAAGAAGACCAAGAGAACTCCTGCCTGGAAGCACCTCTCTGTGAGAGAGTCCACATGTGAACCCTTGGGATGGCATGTTTGGTATTTTTCCTTGGTGATGCATCACTCACCATGACTCCATGCACTGTTTTTCCATTTTTTTTATTTTTTTTGAATTCCCTAGGCCCCCCTCCGAGATCTAGGTCAGACTCGTGGTGCCATCGATGTCTTCCAGGTGGGGTGGGAACCATGGTTTGGTCTTGGTTCTAGGGTCCCACATCCCCAGGGGACCAACCTGTATTTTTCCCCAATTTTTCTGGTGTGCATTTCTTGCAGCCCCAGTGCAAAATTGGATTAAAAAGGATTTAGGGCAAAAAAATTCATTATATGGCAGCAGGCCGAGATAATTCCTAACCTCCTGGATTTGGCACCCCTGGTAGGTCCCCCACCCATGAAAAATAGAGTGGTGATGTTTTGCACACTGCCTTTGGTGGCCCCTTCACAAAAAAGCACCTGTTTCGACCCTCTAGGCACCTGAAAAATGGGAAATGCATTTTTTATGTGGAAACTGAAAAAATACTACTTGCAAAAGTTGTTGGGAATGCAAAGATGCACATCTCCACCAAAAATGGGACCATGGTTCCACAATTTGCTGTGGAACTTGCACAAACCATGGTCATCTGCCAAGGAAGACCAAGAGAAGTCATGCCTGGAAGCACCTCTCTGTGAGAGAGTTCACAGGTGAACCCTTGGGATGGCATGTTTGGTATTTTTCCTAGGTGATGCATCACTCACCATGATTCCATGCACTGTTTTTCCATTTTTTTATTTTTTATGAATTCCCTAGGCCCCCTCCGAGATCTAGGTCAGACTCGCGGTGCCATCGATGTCTGCTAGGTGGGGTAGGAACCATGGTTTGGTCTAGGTTCTAGGGTCCCACGCCCCTAGGGGACCTCCCTGTTTTTGTCCCCTATTTTTCTGGTGTGCATTTCTTGTAGCCCAGTGCAAAATTGGATTAAAAAGGATTTAGGGAAAAAATAATTCATTATATGGCAGCAGGCCGAGATAACTCCTAACCTCCAGGATTTGGCACCCCTGGTAGGTCCCCCCCCCCCATGAAAAATAGAGTGGTGATGTTTTGCACACTGCCCTTGGTGGCCCCTTCACAAAAAAGCACCTGTTTTGACCCCTCCGGGCACCTGAAAAATGGGAAATGCATTTTTTATGTGGAAACTGAAAAACCACTAGTTGCAAAATTTATTGGGAATGCAAAGATGCACATCTCCACCAAAAATGGGACCATGGTTCCATAGCTTGCTGTCGAACTTGCACAAACCATGGTCATCTGCCAAGGAAGACCAAGAGAACTCCTGCCTAGAAGCACCTCTATGTGAGAGAGTCCACATGTGAACCCTTGGGATGGCATGTTTGGTATGTTTCATAGGTGATGCATCACTCACCATGACTCCATGCACTGTTTTTCCATTTTTTTATTTTTTCTGAATTCCCTAGGCCCCCCTCCGAGATCTAGGTCAGACTCGCGGTGCCATCGATGTCTGCTAGGTGGGGTGGGAACCATGGTTTGGTCTTGGTTCTAGGGTCCCACACCCCCAGGGGACCTCCCTGTATTTTTCCTCAATTTTTCTAGTGTGCATTTCTTGTAGCCCTAGTGCAAAATTGGATTAAAATGGATTTAGGGCAAAAATATTTCATTATATGGCAGCAAGCCGAGATAATTCCTAACCTCCTAGATTTGGCACCCCTGGTAGGTCCCCTACCCATTAAAAATAGAGTGGTGATGTTTTGCACAATGCCCTTGGTGGCCCCTTCACAAAAAAGCACCTGTTTCGACCCCTCCGGGCACCTAAAAAATGAGAAATGCATTTTTTATGTGGAAACTGAAAAAACACTAGTTGCAAAAGTTGTTGGGAATGCAAAGATGCACATCTCCACCAAAAATGGGACCATGGTTCCACATTTTGCTGTGGAACTTGCACAAACCATGGTCATCTGCCAAAGAAGACCAAGAGAACTCCTGCCTGGAAGCACCTCTCTGTGAGAGAGTCCACATGTGAACCCTTGGGATGGCATGTTTGGTATTTTTCCTTGGTGATGCATCACTCACCATGACTCCATGCACTGTTTTTCCATTTTTTTTATTTTTTTTGAATTCCCTAGGCCCCCCTCCGAGATCTAGGTCAGACTCGTGGTGCCATCGATGTCTTCCAGGTGGGGTGGGAACCATGGTTTGGTCTTGGTTCTAGGGTCCCACATCCCCAGGGGACCAACCTGTATTTTTCCCCAATTTTTCTGGTGTGCATTTCTTGCAGCCCCAGTGCAAAATTGGATTAAAAAGGATTTAGGGCAAAAAAATTCATTATATGGCAGCAGGCCGAGATAATTCCTAACCTCCTGGATTTGGCACCCCTGGTAGGTCCCCCACCCATGAAAAATAGAGTGGTGATGTTTTGCACACTGCCTTTGGTGGCCCCTTCACAAAAAAGCACCTGTTTCGACCCTCTAGGCACCTGAAAAATGGGAAATGCATTTTTTATGTGGAAACTGAAAAAATACTACTTGCAAAAGTTGTTGGGAATGCAAAGATGCACATCTCCACCAAAAATGGGACCATGGTTCCACAATTTGCTGTGGAACTTGCACAAACCATGGTCATCTGCCAAGGAAGACCAAGAGAAGTCATGCCTGGAAGCACCTCTCTGTGAGAGAGTTCACAGGTGAACCCTTGGGATGGCATGTTTGGTATTTTTCCTAGGTGATGCATCACTCACCATGATTCCATGCACTGTTTTTCCATTTTTTTTTATTTTTTCTGAATTCCCTAGGCCCCCCTCCGAGATCTAGGTCAGACTCGCGGTGCCATCGATGTCTGCTAGGTGGGGTAGGAACCATGGTTTGGTCTAGGTTCTAGGGTCCCACGCCCCTAGGGGACCTCCCTGTTTTTGTCCCCTATTTTTCTGGTGTGCATTTCTTGTAGCCCAGTGCAAAATTGGATTAAAAAGGATTTAGGGAAAAAATAATTCATTATATGGCAGCAGGCCGAGATAACTCCTAACCTCCAGGATTTGGCACCCCTGGTAGGTCCCCCCCCATGAAAAATAGAGTGGTGATGTTTTGCACACTGCCCTTGGTGGCCCCTTCACAAAAAAGCACCTGTTTTGACCCCTCCGGGCACCTGAAAAATGGGAAATGCATTTTTTATGTGGAAACTGAAAAACCACTAGTTGCAAAATTTATTGGGAATGCAAAGATGCACATCTCCACCAAAAATGGGACCATGGTTCCATAGCTTGCTGTCGAACTTGCACAAACCATGGTCATCTGCCAAGGAAGACCAAGAGAACTCCTGCCTAGAAGCACCTCTATGTGAGAGAGTCCACATGTGAACCCTTGGGATGGCATGTTTGGTATGTTTCATAGGTGATGCATCACTCACCATGACTCCATGCACTGTTTTTCCATTTTTTTATTTTTTCTGAATTCCCTAGGCCCCCCTCCGAGATCTAGGTCAGACTCGCGGTGCCATCGATGTCTGCTAGGTGGGGTGGGAACCATAGTTTGGTCTTGGTTCTAGGGTCCCACAGCCCAGGGGACCTCCCTGGATTTTTCCCCAATTTTTCTAGTGTGCATTTCTTATACCCCCAGTGCAAAATTGGATTAAAATGGATTTAGGGCAAAAATAATTCATTATATGGCAGCAGGCCGAGATAATTCCTAACCTCCTGGATTTGGCACCCCTGGTAGGTCCCCCACCTATGAAAAATAGAGTGGTGATGTTTTGCACACTGCCCTTGGTGGCCCATTCACAAAAAAACACCTGTTTCGACCCCTCCGGGCACCTGAAAAATGGGAAATGCATTTTTTATGTGGAAACTGAAAAAACACTAGTTGCAAAAGTTGTTGGGAATGCAAAGATGCACATCTCAACCAAAAATGGGACCATGGTTCCACATTTTGCTGCGGAACTTGCACAAACCATGGTCATCTACCAAAGAAGACCAAGAGAACTCCTGCCTGGAAGCACCTCTCTGTGAGAGTGTCCATATGTGAACCCTTGGGATGGCATGTTTGGTATTTTTCATTGGTGATGGATGACTCACCATGACTCCATGCACTGTTTTTCCATTTTTTTTATTTTTTCTAAATTCCCTAGGCCCCCCTCCGAGATCTAGGTCAGACTCGCGGTGCCATTGATGTCTGCCAGGTGGGGTGGGAACCATGGTTTGGTCTTGGTTCTAGGGTCCCACACCGCCAGGGGACCTCCTTGTATTTTTCCCCAATTTTTTCTGGTGTCCATTTCTTGTAGCCCAGTGCAAAATTGGATTAAAAAGGATTTAGGGCAAAAAAATTCATTATATGACAGCAGGCTGAGATAATTCCTAACCTCCTGGATTTAGCACCCCTGGTAGGTCCCCCACCCATGAAAAATAGAGTGGTGATGTTTTGCACACTGCCCTTGGTGGCCCCTTCACAAAAAAGCACCTGTTTCGACCCCTCCGGGCACCTGAAAAATGGGAAATGCATTTTTATGTGGAAACTGAAAAAAACACTAGTTGCAAAAGTTGTTGGGAATGCAAAGATACACATCTCCACCAAAAATGGGACCATGGTTCCACAGTTTGCTGTGGAACTTGCACAAACCAAGGTCAGCTTGCAAGGAAGCCCAAGAGAACTCCTGCCTGGAGGCACCTCTTTGTGAAAGAGTCCACATTTGAACCCTTGGGATGCCATGTTTGGTATTTTTCCTAGGTGATGCATCACTCACCATGACTCCATGCACTGTTTTTCCATTTTTTTTTGATTTTTTCTGAATTCCCCAGGCCCCCCTTTGAGATCTAGGTCAGACTCGCGGTGCCATCGATGTGTGCCAGGTGGGTTGGGAACCATGGTTTGGGCTTGGTTCTAGGGTCCCACACCCCCGGGGACCTCCCTGTATTTTTCCCTAATTTTTCTGGTGTGCATTTCTTGTAGCCCCAGTGCAAAATTAGATTAATATGGATTTAGGGCAAAAATAATTCATTATATGGCAGCAGGCCGAGATAATTCCTAACCTCCTGGATTTGGCACCCCTGGTAGGTCACCCTCCCATGAAAAATAGAGTGGTGATGTTTTGCACACTGTCCTTGGTGGCCCATTCACAAAAAAAACACCTGTTTCGACCCCTCCGGGCACCTGAAAAATGGGAAATGCATTTTTATGTGGAAACTGATAAAACACTAGTTCCAAAAGTTGTTGGGAATGCAAACATGCACATGTCAACCAAAAATGGGACCATGGTTCCACAGTTTGCAGTGGAACTTGCACAAACCATGGTCATCTGCCAAGGAAGACCAAGAGAACTCTTGCCTGGAAGCACCTCTCTATGAGAGAGTCCACATGTGAACCCTTGGGATGGCATGTTTGGTATTTTTCCTAGGGGATGCATCACTCACCATGACTCCATGCACTATTTTTTCAATTTTTTTTTTCTGAATTCCCTAGGCCCCCCTCTGAGATCTAGGTCAGACTCGCGGTGACATCGATTTCTGCCAGGTGGGGTGGGAACCACGGTTTGGTCTTGGTTCTAGGGTCCCACACCCCCAGGGGACCTCCCTGTATTTTTCCCCAATTTTTTGGTGTGCATTTCTTGTAGCCTTAGTGCAAAATTGGATTAAAAAGGATTTAGGGCAAAAAAAATTCATTATATGGCAGCAGGCCGAGATAATTCTTAACCTCCTGGATTTGGCACCCCTAGTAGGTCCCCCACCCATGAAAAATAGAGTGGTGATGTTTTGCACACTGCCCTTGGTGGCCCCTTCACAAAAAAGCACCTGTTTCGACCCCTCCGGGCACCTGAAAAATGGGAAATGCATTTTTTATGCGGAAACTGAAAAAACACTAGTTGCAAAAGTTGTTGGGAATGCAAAGATGCACATCTCCACAAAAAATAGGACCATGGTTCCACAGTTTGCTGTGGAACTTGCACAAACCATGGTCAGCTTGCAAGGAAGATCAAGAGAACTCCTGCCTGGAGGCACCTCTTTCTGAAAGAGTCCACATGTGAACCCTTGGGACGCCATGTTTGGTATTTTTCCTAGGTGATGCATCACTCACCATGACTCCATGCACTTTTTTCCATTTTTTTGATTTTTTTCTGAATTCCCCAGGCCCACCTTCGAGATCTAGGTTAGACTCGCGGTGCCATCGATGTCTACCAGGTGGGGTGGGAACCATGGTTTCGTCTTGGTTCTAGGGTCCCACACCCCCAGGGGACCTCCCTGTATTTGTCCTCAATTCTTCTAGTGTGCATTTCTTGTAGCCCAGTGCAAAATTGGACTAAAATGGATTTAGGGCAAAAATAATTCATTATATGGCAGCATGCCGAGATAATTCCTAACCTCTTGGATTTGGCACCCCTGGTAGGTCCCCCACCCATGAAAAATGGAGTGATGATGTTTTGCACACTGCCCTTGGTGGCCCCTTCACAAAAAAGCACCTGTTTCGACCCCTCCGGGCACCTAAAAAATGGGAAATGCATTTTTTATGTGGAAATTGAAAAAACACTAGTTGCAAAAGTTGTTGGGAATGCAAGGATGCACATCTCCACCAAAAATGGGACCATGGTTCCACAGTTTGCTGTGGAACTTGCACAAACCATGGTCATCTGCCAAGGAAGACCAAGAGAACTCCTGCCTGGAAGCACCTCTCTATGAGAGAGTCCACATGTGAACCCTTGGGATGGCATGTTTGGTATTTTTCCTAGGTGATACATCACTCACCATGACTCCATGCACTGTTTTTCCATATCTTTTATTTTTTTCTGAATTCCCTAGGCCCCCCTCCGAGATCTAGGTCAGACTCGTGGTGCCATCGATGTCTGCCAGGTGGGGTGGAAACCATGGTTTGGTCTTGGTTCTAGGGTCCCACACCCCAAGGGACCTCACTGTATTTTTCCCCTATTTTTCTGGTGTGCATTTCTTATAGCCCTAGTGCAAAATTGGATTAAAAAGGATTTAGGGCAAAAATAATTCATTATATGGCAGGAGGCCGAGATAATTCCTAACCTCTTGGATTTGGCACCCCTGGTAGGTCCCCCACCCATGAAAAATAGAGTGGTGATGTTTTGCACACAGCCCTTGGTGGCCCCTTCACAAAAAAGCACCTGCTTCGACCCCTCCGGGCACTTGAAAAATCGGAAATGCATTTTTATGTGGAAACTGAAAAAACACTAGTTGCAAAAGTTGTTGGGAATGCAAAGATGCACATTTCCACCAAAAATGGGACCATGGTTCCACAGTTTGCTGTGGAACTTGCACAAACCATGGTCAGCTTGCAAGGAAGACCAAGAGAACTCTTGCCTGGAAGCACCTCTTTGTGAAAGAGTCCACATGTGAACCCTTGGGACGCCATGTTTGGTATTTTTCCTAGGTGATGCATCACTCACCATGACTCCTTGCATAGTTTTTCCATTTTTTTTATTTTTTCTGAATTCCCTAGGCCCCCTCTGAGATCTAGGTCAGACTCGCGGTGCCATCGATGTCTACCAGGTGGGGTGGGGACCATGGTTTGGTCTTGGTTCTAGGGTCCCATACCCCCAGGGGACCTCCCTGTATTTTTCCCCAATTTTTCTGGTGTGCATTTCTTGTAGCCCTAGTGCAAAATTGGATTAAAAAGGATTTAGGGCAAAAATAATTCATTATATGGCTGCAGGCCGAGATAATTCCTAACCTCCTGGATGTGGCACCCCTGGTAGGTCCCCCACCCATGAAAATTAGAGTGGTGATGTTTTGCACACTGACCTTGGTGGCCCCTTCCCAAAAAAGCACCTGTTTCGACCCCTCTGGGCATGTGAAAAATGGGAAATGCATTTTTTATGTGGAAACTGAAAAAAAACACTAGTTTCAAAAGTGGTTGGTAATGCAAAGATGCACATCTCCACCAAAAATGGGACCATGGTTCCAAAGTTTGCTGTGGAACTTGCACAAACCATGGTCATCTGCCAAGGAAGACCAAGAGAACTCCTGCCTGGAAGCACCTCTCTGTGAGAGAGTCCACATGTGAACCCTTGGGATGGCATGTTTGGTATTTTTCCTAGGTGATGCATCACTCACCATGACTCCATGCACTATTTTTCCATTTTTTTGATTTTTTCTGAATTCCCCAGGCCCCCCTTCGAGATCTAGGTCAGACTCGCGGTGCCATCGATGTCTGCCAGGTGGGCTGGGAACCATGGTTTGGTCTTGGTTCTAGGGTCCCATCTGGCAGGCAATGTGTTGCCTTGTCGCTGCTGGTGTGCAGGTGCCAATCGAGGCTGTCATGAACTTCCCCAAGTTGGCGTTGTCGGCGGGGGCGTTGGAGTGGGGGAGGAGGGTTTCCCCAAGGTCTAGATGCTCACTGGCTCTGTCCGAGGTAAGGGAAATGAAGCTGAAGTGGGGTAAGCTAGGGAAGCGTCGTCGTCGGCCATGCACCGGCTGCCCGGCGTCGAAGACCAACAAGAACTTGCGGCGGGCGAGGAAGCGGGCCATATCAAGATCTATGATATGGCATGTTCATGCGCCGCTAGCGAACCACAACTACACCGATCTCTCATTGCGACTGTGGTTCACCAGGACATACGACCCCTATCAAGAGCTGCCGTACTACTCGTTTGAAGAATGCCTCGCAGTGGCGCTACTGGTCAGGTACAACAAATGGCGCCCCCGCCAGAAGCGCAGAAAGCCCTCCTCCCCCAAGGGCGAGCTCGGACAGCCCTCTTCCCCCGCCCCCAAGGGCGAGCGCAGCCGCTCGAGGAAGGGGAAGCCACGACGTGCATGCTGAATGGAGAAAAGCAGCAGGAGTTAGGCGGGAAGGGAAATCGTTCAATTCCGGTTGATTTAGCAATGAACTTTAGCCCTTCGCAGCATTTTGGTATGCCAACTTCCATGAAGGCTGGTCTCCCCTAGTTTCTTTAGTTAAGTACAGTTAGTGTTAGACTAATTCTGAAGAATAGCTTTTGTATAGACAAGGCTCAAGCGGGCTTTTGTGTTACTAACTAGCTTCTGTAAGTTTGAAGCAACCAAATATATTATGAACTTTCAGATTTAGTGTTTCGCCTATAATTTTAGATCTGAAATCTACATTTATTGTTCTTCATTTTTGAGATTCGCATTTACAGAGATGAATTCAGTGAAAATTAACATAACAACAAACTAGATGTTCACGAGGTTCCGCCACCAAGTCCATAGGAACGGCCACCACCGCCGTCACCATTAGAGATGGCTAGCGGATCTCCACTGAGATTGCCGCACTTCCAGAGGTGCCGTCGCCATTAGAGACATTGGAGGAGCTCAGATCTATGGGGTAGGAAAGAGCTCAGATCTATGGGTGAGGGAGGAGCCGGAACTGCACCCTAGGGAGCCTTTGCTCCGGGGTGGGAGATGCTAGCACCAGGGTGGCGGAAGCGACGGGGAGCTCGACTCCGGCAAAGCGATGGCGAGCTCGATTCCGGCGTAGCGACGACGAGGGGTCGACGGCGAGCTGGGCGGGCGAACAGAACAGGGGAGGACGACAGAACAGGGAAGAAGACGGTGGCAACGGAACTCTAACGCTGACAAAGTCAAGTTCTGTTAGAATAATGGGTAAATCTGACAAGGTGGGCTCAGCAAGTGGCAGCGGAACGGGAATTATGAGTTCAAACGTTTTCTCCCCAATTCAAACACTAGGATTTGGGCTCAAACAAATTTTACCAAAAAAAGACCCTCTGAGCTATTTGTTAAGGGTTTTTGGACCCCCTGGGTGACTGCAGCGAACTAAGGCACCTGTGAGCCTGTGGCAAGGAACTTGGTGACCGCAAACTGAATAGCCCCTAACCCTGGATCATGTACCCAAAGCATAGTGCTCCTAACCAATATACACCCATCTTTCGGTACAGGATCCAAGTACAGTGAACTTTTCTTTTTCTTGTTTGCTTTTGATCAATTCTTATACTATTAACTCAAAAATATATCAAACAATGCTAGAAAAATTATATATATATCAACTCAAAAATATTTCAAACAATGTTAGAAAAATTACAAAAATCCAAATAGGTTTACAGGACCTACAGAACCTATTTCCAAGGCAAAACATATTTTTACAAGAAATAGTTCATGTCATGTGGCTTTCTATGGCTATATAGGAAATCTATATATAACTAGAATTTAGGGTTTTATAGCGCCCCAAATCAGTTCAAATAAATTATTAAAATAAATATATGATATTTTTATTATAGAAGACAGAAGAACTATTTTAACAAAAAAAAGTAGCCATATTATCTTAGCTCTTGTAAAACTAGTGGTGGAAACCATTAAGAAAGATTCATAAATTCAAACAAGTCCTCCCCGTTCTGTCGCTCCCCATCTAGCCTGCCACCCCGTTCAATAAAAAAATCTAGCCTGCCATCGCACGCTCCGCCACCCATCCAAATCCGTCTCACGGCCGCATGCCCCTGCCCACGAGCTATACCATGGCTAGGCTCTTGAGCAAGTTCTACCTGCTGTTGTCGGCCCATTCTCCGGCGATTGCAGTCTCCTACGATGTTTTCTTCCTCTTCCTCCTCTAGATGATGATGGTGAGCTTGGCGCTTCTGCTTCTTAAATTTGTCTTTTTTATCACAACTAAAATGATATGTCGACAAGACTTAGTACGTACTCCCTCTGTTTATAAATATACTCCCTCTATTTAGAAATATAAGATGTTTTAGGTTTATAAAGCTAATGTATCTATATATCTTTTAGTGTATAGATTTGAGTGAATCTATACATTAAAAAATATCTAGATACACTCACTTCACAAAGCTAAAACATCTTATATTTATAAACAGAGGGAGTAAGATGTTTTAGGTTTGTGAAGCAATTGTATCTAGACAAGTTTTAGTGTCTATATTCGAGTGAATCTACACACTAAAAGATGTCTTGATACATTTGCTTCACAAAGCTAAACATCTTATATTTATAAACAGAGGGAGTACATACTAGGCATGTGCACTCATATATATATATTTATTTTGAATTTCTAAGTTACAAATAAAATTTTCAGAAATTTCAAATAAAGGGCCATATGGCAGCCTGGCCAAAGGACTATTTGCCAACGAGCGCGGCGTCATTTGCTAGGTAGCCTACCTGGAGTCTACCGACCATGCCATGGATGGTGATGGAATTCTTGCACAAAGTTTATGGATCTTGATGCTTCTACTTTTGTTTTTCGAATTTTTTCATCGTGGTTGGGTCATGGATTCCCATCGATAGAGATTGTGTACGATTTTCTCGTCGTTCTCCAAATTTGTGCATAAACAATGAATCCATATTGCCCAAAAAATATCCTTCATTCTCTGATACACACTAGTAGAAAAAGAGGCTTCTATCCGCCACCTTTAGTCCCCAAACTAATTGGGCCGACACTAAAGGGGGCATTAGTCCCGGTTCGTGCCGCTGGGGCACGGCCAGCACCTAGTCCCAGTTCGTAATGGACCTTTAGTCCCGGTCGTTAACACGGACCAGGACTAAAGGGTTGGCTGGCGGGAACCCAACGGGCGGCGGCCTTTAGTCCCAGCCCGTGTTAACGACCGGGACTAAAGGGCGACCTTTAATCCCGGCCTTTAACACGGACCGGGACTAAAGGCCGTCGCCTACAAAATCGAGCTTCTCTTCCCCTGAGCCTGCCAGTACACTAATGGTGGTCGGAAGCTTGGATTGAGTGGAGAGGTCATGCCCGATTTTTTTATCAAAATTATCCAAGATTTTGAGTTATTTCATTTATCTAATTGGTTCAAAAGGTTAGCAACTTTACTCTCTCATCTTTAATTGCTAATTTAGCTCATATAATGCTCTAGATGTGGTGAGATTTGTGGCTATAATTTGGGAGTAATTATAGGAGTTTGTTTGATTTATATAGCATTTGAGCTTAAATTAATTCCTTAGTTTGCACATGTGTAGAGGTGGTGTACTTGTATGTTGACCAAAATGAGTATGAAGTAGAAATTTATCATGCACATATATAGCTCTTTTTATGCTCAAAAAAATAGAGGGATTTGTGGAGTAATTAATGTTAGAAAGTAATGTGGGAGTAATTATGAGCTTATGTGATTTACAATAATAATTTTTGAGTAGGATTTATTTGCAATAATTTTTGTAACGTTAGAGAGTAATGTGGGAGTATATATGATTTATATGCAATGTGAGTTTATTCCTTGTATTAATTTGGTTTATTATATACTTATATAATAATGCAGATGAACCGGCAATGGATGTACGGTAGCCGAGTCTCAAGCGAGTTCATTAAGGGCTTGCAGGATTTCCTCCGTGTGGCTGATGCGAACAAGCAGAATGGTTTTGTTGTCTGTCCATGTAGTGTGTGTAAGAATTTGAAGAATTACTCTTCATCAAGAACCCTTCACGTGCACCTGCTTCAGCACGGTTTTATGCCCAGCTACAATTGTTGGACCAAGCACGGAGAAAGAGGTATTACAATAGAAGACAATAAAGAAGAGGATGATGACAACTATCCTGGGTTCCCTGAATATGGTGATACTTTCATGGGAGAAGCTGAAGGGGGAGCTGAAGGGGAAGCTGAAGGAGAGACACATGATGAGGCCCCTGATGATCTCGGTCGGACCATTGCTGATGCACGGAGAGAATGCGAAACTAATAAGGAGATGGAGAAGTTGGATCGCATGTTAGAGGATCACAAAAAGTCCTTATACCCAAACTACCAAAATGGTCTGAAAAAGCTGGGCAGCACACTTGAATTGCTGAAATGGAAGGCAGAGGAAGGTCTATCCGACTCCGGATTTGAAAAGTTGCTGAAAATGATGAGGAATATGCTTCCAAAGGATAACGAATTGCCCACCAGTACGAAGCCAAGAAGATTGTCTGCCCTCTAGGTTTAGAGGTTCAGAAGATACATGCATATCCTAATGATTGCATCCTCTATCGTGGTGACTATGAGAATTTGACTGAATGCCCGATATGCACTGCATTGCGGTATAAGATCAGAGGAGATGACTCTGGTGATGTTGAGGGCGAGCCCCCCAGAAAGAGGGTTCCTGCCAAGGTGATGTGGTATGCTCCTATAGTACCACGGTTGAAACGTTTGTTTCGATGCAAAGAGCATGCCAAGTTATTGCGATGGCACAAAGAGGACCGTTTGTCAGACGGGATGTTGAGACACCCCGCTGATGGGTCTCAACGGAGAAAGATCGACAATAAGTTTAAAGATTTTGCAGATGACGCAAGGAACATACGGTTTGGTCTAAGTACAGATGGCTTCAATCCTTTTGGGGAGCAGAGCTCCAGTCATAGCACCTGGCCCGTGACTCTATGCATCTATAACCTTCCTCCTTGGTTATGCATGAAGCGGAAGTTCATTATGATGCCAATGCTCATCCAAGGTCCGAAGCAACCCGGCAACGATATTGATGTGTACATAAGGCCATTAGTTGATGAACTTTTACAGCTGTGGGCCAAACCAGGCGTACGTGTGTGGGATGAGCACAAACAAGAGGAATTTGACTTACGAGCGTTGCTGTTCGTTACCATCAATGATTGGCCTGCTCTTAGTAACATTTCAGGACAGACAAACAAGGGATACAAGGCATGCACACACTGTTTACAAGAGACTGAAAGTATATATTGAGCTAATTGTAAGAAAAATATGTACATATCGCACCGTCGATTTCTTAGCAAAATTCATGTCGTAAGAAAAAAAGACAAGCATTTCAACGGTAAGGCAGATCACCGGGAGCCACCTAAGAAAAATACTGGTGATGATGTATTCGATATGGTCAAAGATATAGAAGTAATCTTTGGAAAGGGTCCTGGTGGACAATCTGTTCCGCATGATGCAGACGGACACGCACCCATGTGCAAGAAGAAATCTATATTTTGGGAGCTTGAGTATTGGAAATTCCTAGAAGTTCGCTCTGCAATCGACGTGATGCATGTGACGAAGAATCTTTGCGTGAACCTGCTAGGCTTCTTGGGTGTGTATGGGAAGACAAAAGATACAAATGAAGCTCGACAGGACCTGCAACGTGTGAAAGACCCAGAAGACCGACATCCGGAACTATTTCAAGGTCACGCTAGCTATGCTCTTACTAAAGAAGAGAAGATCACCTTTTTTGAATGCCTGAACAGTATCAAGGTCCCGGCTGGATTCTCATCGAATATAAAGGGAATAATAAATATGGCAGAGAAAAAGTTCCAGAACCTAAAGTCTCATGACTGCCACGTGATTATGACGCAATTGCTTCCAGTTGCATTGAGGGGGCTTCTACCGGAAAATGTTCGACTAGCAATTGTGAAGCTATGTGCATTCCTCAATGCAATATCTCAGAAGGTAATCAATCCAGAAGATCTACCATGGTTACAAAATGATGTGGCCCAATGTCTTGTCAGCTTCGAGCTGGTGTTCCCACCATCGTTCTTCAATATTATGACGCACCTCCTGGTTCACCTAGTCAAAGATATTTCCATTCTCGGCCCTGTATTTCTACACAATATGTTCCCCTTTGAGAGCTTCATGGGAGTCTTAAAGAAATATGTTCATAACCGTGCTAGGCCAGAAGGAAGCATCGTCAAGGGATATGGAACAGAGGAGGTCATTGAGTTTTGTGCTGACTTTGTTCCCGACCTTAAGCCGATTGGTCTTCCTCAATCGCGTCATGAGGGGAGACTTAGTGGAAAAGGCACGATCGGAAAGAAACCAATGATATGTAGGGATGGTCATTCGTTGACTCAAGCACACTACACAGTTCTACAAAATTCCCTCTTGGTGGCTCCGTACAGTGAGGAATACAAGAATATTGTACGCCAAGCAAACCCAGGGCAGCCTGAGTCCTTTGTTTTACAGCTCCACATGGCGACTTTCGCCGTTTGGTTGCAAAGACGTCTCATGAATGACACTGTTGTTGAAGAGCAGCTGTACTTGCTGGCCAAATTACCATCTTCGACTATATTGACTTTCCAAGGGTACGAGATAAATGCGAATATATTTTACACGGTCGCCCAAGATAAAAAAAGCACCAACCAAAACAGTGGTGTCCGCTTTGATGCAGTAACCGGCAAAGGGCGAACAGACACATATTATGGTTAGATAGAGGAGATATGGGAGCTTGATTATGGACCTAACTTTAAGGTTCCTTTGTTTCGGTGCAAATGGGTGAAGATGACAGGAGGCGGGGTAAAGTTGGATGAGCAGTACGGAATGACAACGGTGGATCTCAACAATCTAGGTTACCTTGATGAACCATTCGTCCTAGCCAAAGATGTGGCTCAGGTTTTCTATGTGAAGGACATGAGTAGCAAACCAAGAAAAAGAACCAAAGCGAATACATCATGTGATGAACCAAAGCGCCACATAGTTCTTTCAGGGAAAAGAACCATCGTGGGAGTGGAGGACAAGACAGACATGTCACAAGATTATAATCAGTTTGGTGAAATTCCGCCCTTCAAAGTGAACACTGACACAAGCCTCAAGTTAAATAATGAAGATTCTCCATGGTTACGCCACAATCGTAAGCAAGGGACACTAGCGAAGAAATGATGTGTAATCATGTATTGTTCTAATCATGTATTGTTCTAATCATGTATTAAACATTTTATGTAATGTATTGTTCTAATCATGTATCACAATAACACTCACGAGAGGCGGGGAAACGATTGAACTGGAATTAAAGTACATGGGCAGATTAAGTCACAATCGGCCGAACTTGTTTTCGAATGTTGGAGTGATTCAGTCATAGTCGTGCCTAGCCCTATAAACGTCGCCACTATAGTCGTCGTAGTCACCAACGTCGTCGTCGCTGCCATCGGGGTCGCGGTAGTCGAACCTCGGTGGGTGAGCACACGTGGGCTGAGACTGAGGGTAGCGCAGGCAGGGGCCACGGTAGGCCATGACGCTCTGGAGAGTCCGGCCGCGCCACCACAGCCGACGGCCGGCCTCGTTGAAGTTCGAACGAGGCGGGCCGTCCTCCTCGTGCCTGGCAAGCGCACTCTCACGTCGATTGATGAAGAAGGCATCCCAAGTCGGGCTGTAGTCGGGATGCCACTAGGGATTCCTCCGCTGCTCTGGCGTGAGCTCGAAGTAGTAGTGGTTCGTGATGGCCATCTGGCGCGCCACACCTAGAGGGACAGGAGGGACCGGTACGCCTCCGACGCTCAGCATCCAGCCGGTGGGGACGTGGTAGCCCGGCGGGCAGGGGTAGTTTGAGGCGCAGAGCGCCTCCGCCTCCTGGGGGGTTAGAGATACGATGGAAGCCATGGAAGAGAGTGATGAGGTTTGCAGATATGAGTCTAGATGTGATATGTAAATGGAGGCCAAGCATACATATATATAGTGAAAAATGGCGGGAAGACGGAGGCGGGAAGCGGTGGAAAGCGCGGGAAGAAAATAGGCGGGAACGCAGTGGCGCGGGAAACCATCTAACCTTTAGTCCCGGCTGGTGCATACAACCGGGACTAAAGGTGGTTTTTGTGTCATCTAATAAAACTGTCGGTGGAATAAGGACGTGTGGGTAACCTTTAGTCCCGGCTGGTGGGTGCAACCGAGACTAAAGCTGTTGGCAGGATAAGGATGCGTGGGTGGATGCACTGCTCGATGAGATAAAGCATGTAGCGCACGATGCCCCTGTCGGAGGAACAAGACAAAAGTAGAAGCAGCGCCGTGCCTATAAAAGGAGCATCGATACGCCATGGTAAGCACAGCTCGAAGGCAGGGAGAGTTTCAACCCCATGGATGGAGGAAAGGGTTGGGAAATCTCCCGTGGCAGAGCTTTTCAAAGATATCGTTGGTGCTCACGCCCTACGGCATCTTCGAAAGCTCTGCCACAGAAAAATTTCCCTGCAAGCCCGTGAAAGACTCCATATCCTCTAACAGTTATGGCGAAAAGGGTTGGGAAATCTCCCGTGGCAGAGCTTTTCGAAGATGTCGTTGGTGCTCACGCCCTACGGCATCTTCGAAAGCTCTGCCTCGGAAAAATTTCCCTGCAAGCCCGTGAAAGACTCCATATCCTCTAACAGTTATGGAGGAAAGGGTTGGGAAATCTCCCGTGGCAGAGCTTTTCGAAGATGTCGTTGGTGCTCACGCCCTACGGCATCTTCGAAAGCTCTGCCTCGGAAAAATTTCCCTGCAAGCCCGTTAAAGACTCCATCTCCTCTAACAGTTATGGAGGAAAGGGTTAGGAAATCTCCCGTGACGGAGTTTCTCGAAGATGTCGTTGGTGCTCACGCCCTACGGCATCTTCGAAAGCTCCGCCTCGGAAAAATTTCCCTGCAAGCCCGTAAAAGACTCCATATCCTCTAACAGTGTTGGGTAAAGGGTTGGGAAATCTACCGTGGCGGAGCTTCTCGAAGATGTCGTTGGTGCTCACGCCCTACGGTATCTTTGGAAGCTCCGCCTCAGAAAAATTTCTCTGCAAGCCCGTGAAAGACTCCATATCCTCTAACAGTGTTGGAAATGGCAAAATAGTTAATTGTTTAAATAGTTAGATTAATTGATTTTAAAAATAGAAAATAGTTTTGAATTAGTTATTAAATTTCAAACACTTTTCATATTCAAAGTTTTATCAAATTCTAAAATATTCAAAAAGAATATTAATCAATATAGTTTTAATTGAAAATGGCAAAATAGTTCATTGTTTAAATAGTTAGATTAATTGATTTTGAAAATAGAAAATAGTTTTGAATTAGTTATTAAATTTCAAACACTTTTCATATTCAAAGTTTTGTCAGATTTTAAAATATATAGAAGTTATTCAAATTGAAATTCAAATTTCATATTCAAATGAAATCTGAAAAAATATAAGGCCTTGGCGCGCATTTATTATCCCTTTAATCCCGGTTGGTTTCACCAACCGGGACTAAAGGACTGGGGCATGGGCGCGAACCGCCCAAATGTCTTTAGTTCCGGTTGAAGCCACCAACCGGGACTAAAGACCCTTTAGTCCCGGTTGGTGGCTTCAACCGGGACTAAAGGCCCCTTTAGTCCCGGTTGAAGCCACCAACCGGGACTAAAAGGGTGCGGGTATATAAGCCATGCCGCCCATCTTCTTCCCCCAACACTTAGCAGTTTCTGGCGCGGAGGAGATCGAGATCTACAACGTTGCGGTCGCCCGAATCTGTCGACCGCCGCCGCTGCACGTCCCCTGCACGAGCGCCGCCACCAACCGCATCGCCCCCTGCAGCAACGCTGGCCGCCCTGAGCCGCCGCCCGAGCCCGCGCGCGCCCGTGCCCCGAGCCGCTGCCCGAGCCCGCGGC
The DNA here is from genome assembly GCA_007115705.1 of Dactylis glomerata. Lineage (NCBI taxonomy): Eukaryota > Viridiplantae > Streptophyta > Magnoliopsida > Poales > Poaceae > Dactylis > Dactylis glomerata. The sequence goes on from QXEO01000809.1 coordinate 203,017, forward strand.
GCCGCCCCCTGCAGAACGCCGGCCGAGCGCCACCCCTACAGCAGCGCCGCCCACGTGCAGCCCCCTGCAGCAGCGCCACGTGCCCACCCCCTGCCCTGCAGACGCCGGCCGCCCACCCCTGCCTGCAGCTAGCGCAACGCCGGCCGCCGCCCCCTGCTAAGGTAATTTTTTTTAGAATTTATTAGTAATAGAAATGCTAATAGAATTTAGTAATAGAAATGCTAATAGAATTTAGTAATAGAAATGCTAATAGAATTTAGTAATAGAATTTTTAGTAATAGAAATCCTAATAGAATTTAGTAATAGAATTTTTAGTTAGAAAAATAGATATATAGAAAATAGTTAGAATTTAGTAATAGAAATGCTAATAGAATTTAGTAATAGAATTTTTAGTAATAGAAATGCTAATAGAATTTAGTAATAGAATTTTTAGTTAGAAAAATAGATATATAGAAAATAGTTAGAATTTATTTATGTTAGATTTTATTTATGTTAGATTTTATTTATGTTAGATTTTATTAGTTAGAAAATTAGTTAAAAAAAATATGTGTACTAAAAGGGGGCGTTGTCCGGGCGCCGACGCGGTGAGGGGGTCTTCCCCCCACCGCGTCGGTGCTCGGCCAACGCCCCCTTTTTTTTGGTTATTGATCAAATATGTGTACTAAAAGGGGGCGTTGGCCGGGCGCCGACGCGGTGAGGGGTCTTCCCCCCACCATGTCGGCGCTCGGCCAACGCCCCTTTTTTTTGGTTATTGATCAAATATGTGTCACTAACTTGTTTTACCTGTCTTTAGAAGAGACATGGACGGTGAAAATGACCCACGCCACCCTGAAGAATTCTTATTTGGCATGATACGTGAGAATGTATATGTGCATCAAGAAGGTGCCGATCGAGAAGACCCCGGAGTAGGTGCCGAAGAAGCTGAACTTGAAGATGATGTTTCGTCGTTTCTTAACCCTTCCGGTGACGGAATGGAGATAGAAACGTTTGACGACGAAGGGCAAACAAACACCGATGCCGAACGACAATTGCAAACAAACGCCGATGGCGAGGTATATAGATTTAGCTTTTGGTCATAAGAAGGGAATATGCATATTTGTATTAACGACTTTTTCTTTTTTCAGCCCTCCGGATCGAGCAAATCGTATTCTAAACGAGGTCCGAGCCAAAAGTTGAGTGCGAATCAGAAGCTGACCATCGATTTAGTATCTCCAGCTGGCAAACCGTTGGAACCAAAACAGCACGCAACAAAATTTATAAATCAATGTGGAGTGATTGTTAGAGACATGATCCCGATCACGGTTCAAGAATGGCGCGAGCGAAAGAAGGCACGTCTTGGAGCTACTTTTGTGAACAAAAGATCCAAGAAAGACCTTTGGAGGAAGCTCATGGAAAATTTCATTCTACCTCCGGAGTACTCCAAGAAGGATGATGATGGTAATGAAATTCCGGGTGGACGTGAAAGGAGAAGGAGAGTTAAACAGTACGCTCTCAAGAAGATGGCTGAAGCATTCCGGGGCTTCAAGAAAATGTTATACGCGAAGTTTATCGCGAAAAAGAAAAATCCAGTGTTCGAAGGAGCATACGAGAAGTTGAGACAACAGTGGCCTGAATTTGTGGCATTCAAGACATCTGAGAGAGCCAAGGAAATGTCAGAAAAAATAAGAAAAATGCTGATAAGAAGGAACATCACCATATTTTGGGGCCAGGCGGCTACGTGAGAGCAGTGCCCAAGTGGGAATCTATGGATAATGAATTGAGGAATAGAGGAATCACTCCTGGTACAGAGGGATGGCCCGAAAGGGCCAAGCACTGGTGGTACGGACATGGAGGATCGTTAGACCAGGCAACAGGGGAGTGTGTTCATCGGAAACAGACCTTTACTCCCACAGTAAAACTTGTTAAGGCAATGGAGGATGCTCAAGCGGGATTGATCCGTGTCGACCGAGAGAACGACGAGTTGACACACGCCCTCGGGAATCCAGAACACACAGAACGAATGAGAGGCAAAGGCGCCGGTGTTCCATGGAAGGAAGGGTTTTCTTAGCACGAAGATCCGTACGGTTACAAAAGCCGTAAGAGAAAGAAGGATCGGGAAGCAGATCGGATCGGCAAGGTAGAACGTGAATTAGCTGACATGAAGAGTATGATACATCAACTTAGCCAGGGAGGCGGATCTCGGCTGCAGGAAGATCCAGCATTGGATCTTAATAGTCAGCGGAGAAGCAGCGTGGCTTCCACGGAGGTCCCAGCTGATGAGCATGAAGCACCGGGGTCTCACTACCCCGTGGATGATGTTAGGGAGATGACAAATTGTGAGCTACATCAGCCAGTGAAGAACATGACCTTGAAGGTGGCGAGCGGCGATGCTTTACCTTGTCTACCTGAAGCACTCCACCATGGGAACCCGATACCGGCTGGCTATGCTCGTGTCTCGGTGCTTGACATAGTCAGCTCGTTCGAGGACCTGGATCGGAGACTTGGAGATGTCAAGCGCCAAATCGTTTTATGGCAAAAGAAATACATCAAGTTTCCAGGCTCAGCGCCAAGGCCACCGACTCCGAGGAATCCAAGTCCACCCTCCCCCGGTGAATGTCGCCCACCTACGCCACCCCCGAGTCCACCTCGGGCGCCGCGTCAGCCAACACCACCCCTGAGTCCACCTCCAGCGCCGCGTCAGCCGACGCCACCCCCGAGTCCACCTCGGGCGACGCGTCAGCCGACGCCGCCCCCTAGTGCACCTCCCGCGCGTCAGCCAACGCCGTCCCCCAGTGCACCTCCAGCGCGTCAGGCGAAGCCGCCCCCCAATACTACTCAGCCACAACGCCGTCCCCCCCAGTGCACCTCCAGCGCGTCAGCGCGTCAGGTCCGCTACGGTTAGTACTACTGATAAGGTAGTACATAAGACCACGAAGATACCATAAGAGCCATCGCTAAAGCCTCTTCGCAAGAGAGCTTATGACCGGACTCCCGAGGAAAATGAGGCGATAGTACGCGCCGAAGTGAAGGCATTTTTTGCACCGAAAGTGCCTGAGCCCAAGCCGACATACACGGAGAAACAAAAGGACTGGGCTTATGGTATGCTTACTGCAGAGCCCCAATATAAGACGAATCAGCCATCAGACTATAAACGCGAAATTGAAAGGCAAAGTGACTTGGCCAAGGCAAAAAGAAGCGGGAAACAAATTCCCCAGCTTGGAGAACAGAAGAATCAATCGGTCGCCCCGCTCATAGTCGGCCCCCCGATATCGATATGTCCTTCAGAGCCGATTTGGAAGAGGACCGATTGTTATTGGACCCCAGAGTAGTAGCAGCTGCACAACTATTGGGTTTAACTGTAAGGGAGGCAAAAGAGAACGCGGACATCTTGAATGCGCCTCTTCTAGTTATGTTAGGCCTTGAAGAAGTGCCACTGGGAGAGGTAGTAGAGCAATATGTACTGGGGGGGCCTCTGATCAAGCCTGAGGAGGAACGCGGTCTATCAACACATATGCGAAATCTGCTCGGCTGGTACAAGGTGATATACAAAAAAAGGACTTCAAACGTTTTATCCTCTTGCACGTTAGAGATGAGCATTACTTCAAAAGATACATGTTACATATTCCAATGGACAAATTGTTTCACATATTCAATCAGCGCGATCTCGACAAGTCTACCATCAGTTGCTATTGTCTGTAAGTGATTTATATTCAAGTATCTAGCTAAGCTCGTTCATTGCCTATATATCTTAATTAACTATATGATTTTTGTATGCTATTATGCAGATTTAAGATGTTTGAATGCAAAAAAATTGGAATCCATGACGTTGGGTTCATTGACCCATATATCATTAATGAAAGGATGTTAAAAGATCACCCTAGAGACGTGGAGAAGGACCTCTTCAGATTTTTTATCAAGCAAAGTCTTAAAAGAGAACTTCTATTTCTTTACAACTTCAAGTGAGTGTTTCTATCTTCTAGACATTCTTTTTTGCTTACTCGATGTTAAGTGTAATTGATGAGTTATGCATGCGTGTCTGCAGTTTCCACTGGATTCTGCTAAAGATTCAATTGGACACATCAACTGTTCATATCTTGGACTCATTGGATAAGCCCGACGTCCTGTTTAGCGACATGAAAGAAATGCTGCAAAAGTGATTTCAATCATTACCCGACTATATCAGCTCCTTTCATTAATTTCCTGATATCAAGTATTTAATAACTCATTTGCTCATTTTCTTTGCCCTGTAGCGTTTGGACACGTTTCAGAAAGTCGGTAATAGGTGAATTCAAAGAACAGCTAACTTTTAAAAAGATAAAGGGTTTGGAAACCGAGACTAAAGGCCGTTACAGACCGAGATTAATGGCCCTTTTTCCATCAGTGACACAATATTATCCACCGTGCAAAAAGTGTAGGGGCTTGCTGACAGAAAATTAATATTGCTTAAGGTGTTTGCTTTGAAATAGTAGCACGAATCTGAAATCAAAAAAGAGGCTAGCCTATCTAAAACCGTACAGAGAGTCCAGTGACAAGAGAATCAAGTCACATGCATGCACGCAGGACGCAGACTAGAACAAGTTTTTCTAGTCCAACTACTATTAGCTTTTTGTATATTATAGGTCGAAGAGCCAATGAAAATGTTTTGTGCATATGGGCACCAGTGCTCTCATCACTTTTGGTTTTTTGAATTTTTTTAAAACCTCACACTTTTATATCTTCAAAAATTATATGGTTAAATATGTAGATAGATTTAGACACGAGGAGTGTACACAAAAAAGTCTCGTTAAGAAATACTTTATATTTTAGTAAATACAAAAAAGATAAATTCTCTGAAAGTAAACTGATAAAATGACGTACTTGTATACTACTATTTACAGTGAGAAATTTATCCTTTTTGTATTTCACAAAATATAAGGTATTTTTAAATGCAACTTTTTTTATTACACTTCTCATGTGCATATCTATTTACATATTTAATATTATAATTTTGAAATACATAAAAATGTAAGGTTTTAAAATTTTTAAAAAACTAAAAGTGAAAGGAGCACTGGTGCCCATGTGCACAAAATCTCCACTAGTAGAAAAAGGGTCATCGGTCTAAGCCTTTAGTACCGGTTCCCGTATGAACCGGTACTAAAGGGTACATTAGTACCGGTTGATTTGCCCAGCCGGCGGAGCAAGATCAGTACCGGTTCGATAAGGGCCTTTTGTACCGGTTCATACTAGGAACCGGTACTAAAGGGTAGTGACCTTTAGCACCGGTTCGTGGCACGAACCGGTGCAAAAGGGGTACCTTTAGCACCGGTTCGAGCCACGAACCGGTGCTAAAGGGTTGACACCCATTTTTTCCAGAGTTTTTGCCACGTCACCCTGCCGCCACAGCCAAAGCCGGCATGTGGCTTGGCGGGTGCCACGTCACCCTGTCGCCACAGCCAAAGCCGGCATGTGGCTTTTTTGCTTTTGGGTGACGTGGCACACCTGCCGGCTTTGGCTGTGGCGGCAGGGGGTCTTTTTTGACAAATTTAGGAACAAAAAGGTTATTCTAAATTAAATTGGCAATAGACTTGAAAAAAACATATAATATATGAAAAACCATCTACGCAAAAAGTTACATCCGATTTCAACGGGAAATATGAAAGCAGGAAGATTTTCGATTTTGTCAAAAAAATTAAAAATTTGTTTTTTTGAAATTTATTTTATTATTTCTTCTACTTTTTAGTTATTTTGAAGTTTTTATATTATTTTGGAATTTTTTAAGTTTTTAAGTTTTTTTGATTTTTTTGAATATTTTGAATTTTAAAATTAATTATTAAATTATACACAAAGATTATTTGGAAACCATTGATGCTTATTAATAATTAATCATTGTTGCTTATTTTTAAAATTATTTGGAATTCAAAAAAGTAAAATCATATGTTATCAAAGTGTATGGGTTAATAGAATTCACATCATAGTATTATCAAGAAGTCGCGAGCGCAGTCTTGGAAGCTAGTAGAGAAAGAATGGAGAAGTTAAGCGTGCTAAGGGTGGAGCAGTGTGAGGATGGGTGACCGACCGGGAAGTGGGACCACTAGTATATACTTTGACATGAGAATAGGGGTGATTAGAGATTAGAGTGGAAACTATCAAACAATTCAAATATCCAAAAATTGAGAAATTCTGAAAAATAAATTTAATTTTTTTCAATTTTTTTTCAAAATTTATACCAGAAATTCGTCCGGACCTTTGGTACCGGTTCGTGTTACAAACCGGTACCAAAGGTCCCTAGCCTGCACTCTCCTGGGAGCCAACGTGGAGGTGCCTTTAATACCGGTTCGTAAGGAACCGGTACCAAAGAGGGGGGGGCTTTTGTCCCGAATCTTTTGTACCGGTTTGTTTTCCGGTACAAAAGCCCCTATGGAACCGGTACTAAAGCCTCATTTTCCACTAGTGCTCTTTCCGAAGAGCCATGACTTTTAGCGTAGGAACGCACGCGCCATTCACTGAATTTATCAGGCTCTCCTATATATATCTACCGAATTTGCCAGGCTTTGTCTCTGCAAGTGGCTGCAAGCATCCTCCGAGAGACACTCTCCAATATATCCCAAAGAGATCCGTTTAAGTGTATATCCTTCCTTCGATGCCACCATGATAAGAGTACATTATGATTGCCCATACTAACAAGTTGCAAGTGTTTTGAATATGTCTTTTAAAAGAAACTTTTAAGATTGACCAGTCGGGTGCATGGGACTGTTTCCATGAAATTGCTTTTACCCCCATCAACGACAGTATTCTAGAATTAAAGTAAAGGACTACTGCTCTCCTCCTCCCTAGCTACTCCCTCCGTTCACAAATATATATAAGATGTTTCAGATGAAATAGACTAGATACAACTCATAATGAGTGAATCTACAAACTAAAAGTAGACTAGATACAACATAAAAAAGCTAAAATATCTTATACTTAATGAGCGGAGGAAGTACAATAATGTAAACCATCGACTGTAAATTGTGTGTTCTATGTGAGTATTTGAAAACAATATATTTCAAAGGGCCTGTGAGCCTATTTTTTCATTGAAATGAGATAATTGGTGCATGGAAAAAGATTTAGTATCATACGTGAACCATATTCTAAGAATATCCAGTTGCAGCCATGGTGAAAGTGGGGAAAAAATAGTTGCTTCATAAAGCGCCAAAATCCCTCGATGGGTGGTAATGGTTCATTTCAGCAGTTGCATGTTGCCACGATAGTGTAAACAATATCATTCGTTCAACCTCCGACAGTAGCATCCATATCCATTATCTAATGAGGACTAACTCCCATGTCACCTGGGGCTGAGATTCTGGGTATGATGGTGGTGGCCTACTCTTTCGTTCGAGTTAGTTGGCCGGTCGAATAAAGGTGGTGACCTAAGATTTTTCTTGTGTGAAGATGGAGACCTTTCTGAGGCCGGTCTTCTTGATCTCGCCGGAGTGGGGAGTTTCGAAAGGCTCCGCTGGCGAATGTACCAGTGCACCTATGCCTGGAGTTTGCTGCATCAGGTCATATTCGGTCGTGCGCACCCATGCTTTTATTCCGACCGTTTGGTTCAGGAGGGAGTGGCGCGAAGCTTCGTTCTTTGTTGCCATCAAGTGACTTTGGTCCATGGTGAAGTCAGAAGCGGAGAATATCATCAAGGTTGGATTGGAGTACTAGCAATGGAGGTTCGAGTCTCTGCACTGTTGAGGGACTTGCTTTGTGTTCTGGGTTTCATAGCAGCATTATGAAAGTGGGGGCGACAGCACAGTTGAAGTTCAGAGTCTTATGTTTTAGGGTGAAAATCCAAGGTCTGACCTTAATTGGTTGTGCTTGGCAATGGTCTTGTTGAAGGCATTATTTTGAAAGCGGGGACTATCTTCAGCGTGAAAATCTAAGATTTTTTATCGGGCGATGACGGCGCTTGTGCACTGTTTTCTTCTTGGAGGCGTCGCTTTTGGAGAGCCTGGAGTTCAGGTGTTGTACTGGTGGTGGTTCTATTGTTGTTGCTAGGACTAGAACACCGTCGCATTTTTCTTTTTTTATCGATGTGCATCCGTACTGCCATTAGGTTATTGCGTTATTGCAGAGCTGGATGTAATTGGTATCATCTTGATATTAATATATGTTATTTATCGAAAAATGCATAAATAACCAAAACCAAAGAACGAACCCAAAAAGTGGGACCGGACCCGAAAATTAAAAATTTGGTATTCGGTTACCACACCAGTCTTGAGTATCAGATGACCAAAATAATCGTGCATTGCTTGGTTGTCACTCGCAGCAGACCAAAGAGATCGATGTCTTTTGATTCCCAGCAATTCATACTTCATGCATGTGGTGCAGCCCATGATGTCCTCCTCAGCTATTCCCCTCCTGACCTCCTCAGCTATACCCTCATTTTCACTGACCTAGCCAATAACCAGGGCGAGGCCGAGAATGAACATGACCTAGCGCTGTGCTGCTGGGGCCAAGTTGACGTGGGAAAATGTAATTGATGTAGGAGCTTCTTATTCTTCAAGTTCTTGTCAACAGCACCAGAAGATTCCTTGTGCGCGGTGAATGACCAGCCAGTTGGGAACCCCAAGAGGAAGGTATGATGAGTATAGCAGCTAGTTTTCTCTCAGTTAAGAAACCAAGGTTTATCGTTCTTGGAGAGGAGAGACAAACGACTGAAGGTGATGCAGACTGGCTTAATAGCATTCCAACAAGGGCGCCGTTTAACGATACTTGTTGACTCGTCTTCAGCCAGTAGCAATGCGGAACCTGCACACAACACAACCAAGTACTTTGTTCCCAACTTACTATGAGGTTGTCAATCTCACCGGTTTGCTTGAAACAAAGGTTATGAGTGTATCGAGTGGAAAACAGTAGAAAGTATACGAGTAAAGTAAACAGTGCGATTAAAGTAAACAGGTGATAGCAATATGATGGAAATAGGACCGGGGTCCACAGTTCACTAGTGGTGTCTCTCCATAAGATAAATAACACGTGCTGGGTAAACAAATTACAGTTGGGCAATTGATAGAATAAAGATAAACGTGATATGTCAAGAAGATCACTATGAGATTTACTCTGGGCATTACAACAAAATACATAGACCGCCATTCAACTGCATCTATGACTAATAATCTACTTGTGGCGAATCAATCCGAGAACTTCACAAGTATTAAGTTGCGAACAACAGATAATTGCATTAAGCAAAGTGTGTAATGTAAACAAAGCATATTCCCTTGAGCATATGAATGTTTTTTTCTCCCTAGTCGCAACAGCACATCTACAACCTTAGAGGTTTCTGTCACTCCCCCAGGTTAAATAGAGGCATGAACCCACTATCGAGCATAAATACCCCCTCTTGGAGTCACTAGCAACTACTCGGCCAAGATAGCTACTAACAACGGAGAGCATGCAAGATCAAAAACAACATAGAGATAACATAAGATATATTTCAGTATAGCAACTCAATCATAACACCAATATTCATCGGATCCCAACAAACCAAACATGTGGAATTACATAACGGTGATCTCAATCATGTAGGGCAGCTCATGAGATCTAAACATGATGCACATGGTGGAGAAGACAACCATCTAGCTACTGCTATGGACCCATAGTCCAAGGTAGACTACTCACTCATCACTCCGGAGGCAAGCATGGCGATGAAGAAGACCTCCAGTGGTGATTCCCCTCTCCGGCAGGGTGCCGGGAAGAGCTTCTGGACCCTCCCGATCTTTGGGTCGACGGCGGCGGCGGATCGCGATGTGTTCTGGAAAATTGATCGGGTACTTAGGTTTTTCCCATCGGGGGGTCTTTATAGGCGAGGGGCGATGTCAGAGGTGGGGCCAGGTGGCCTCACACCTGGCTGGCGCGGCCCAGGCCCTGGCTGCGCCGGCCTGGTATGTGGGGCCCCTGTGGCCCCCTCCTACTTCTCTTCGGATCTCTGGAAGCTCCCGGACAAAATAAGACTTCAGGAACTTGTTTCGTCCAATTCCGAGAATATTTCCTGTGTATCACTTCTGAAACACAAAAATAGCAGAAAACAGGGAACTGGCACTATGGCAACTCGTTAGTAGGTTAGTTCCAGAAAATGCATAAAAGTGCCACTAAGTGTAACGAAACATTGGGCAAATGGTGTAAAAACAAGCATGGAGCATCAAAAATAATAGATACGTTTGAGACGTATCAAGCATCCCCAAGCTTAACTCCTGCTCATCCTCGAGTAGGTAAGTGATAACAAAAGAATAATTTTTGAGGTGACATGCACCTACACAATCTTGATCATATATGTAAGCATTTGTGAGCCGGGATCATAAGAACTTAAAACATGGGCATGAAGATATAATCTTGACAATAAGAACTTAGCAACCATGTTGTAAACATGCAAATAAACACAAATAAAAGATCATGAAAATGAAACAATGAAAGTCAAACGTGTGTTCAAATCATAAGGAAAAACATGCAAATGGTTTTCAGCTTGTCCTTCAAAGAGAGCAAAACATAAATGCATAGGACACCTTCAAGTTTAAGAGGGCGACTAGATACAAATAATTTAAGAACAAGTGAAACCAACAATATGAATCAATCAATGAAAACTTTGGGACAATGCACATTATACTAAGAATGACAACTATGCTCTCTTAATGGTGCATAAAGATAAAAGGTGGTGACTCAACATAAAAGTAGAAGAAAGGCCCTTCGCAGAGGGAAGCAGTGATTGCAAGTTTTATAACCTTCAAAAATTATGGTACTTACCAGCTTTGAGCTCTCATTGCCCCCATCATAAGCATCTTGAATGGTTAAAGTTAATACGAGAACAATTATGATGCATATGCTTGACAAATCATAAGTTAAAAACCTCGTGTCCCGTGAATACGAGTACCCAAACCTCATGCTACTTTACTTAGAGTCCCAAGCAAGGCTCTTGTCATTGTAAGACATGCATATCATTAAGAACCGCCAATGGGGTACCTCCGTGCCCGATGACATGGAACAAGCCCACATCAAAATGACAGGACAAGCAGACAATGAAAACCTCGACATCTCTTTTATTTGCCATTTGTTTAGCTTTTTATTGTGAGATGCGTCATCAAATGTTCACCATGGGTATGCTGCAAATTTCCATCATGAATTATGCATGGCTTAGATTAGCGGCCCGGCGTTTCCCTAACACATATACAAACTCCATGATCCCCACAAGATTCCCAATTCATTTCACACCGCGGGCATCCATAAACAAAAGATCACGATATCAACTCAAATAAGAAGTGCAATGTTGAAAGCTTGCCCATGACTACATGGCTGGGCTAGTCTCCAACTTACAACTTGCAAGCATAACAACTCAACATAAGAGACCACAATGACAAATTTTAAAGAACAGGAAAAAGTAAAGTGTGCCTTCCGGTTTGTGAGAGCTTTACTAACCGAATTTCGCATAACACTGGTAAGAGTTTAATTTGAAGAGAAAATAAAAGCAAGTCAAATTTATTTGGAATAGCAAATTGCTAGTAGGTATGTATGGTGGACACTTTGGCAAACTTTGGTTTTTAGGAGTTGGATGCACGAGTAGAGCTCACACTCAGTACAAGGCGAGGGCTAGCAAAAGACTGGGAGCAACCAACTAAGAGAGCAATAATGCCCATAATCAGGCAAAGCGACAAAGCGACATTAAAAGAAGCATAAGATGGCATCAAAAGTCAAAAACTAAATGATCATGAAGGCTATTGGCGACTTTGTAAGAGTCTAACATGTGTGAGCATGCGCCAAGTCAACCCAAATAAAGCATCAAGGAGAAAACCAAAATAATGCTTCCATACAATTAAAACAACACATGATTTTTTCAAAGGCTCATTAAGCAATCTCAGTTATTTGAGACAAGTCATGCTACAGCAAAACCACTAAGAATACTATCAAAAATACATCAAGCATGACATGAAAAAGCCTAAGCCGCAGTCTACACAAGCTCCTTCTTGTACCACTATTTTGCATAAAGCTTTTTCTCTTTTCCAACACTATTTGAAATTTTTAAAGACACCTCTTTTGATGAATACCAATAAATATCAGAGGCAAAAATACACCTTTATAAACAAATATAAGAAGATCTGAACGCAAATCAAGGCGAAAACGAAAACCAAAAGCAGTAGCAGAAAAAGAAGAACACTCGGTTTTTGATAAGAGTGAAAACTAGAGCGTTCTTGGCAAATGAAAAGCAAGGCAACTTCTCCAAAAGAAATTTGTTGGGGTCCAGCCATTTATTGCAGAAAACAAAACAAAACTAACAAAGAAAACTAAAACAACTGACGCTCCAAGAAAAACACATAGTGCATGAAGCAATAAAAATATAGTGTTTTGAAAGGTGACCTGATTTTTGCCGATGAAGAAGGGGTGCCTCTGGAGCATCCCCAAGCTTTGACGCTTGTACTTCTTGGATATTTCTTGGGATGATGCATGGGCATCCCCAAGCTTGAGCTTTTGTCCATTCTTCAACTCATCTCATCATTCTCCAATCCCTACACTTGAAAACTTCCTTCATACAAAACTAAACATAATTCTATTAGCAACATTAGTGCAAGCATAACATTTAATCAACCTCTTTTTGCTTCAGGTTTCAACTCAAAACCACCACATTTATAGCAAATAATACTGTAGCAACTTCCCAAAAGTTCCATGATCAAAAGAACTCAAAAGAAAGCGATAAAGCGGCAAACACAAATATTGGCAGAAATCTGTCAAAACAGAACAGCTGACAAAGGTCGAATTTTTGAGGGGTTTTATGTTGCTCAAATCAAAAAGTGTTCAAGTAAATAAAGTTTGGATATAACCTGGGGCATATGCACAAGAAATCGAAGGTCCAAAAGATATACAGAGAATTTATACGAATTTTTACGGTGCAGCACCGAAAACAGTTTCAGGACAGCAACATCCCCAAATCTTTACCTCGCTCGAATTAGAGGCTTCTCTTGGCACAAAAAACAAAATAAACAAGATAAGGAGCGGTCATTACAGTAGTAATGACTTCCAAGACTCAAATAAAAGAAAAAGTACTGGAAATAAAACATTGGGTTATCTCCCAAGAGTGCTTTTCTTTAACGCCTTTGAGCTAGGCGCAGAAAATTGCGAATCAAGTATTTTCAGAAGAAGCATTAAGATCAACTGCAGAGGTCTTATCAATAAGGCATTGTATTTCATCCACATAAGTTTTTGAAGACCCTTTGTGATCACGCTTTGGTTCACTCAAATCACAAAAAAGATTTTCGGGACAGATCCAGTCAAAATTATTTTCGAAAGCTTCACACAATACCAAGAGCTTGCTAGGTATAGGTATTTCGGCTCCTTCATCGTTTGTACTAATAACCTTTATAGGTGAACCGAGTTTATTAAAACGTTTAAAAACTTTTCTAGCTTCAATAACGACATCTTTAAATTCTAATTGCAAAGCTTCCAAAATAAAAGCTTTCTTTTCAGGATCTTCAATTTCATGAAGCTTAAGGAACATGTATTGCATAAAAGGATTAAGACTAGCAAACCTAGCTTCTAACATGTGAACTAAATGAGCAAAAGCACCTTCATAACTAGGAGCTAGCTCAACCAAAGACTTTTCCTCAACTTATGCATACTAATATGATTAAAGAACTCCTCAATGTTACTTTTTCCAATGATAGAACCACTACCTACTGAGAGGTCCTCCAGAACGTACTTAGGGATCAACATGATGAACTAAAAGTAAAGAAATAACAACTACCAAGGATTCTAATTTTTTTGGGTTTTTGATATAAAACGATGCAGGTAAAATAAATAAAGTAAAGCAAAACAATAACAAAGTAAAGGATGTGCGTGCGAAAAACTCCCCTCGCAGAAGTCTTCTACTTCCTCCCCAGCAACGGCGCCAGAAAACTTGTTGCTGCTGGGGCCAAGTTGACGTGGGAAAATGTAATTGATGTAGGAGCTTCTTATTCTTCAAGTTCTTGTCAATAGCACCAGAAGATTCCTTGTGCGTGATGAATGACCAGCCAGTTAGTAACCCCAAGAGGAAGGTATGATGAGTATAGCAGCTAGTTTTCCCTCAGTTAAGAAACCAAGGTTTATCGTTCTTGGAGAGGAGAGACAAACGACTGAAGGTGATGCAGACTGGCTTAATAGCATATCAACAAGGGCGCCGTTTAACGATACTTGTTGACTCGTCTTCGGCCAGTAGCAACGCGTAACCTGCACATAACACAACCAAGTACTTTGTTCCCAACTTACGATGAGGTTGTCAATCTCACCGGTTTGCTTGAAACAAAGGTTATGAGCGTATCGAGTGGAAAACAGTAGAAAGTATGCGAGTAAAGTAAACAGTGCGATTAAAGTAAACAGGTGATAGCAATATGATGGAAATAGGACCGGGGTCCACAGTTCACTAGTGGTGTCTCTCCATAAGATAAATAACACATGCTGGGTAAATAAATTATAGTTGGGCAATTGATAGAATAAAGATAAACGTGATATGTCAAGAAGATCAATATGAGATTTACTCTGGGCATTACAACAAAATACATAGACTGCCATCCAACTGCATCTATGACTAATAATCCACTTGTGGCGAATCAATCCGAGAACTCCACAAGTATTAAGTTGCGAACAACAGATAATTGCATTAAGCAAAGTGTGTAATGTAAACAAAGCATATGCCCTTGAGCATATGAATGTTGTTTTCTCCCTAGTAGCAACAGCACATCTACAACCTTAGAGGTTTCTGTCACTCCCCCAGGTTAAATAGAGGCATGAACCCACTATCGAGCATAAATACCCCCTCTTGGAGTCACTAGCAACTACTCGGCCAAGATAGCTACTAACAACGGAGAGCATGCAAGATCATAAACAACATCGAGATAACATAAGATATATTTCAGTATAGCAACTCAATCATAACACCAATATTCATCAGATCCCAACAAACCAAACATGTAGAATTACATAACGGTGATCTCAATCATGTAGGGCAGCTCATGAGATCTAAACATGAAGCACATGGTGGAGAAGACAACCATCTAGTTACTGCTATGGACCCATAGTCCAAGGTAGACTACTCACTCATCGCTCCGGAGGCAAGCATGGCGATGAAGAAGACCTCCGGTGGCGATTCCCCTCTCCGGCAGGGTGCCGGGAAGAGCTTCTGGACCCTCCCGATCTTCGGGTCGACGGCTGATACGTCTCCAACATATCTATAATTTTTGATGCTCCATGCTTGTTTTTACACCATTTGCCTATTGTTTCGTTACACTTCGTGGCACTTTTATGCATTTTCCGGAACTAACCTATTAACAAGTTGCCACAGTGCTAGTTCCCTGTTTTCTGCTGTTTTTGTGTTTCAGAAGTGATACACAGGAAATATTCTCGGAATTGGACGAAACAAGTTCTTGAAGTCTTATTTTACCCGGAAGCTTCCAGAGATCCGAAGGAGAGTAGGAGGAGGGCCACCAGGGCCCCACACGCCAGGCTGGCACGGCCAGGGGCCTGGCCGCGCCGCCATAGTGTGAGGGCGCCTGGCCCCTCCTCTGACATCGCCCCTTCGCCTATAAAGACCCCCCGATGGAAAAAACCTAAGTACCCGATCACTTTTCCAGAACACATCGCGATCCGCCGCCGCCGTCGACCCGAAGATTGGGAGGGTCCAAAAGCTCTTCCCGGCACCCTGCCGGAGAGGGGAATCGCCACCGGAGGTCTTCTTCATCGCCATGCTTGCCTCCGGAGCGATGAGTGAGTAGTCTACCTTGGACTATGGGTCCATAGCAGTAGCTAGATAGTTGTCTTCTCCACCATGTGCTTCATGTTTAGATCTCATGAGCTACCCTACATGATTGAGATCACCGTTATGTAATTCTACATGTTTGGTTTTTGGGATCCGATGAATATAGGTGTTTATGATTAAGTTGCTGTACTGAATATTATCTTTTGTTATCTCTATGTTGTTTATGATCTTGCATGCTCTCCGTTGTTAGTAGCTATCTTGGCCGAGTAGTTGCTAGTGACTCCAAGAGGGGGTATTTATGCTCGATAGTGGGTTCATGCCTCTATTTAACCTGGGGGAGTGACAGAAACCTCTAAGGTTGTAGATGTGCTGTTGCTACTAGGGAGAAAACAACATTCATATGCTCAAGGGCATATGCTTTGTTTACATTACACACTTTGCTTAATGCAATTATCTGTTGTTTGCAACTTAATACTTGTGGAGTTCTCGGATTGATTCACCACAAGTGGATTATTAGTCATAGATGCAGTTGGATGGCGGTCTATGTATTTTGTTGTAATGCCCAGAGTAAGTCTCATAGTGATATTCTTGACATATCACGTTTATCTTTATTCTATCAGTTGCCCAACTGTAATTTGTTTACCCAGCATGTGTTATTTATCTTATGGAGAGACACCACTAGTGAACTGTGGATCCCGGTCCTATTTCCATCATATTGCTATCACCTGTTTACTTTACTCGCACTGTTTACTTTATTCGCATACTTTACTGTTTTCTACTCGATACGCTCATAACCTTTGTTTCAAGCAAACCGGTGAGATTGACAACCTCATCACAAGTTGGGAACGAAGTACTTGGTTGTGTTGTGTGCAGGTTCCGCGTTGCAGCTAGCAAGCAAAGCTTGGATGAGGCGCCATATATAAATTGTCCGAAGCTGCCGCAAGCTAGCAAGCATCACCTTCAGTCGTTTGTCTCTCCTCTCCAAGAACGATAAACCTTGGTTTCTTAACTGAGAGAAAACTAGCTGCTATACTCATCACACCTTCCTCTTGGGGTTCCCAACGGGCTGGTCACTCACCACGCATCAAGCTAATTTTCTGGCGTCGTTGCCAGGGAGGAAGTAGAAGACTTCTGCGACGGGAGTTTTCGCACGCACATCCTTTAATTTGTTTTATTGTTTTGCTTTACTTTATTTATTTTATCTACATCGTTTTATATCAAAAAGCCAAAAAACTTAGAATCCTTGGTAGTTGCTATTTCTTTACTTTAGTTTATTATGTCTACTACTATGTCGCCCGAGGACATGATTTTTACTTTTAAGCAGAAGGATGAGGAAAGTTTTAAAGAATCTTGGTCTAGAATTTATGATTGGCATGGAAAAACTGAACCTAAAATGGCCTTGAGTTTGCTTCTTAGTAGCTTTTACTTTGGGCTTGCTCTTCGTTATAGATATGCTTTGGATGCTACTGCAGAAGGAGATTTCCTTCATTGCGATGGAGATCAAGCCTTCAACATTATAAAAAAGTTGATTACAATTTATAGCATGCCAACCTATTTTGATTCCTCTCTTGTGTGCATTTTTAATAGACTTGATACTCTTGAGACTCGCACTGCTAGCTTGAATTCTTGCTACAATACTTTGCGCCAGCATTTTGATTATGTGCCATTAAACTCTGAACCTTCGAGTTGGTATCCTACGATAAAAATCACTATTAGTGGTGAAACTTTTCATGCTTGTTGTGATATTATGTCTGAATTTTGTCTCATGCCAAAGGATGTTTATGAATCTTTGAGCCTTTGGAAGCTTTCTGAGGGGGGAGAAGGAATTTCTCTTACTAACAATGCCACTATATTTCCCATTGGAATAGCTGAAGGATTTTTTACAAAAGTCCTAGGAAGAATGATATCTACTGATTATCTTGTTATTGAATGTGTAGGAAAAGGACAAATCACACTTGGAAGATCCCTCTTGAAGCTCATGGGCGCCGTCATTGATGTGGGAAAAGGCAATATAAGATTTATCTCTCCACCTTGCAATAGCCATGTCTTTCCTAGAGTCAAGAACAAAGATAAGAAAGGAAGACGTAAGGCATGCGCTGATCCTAGTACTTCATCACTTGATAATACTTGATTCGCAATTTT
This sequence comes from Dactylis glomerata, assembly GCA_007115705.1. Lineage (NCBI taxonomy): Eukaryota > Viridiplantae > Streptophyta > Magnoliopsida > Poales > Poaceae > Dactylis > Dactylis glomerata. Next base: position 220,859 of record QXEO01000809.1, read on the forward strand.
CTGCGCCTAGCTCAAAGGCGTTAAAGAAAAGCACTCTTGGGAGATAACCCAATGTTTTCTTTTCAGTACTTTTTCTTTTATTTGAGTCTTGGAAGTCATTACTACTGTAATGACCGCTCCTTATCTTGTTTATTTCGTTTTTGTGCTAAGAGAAGCCTCTAATTTGAGTGAGGTAAAGATTTGGGGATGTTGCTGTCCTGAAACTGTTTTTGGTGCTGCACCGTAAAAATTCGTATAAATTCTCTGTATATCTTTTGGACCTGCGATTTCTTGTGCATATGCCCCAGGTTATATCCAAACTTTTGTTAGTTGAACACTTTTTGATTTGAGTAACAGAAAACCCCTCAAAAATGCGTCCTTTGTCAGCTGTTCAGTTTTTGACAGATTTCTGCCAATATTTGTGTTTGCCACTTTATCGCTTTCTTTTGAGTTCTTTTGATCATGGAACTTTTGGAGAAGTTGCTACAGTAGTATTTACTATATATGTGGTGGTTTTGAGTTGAAACCTGAAGCAAATAGAGGTTGATTATATGTTATGCTTGCACTAATGTTGCTAATAGAATTGTGTTTAGTTTTGTATGAAGGAAGTTTTCAAGTGTAGGGATTGGAGAATGATGAGATGAGTTGAAGAATGGACAAAAGCTCAAGCTTGGGGATGCCCATGCATTACCCCAAGAAATATCCAAGAAGTACAAGCGTCAAAGCTTGGGGATGCCCCCGAGGCACCCCTTCTTCATCGGCAAAAATCAGGTCACCTTTCAAGACGCTATATTTTTATTGCTTCATGCACTATGTGTTTTTCTTGGAGCGTCAGTTGTTTTAGTTTTCTTAGTTAGTTTAGTTTGTTTGTTTGCTGCAATAAATGGTTGGACCCCAACAAATTTCTTTTGGAGAAGTTGTACTCGTTTTCATTTGCAAAGAACACTCCGTTTTCACTCTTATCGTTCACCGGGTGTTCTTCTTTTTCTGCTACTGCTTTTGGTTTTCATTTTTGCCTTGATTTGCGTTCAGACCTTGCCATATCTTTTCATCAAGGTGTATTTTTTCCTCTGATCTTTATTGGTTTTCATCAAAAGAGGTGTCTTTAAAAATTTCAAATGGTGTTGGAAAAGAGAAAAAGCTTTGTGCAAAATAGTGGTACAAGAAGGAGCTTGTGTAGACTGCGGCTTAGGCTTTTTCATGTCATGCTTGATGTCTTTTTGATAGTATGCTTAGTGGTTTTTCTGTAGCATGACTTGTCTCAAATAACTGAGATTGCTTAATGAGCCTTTGAAAAAATCATGCGTTGTTTTTATTGTATGGAAGCATTATTTTGGTTTTCTCCTTGATGCTTTATTTGGGTTGACTTGGCGCATGCTCACACATGTTAGACTCTTACAAAGTCGCAAATAGACTTCATGATCATTTAGTTTTTTACTTTTGATGCCATCTTATGCTTCTTTTAATGTCGCTTTGTCGCTTTGCATGATTATGGCCATTATTGCTGTCTTAGTTGGTCGCTCCCAGTCTTTTGCTAGCCCTCGCCTTGTACTGAGTATGAGCTCTACTCGTGCATCCAACTCCTAAAAGCCAAAGTTTTCCAAAGTGTCCACCATACATACCTACTAGCAATTTGATATTCCAAGTAAATTTGACTTGCTTTTATTTTCTCTTCAAATTAAACTCTTACCAGTGTTATGCGAAATTCGGTCAGTAAAGCTCTCACGAACCGGAAGGCACACTTTACTTTTTCCTGTTCTTAAAAATTTGACATTGTGGTCTCTTATGTTGAGTTGTTATGCTTGCAAGTTGTAAGTTGGAGACTAGCCCAGCCATGCTGTCATGGGGCAAGCTTTCAACATTGCACTTCTTATTTGAGTTGATATCGTGATCTTTTGTTTATGGATGCCCACGGTGTGAAATGAATTGGGAATCTTGTGGGGATCATGGAGTTTGTATATGTGTTAGGGAAACGCCGGGCCGCTAATCTAAGCCATGCATAATTCATGGTGGAAATTTGCAGCATACCCATGGTGAACATTCGATGACGCATCTCACAATAAAAAGCTAAACAAAAGGCAAATAAAAGAGATGTCGAGGTGTTCATTGTCTGCTTGTCCTGTCATTTTGGTGTGGGCTTGTTCCATGTCATCGGGCACGGAGGTACCCCATTGGCGGTTCTCAATGATATGCATATACTTACAATGACAAGAGCCTTGCTTGGGACTCTAAGTAAAGTAGCATGAGGTTTGGGTACTCGTATTCACGGGACACGAGGTTTTCAACTTATGATTTGTCAAGCATATGCATCATAATTGTTCTCGCATTAACTTTAACCATTCAAGATGCTTATGATGGGGGCAATGAGAGCTCAAAGCCGGTAAGTACCATAATTTTTGAAGGTTATAAAACTTGCAATCACTGCTTCCCTCTGCGAAGGGCCTTTCTTTTACTTTTATGTTGAGTCACCACCTTCTTTCTTTATGCACCATTAAGAGAGAATAGTTGTCATTCTTAGTGTAATATGCATTGTCCCAAAGTTCATTGATTGATTCATATTGTTGGTTTCACTTGTTCTCAAATTATTTGTATCTAGTCGCCCTCTTAAACTTGAAGGTGTCCTATGCATTTATGTTTTGCTCTCTTTGAAGGACAAGCTGAAAACCATTTGTATGTTTTTCCTTATGATTTGAACACACGTTTGACTTTCATTGTTTCATTTTCATGATCTTTTGTTTGTGTTCATTTTCATGTTTACAACATGGTTGCTAAGTTCTATTGTCAAGATTATATCTTCATGCCCATGTTTTAAGTTCTTATGATTCCAGCTCACAAATGCTTACATACATGATCAAGATTGTGTAGGTGCATGTCACCTCAAAAATTATTCTTTTGTTATCACTTACCTACTCGAGGACGAGCAGGAGTTAAGCTTGGGGATGTTTGATACGTCTCCAACGTATCTATAATTTTTGATGCTACATGCTTGTTTTTACACCATTTGCCTATTGTTTCATTACACTTCGTGGCACTTTTATGCATTTTCCGGAACTAACCTATTAACAAGTTGCCACAGTGCCAGTTCCCTGTTTTCTGCTATTTTTGTGTTTCAGAAGTGATACACAGGAAATATTCTCGGAATTGGACGAAACAAGTTCATGAAGTCTTATTTTACCCGGAAGCTTCCAGAGATCCGAAGGAGAGTAGGAGGGGGGCCACCAGGGCCCCACACGCCAAACTGGCGCGGGCAGGGGCCTGGCCGCGCCGCCATAGTGTGAGGGCGCCTGGCCCCTCCTCTGACATCGCCCCTTCTCCTATAAAGACCCCCCAACGGAAAAAACCTAAGTACCCGATTAATTTTCCAAAACACATCGCGATCCGCCACCGCCGTCGACCCGAAGATCGGGAGGGTCCAGAAGCTCTTCCCGGCACCCTGCCGGAGAGGGGAATCGCCACCGGAGGTCTTCTTCATCGCCATGCTTGCCTCCGGAGCGATGAGTGAGTAGTCTACCTTGGACTATGGGTCCATAGCAGTAGCTAGATGGTTGTCTTCTCCACCATGTGCTTCATGTTTAGATCTCATGAGCTGCCCTACATGATTGAGATCACCGTTATGTAATTCTACATGTTTAGTTTGTTGGCATCCGATGAATATTGGTGTTTATGATTAAGTTGTTGTACTGAATATTATCTTTTGTTATCTCTATATTGTTTATGATCTTGCATGCTCTCCGTTGTTAGTAGCTATCTTGGCCGAGTAGTTGCTAGTGACTCCAAGAGGGGGTATTTATGCTCGATAGTGGGTTCATGCCTCTATTTAACCTGGGGGAGTGACAGAAACCTCTAAGGTTGTAGATGTGTTGTTGCTACGAGGGAGAAAACAACATTTCATATGCTCAAGGGCATATGCTTTGTTTACATTACACACTTTGCTTAATGCAATTATCTGTTGTTCGCAACTTAATACTTGTGGAGTTCTCGGATTGATTCACCACAAGTGGATTATTAGTCATAGATGCAGTTGGATGGCGGTCTATGTATTTTGTTGTAATGTCCAGAGTAAATCTCATAGTGATCTTCTTGACATATCACATTTATCTTTATTCTATCAATTGCCCAACTGTAATTTGTTTACCCAGCATGTGTTATTTATCTTATGGAGAGACACCACTAGTGAACTGTGGATCCCGGTCCTATTTCCATCATATTGCTATCACCTGTTTACTTTACTCGCACTGTTTACTTTATTCGCATACTTTATTGTTTTCCACTCGATACGCTCATAACCTTTGTTTCAAGCAAACCGGTGATATTGACAACCTCATCGCAAGTTGGGAACGAAGTACTTGGTTGTGTTGTGTGCAGGTTCCGCGTTACAGCTAGCAAGCAAAGCTTGGACGAGGCGCCATATATAAATTGTCTGAAGCTGCCGCAAGCTAGCAAGCATCACCTTCAGTCGTTTGTCTCTCCTCTCTAAGAACGATAAACCTTGGTTTCTTAACTGAGGGAAAACTAGCTGCTATACTCATCACACCTTCCTCTTAGGGTTCCCAACGGGCTGGTCATTCACCACGCATCAACGGCGGCGGCGGATCGCGATGTGTTCTGGAAAATTGATCGGGTACTTAGGTTTTTCCCGTCGGGGGGTCTTTATAGGCGAAGGGGCGATGTCAGAGGTGGGGCCAGGTGGCCTCACACCTGGCTGGCGCGGCCCAGGCCCTGGCCGCGCCGGCCTGGTGTGTAGGGCCCCTGTGGCCCCCCTCCTACTTCTCTTCGGATCTCTGAAAGTTCCCAGACAAAATAAGACTTCAGGAACTTGTTTCGTCTAATTCCGAGAATATTTCCTGTGTATCACTTCTGAAACACAAAAACAGCAGAAAACAGGGAACTGGCACTGTGGCAACTCGTTAGTAGGTTAGTTCCAGAAAATGCATAAAAGTGTCACTAAGTGTAACGAAACATTGGGCAAATGGTGTAAAAACAAGTGTGGAGCATCAAAAATTATAGATACGTTTGAGACGTATCACGCTGCCACCCTCATGCTCGACCATGCGACACCTCCATCATCGGTCATCGATAGATGCACCTTCAAGCGCCGCCGCCAAACCACCTCACCGCCAGCCCGCCACCCTCACGGTCACGAACATGGTCAAGCACATCTCTGGCTCGCGCCGCAGTCACACCATCTAGCTGCCACACCATCTCACCGCCAATACACACGCATCTTCGACCCTGGTCGCGAGCAGCTCCAACCTGCAAGCGCTGAGACCACCTCACCGCCAGCCCGCCACCTACACGATCTTTGTGAATACCCTTGGCCTCTCATTCTACATTTCTAGGAACATCACAGTTGGTATTATGCGACCCATGCATTGTTAAATAGCCACATGTTTGATATAACATATCATTAAATGAATAAATATATTCTTGAAAGTAACATGCATGCTGTGTTGCCATAGCATAACACATACTAAGAGAAAATGGTACCACAAATTAATGAATAAAATCTTCAATGACATCTTTTATGATACCGAACATTATCTCTACTAATAATATTGCTAGAGGTATGGTCCGTGGCTCGCAAATACGCTTTCAACCACCAAAAATACGTTTCTATTCCACGACATCCCGAAACGTTTTCTTTTTATTCCTTCCGCCGGTCCGAAACGTTTTCTTTATATTCTCTCCGCCGGTCCCTCCTCTGGAGCGGTGGTTGACATTGTCTCCGCCCTAGGATTTTTCCTCTCAGCGACTGGTGGTGATACGGAAGCTAGGTAGCGGCCAGGAGAGGTAAGGTGTCCGTCGGCTGTTGGAGGCGACACAGGGAGGATAGGAGTTGGGGCTTGTTGGCATGCTGCGGATGCGGCCGGGGGAGAAGGCGGCCTAGGCAACCCCCCTCAGATGACAGGCTCCGCGTCGGGCGCTGACGGAGAGGCATGCGGCCGTAGACACGCACGCTCAAGGCCTCCAGCGTCAAGGCCGATGTGGACGCGGCAGTTGTGGACTGGGATATGGGAGCTGAGCCCCGTTCGTGGGGTCATATGCAGTATTGACGATTAAGGCCAGGAGAGAAGAGGAACTCGATGGCGTTCCGCGTTCCTGGTTCCTTGCATGAACAGCACGCGATGCGCCTTGTGTCTACCAGAAACTTCAGGCTCAGCGGCGCAGGCGCGGCTGTATTGGTTGCAGTGTTCGGGATGGTGGATAGGTTGGCCATCGAGTCACCGGAGGACGCCGGCGAGGAGTACCTTGTGACGACCGCTGACCTGGGAGAGCCCGGCATGCGCATCCATGTGGCTTAGTAGGTCGCGATGGAGGACTTCCACCAGCTGCTAATGCGCTCGACGCAGCATGATCGACGTCTATCCCGGAGACCCTGCCGCGGGAGAGGTTGGCTTGCGCGTTCACGCGGCATAGCAGGTCGCGATGTTTCGTCTGCTGAAGATTGGCTATCGACGTTCTTCAGTGGCAAGCACCCTACCCCATTAATCTCACACGCCTATTTTTCCGTGGAAGGTGCTCTTCAAAGATAGAGATGATCATCTCCGAATCGATCTATTTGATGGCTTAGGGCTGCATTTGGCTCTTTCCTAGAGAAACTGAATTACGGAGCCATGTTGCTGTGTCTTGCAAACCTAACCAACTAAGTAGTGAGCCATATCGATCTTGATTATCTATATCCTAAAATAAAATTCTATTGCACTGAGCACACCTTGACTACTGTCTGTGAGGATCTATTAGTTCAACTGCAATTAGAGAATTGATTACATTGCTCGTCCTCGCCTTTGCCCTTTCCGCACGCTCCTGCCGTCCCGCGTCACGCGATGGACCACACCAGTTGGTGCTCATCGTGGTCATCAGCAACGGCAATAGGTAGGCATATCTATTCTTCACTCTTACGAGATCGGCACACGTACTGCATCGTGGGTTGACTGTGCCATACTGATCCAAGTAACCGCGGTAGCTACACATAGATGGAGCCGTCAATGATTCCTCCGATGAGAGACTGCCAACGATGAAGACGTGTGAAACGGGATGGGTAGTGACAAGACCATTTTAAAACAGCTTCACTGGCTTACAAAAATAAGTTTGCATGAAAAACTACATAAGTGAAAAGCAATTCCATTCCAACCCGCGTGTGAAGAAGATGATAACAACATCTTTAGCCTGCTTTCGACTAATCGGTCAAATAATATAGAAAAAAATAGTAACACTAGCTACCGTCATCTTCGACCGTTATAGGAGCATCTTGGATGTCCTCTTCTACGCCATCGAGCGAGATTCCACACCAAGGATGTGTTCGGTTCTGGAATGTGAGGGAATGGAATGGGACTGTTCCGTTCCTAGGAGGCGTTCTCGTGTTCGATTCCGGAATAGAATGGAATGGCCTCGTTCCACGAAAGGGAATATTCGCCAGAGATGTGGAATGCACACGTCCGCCCAAATCGGCCGGACGAGGTGGAATGGAGATTAGGCTAATCAAGTTTAGCTATAATTAATCAAGTTTAGCAATAATTAATCAAGATTAGGCTATAATTAATCATGTTTAGCAATAATTAATTAAGATTAGAAATAATTAATCAAGATTAAGAATAATTAATCAAGTTTAGCAATAATTAATTAAGTTTAGTAATAATTAATCCAATTTAGAAAATAAATAATCGAGTTTAGAATAATTCTATTCTCATTCCATTCCATTCCATTCTCATCCCATTCCAAAACCAAACACATGGATGGAACCGTTCCGTTCCTCGTTCTTTTCCGAACCGAACACGGGGTCGGAACCATTCCATGCCCTAGGAATGGAACCATCCCATTCCGTCCCCCTAGTTCCAGAACCGAACACATCCCAAGAGGCATTGGCCAAAGAAGGTCTTTCGCACACGGCTTTCGCTGCCGGACATTTTAGCACACCGTCGGTCATGTTTGTCGTGACCACTATTTATCTTCATAAATGGTTTTCATTAAACTAATTATATTGCCGTAGCAACTGACCAAATTATCCAAGGAAATCGAGATCATAGTCAATGGAGCTGCGAATACGAAATTCTCCGAAAGGTTTGAGATGTTTCCTGGTCACAGATGCCTGACCTAACATTATAACAGCATACACGCCATTGAAATAATTGGTCAAAATGTGATGTTTTTTCAGATATGACGTAGCTTTTAATACAAATGTCTTGGGAACGAAGCACGTTTGTGAATTTGCAAATAAGTGTAGCAAACTCAAGATGCTGCTTCATGTTTCAACTGGAGCGAACCAATAGGGCAATGATTTAGGAATTGTGGTTGATGCCATGTCATTCTGAATTCTAACTCATAAATTGATTGTATGACTTGAACAGCCTATGTAGCTGGTGAACAAGTGGGGATAATACCAGAGAAGCCATTCTTGATGAACGAGACACTAAGGGTGGGAACACTTTTGGACATCGAATCCGAGCTAAATATGATCAAAGAGACCAGGACAGAACCGATGGCTAACTCTTCAACTGACAAAGATGAGAGAAAAACCATGAAGGAGCTTGGCCTCGAGAGGTCAGACACAAACAACTAAACAGAAAAGATAAACACCCCATGTTTTCTGCCACTAATACATTTACTACATGTTTCTTGTGCACATATTGAATAAAGGGCACGACACTTTGGGTGGCCAAATACCTATGTCTTCACCAAGGCAATGGGGGAGATGCTGCTGGGACAACTAAAAGGGGACTTTCCGGTTGTCATCCTCCGCCCCAGCATGGTAACCAGTATCCTTAAGGAGCCATTGCCTGGATGGATGGAAGGAATCAGGTGACTGGAACTTAAAAAAATATTTCCTGATTTTTCACAACAATGTACAAAAACAATGCTACAACACCCTGGTGAATGATCACTGAATATTTTCATCCTCCGCAGGACAATCGACACGGTGGTCATTGGTTACGCCAAGCAGAACTTCTCTACGGCTATATAATTTGTACTTTTGGCTATCCATATTGCAAATAATGAAGATTGAAATGTCGGTATGATTGAATGAGTAATAATACAAAAACTGGGGTGAAAAGCCATATAGCTGAAACAAAAGATATTTGATAGGAATCTGTGGAAGTGTGGCACCTATGTCCATGAGCGGGACTGCGAAGTGGGACTAATGGTGGGGGCATTCCTCTAGGACGCTGCGTATGCCCCCTACCATGACATGCTAGCCGCCGGCATGCGGCCTGGTTGTTTTTGTCTTCCCCGTCCCCTTCAAGTGCTCCCGCTGCCTAGATGCCATCGACAAGAGCCGTGCATCGACGGTTAGCAGGCTTGTTGTCTCCAGCTCCGACGTGTTGACGCGAAACTAAATACAAGCGTTAATTTATACAATATATGGTGTGTCTTGATACTGCCATAGGTAATTTTGTGAATTTTAGGCTTTAACACATTTGTCTTCATAAGTGTAAATTATAAATGGGAATTAGCTGCTACATCTCAGTATTATTGATTGATCATTGGCAACTAGAGTTAAGTTAGTATACCTAACATGCTAATGACATAATTTTATTATTGTGATAATGATATCTAAACTTCTGTTATGAGTGAGCATTTGAATAAGGCCCATAGCAACGCACGGGCATTTAACTAGTAGATGTAGAAACATATACTAGCTAGTCTCATATGTAATACTCTAGTACCGTCCAAAATTCCAAATTGAATATCCTTGGGACAATGCCAGCTGTTTGATAAGTAAATTATGGCCAGCCATATTTTAAAAGAAACAACGGTAACAAAGAAACTTGTAAGGTTAGGTGGGTTCGTCGTCATGGCTTGATCCATCCAAGATAATTTTTCTTGTAGCAGTTAACATGTCACTGTACAGGGTACGTAGTAGGTGCACTATATATACAGATGAATAAGGTGTCACTAAACTAGACGACAGATGAATAACCTCACGTCCCCGTTAACTCTTCCGACAGATGAATACTTGAACATGCATGTTGATCCACTTGCTTAATTTGTACTCCACAGCTGCTTTTTGTGGATCAGATCTAACTGAAAATGAGATAATTAACCATCAGCCATCTATAAATAACAAGATAGTCTCTAGCATGACCGTGCAACCCACACTCCCAGTTTGCTCTTAGCTAGCTAGTTAGCTAGAGATCACTACCATGGCGTCCAGAGCGGCAGCCATCGTCCTGGTAGCCTTCATTTGCGGTGCCATGCATCACCATCCGGCGGCCGCCATGAAGGTGGACACAACCGGCATGACGGTCGCCAATGGCCTGTCCTTGGACTTCTACCGCGACTCGTGCCCATTCGTGGAGCACATCGTGGAGTTCTTCGTCGGCGAGGCCTTCCGCAAGGACGCCGGTATCGCCCCGGCGCTCATCCGCATCTTCTTCCACGACTGCTTCCCGCAGGGCTGCGACGCCTCCGTGCTCCTCAACGGCACGGCCAGCGAGCAGAAGGAGATCCCCAACCAGACGCTCCGCCCGACGGCGCTCAAGCTCATCGAGGACATCCGCGCCGCCGTCCACAGTGCATGCGGCGGCCCCGTCGTGTCCTGCGCCGACATCATCTCGCTCGCCACCCGCGACGCCCTGGTCGACGCCGGCGGGCCCAGCTTCGACGTGCCGCTCGGCCGGCGCGACGGGCTCGCCCCGGCTAAGCCGAACATCACCAACACCCTCCCAGCACCCTTCTTCGACGTGCCAAGGCTCATCAAGTCCTTCGGCGACCGTGGCCTGGACGTGACCGACCTCGTGGCGCTCTCCGGCGCGCACTCCTTCGGCGTCGCCCACTGCCCCGCCTTCAACGACCGGTTCACGCCGGGCCCCGACACCAACCCGGCCATCGACCCCAAGTTCGCGGCGACGCTCAAGGCCAAGTGCGCCGGCGACAAACCCGTCGGCACCGTCACGCAGAAGCTGGACGTGCGCACGCCGGACGTCTTCGACAACAAGTACTACTTCGATCTGATCGCCAAGCAGGGGCTGTTCAAGTCCGACCAGGGGCTCGTCGTCCACCCGGCCACCAACCGCACCGCCATCCGCTTCTCGCTCAACCAGGCCGCCTTCTTCGACCAGTTCGCCAAGTCCATGTTCAAGATGAGCCAGATGGACGTGCTCACCGGCACCCAGGGAGAGATCCGGAACAACTGCGCCGTCCCCAACAAACGCGCCGGCATCGAGACCGTCGCCGGCGACGTCGACGAGGGCGTCGCCGCCGAGATGTAAGGGATGGTGTAATGTAGTTCAGCTGATGCGTCTGTGTGTAAGTGTGGTGTTTCGTTAATAAAACCAGCTGATACGGTACTAAGTATAGTGTAGGATCGAGGGTCCATCATGGATATAAAATTACATAAATGTACGATCACGTCCGTAACATCGTATATCTAGGAGTGCTCCCATGTCGAGAAATGTTTTTTCACTGCGTTCTATTAGTCAAGTTTTTTTTTGTACTATGCAAAAACTTGACGAAACTTGGCGGCATAGATCTTAATGCATTTAATCGACCGTAAAACATACTCCTAAATGCCTAAATAGCACAGTGTACTACAATACAAACGCCACGTTCCTACCATGTCACGGTCCGTTTTACACCGTATGATGGTCAATAATATAACATCATCGGATAAGGTAGGAAATGCAACCATGTCACTCTCAATACAAGTGCTACCGTATGATGGTCAATATAAGCACATAAATGGTGTCAAAGTTCCTTGCCACTTCAAGTATAAGAAGCGCCGAATAGTAGTACACAACTATGTAGGAAAGAGAGACTTGCTGAATTATTTGGCTAGGCCATTATTTTGTAATACCAACCTATCTATTCCTATTATCTATTTCTATCTATTATATACTAAAATCACAATATGAATGTCTAAAATAGCAGACCGGCTCCTAAACGGTCGGCTCTGCTATGCGCTATTCATGGAGCAACCGTAGAAAACACTATTTGAGGACGGTGATGGTGCAAATACCTTCTGTGCTTTTAACCCAACTCAAGCTGAAGAAACTTATTCAATGGTCACTGCTAACCACTTTTGGTCCCAAATCTTTGGTGTTGCTTTTTCAATAAACTCGTTGGTTACATTTCTTTATGCTATTTGTACCCGTCACCGGTTTATGGATGAGTGCTATTGGCGTAGTTGGCCTGGCTCTGAACTTACGTGCATATGACTTTGTTTCCCAGGAAATCCATGCAGCCGAATGATCGTGGCCACGATCAACTTGTGACACGTGTGCTCCTGTGGGTCCCACTGCCTTATCTTTTCCCACCGCGTCTCTTCTTCCTCCCATCGCATCTCGCTTTCTCTTCACAACAAAAAAACACGGCTGGACAGAGAGGGATTGAGAGAGTCTGGTCGACCACCTCACCGGACTCCAGACCGACGAGGCTGTCGACGACGGAGGCGGCGTCGAGCCAGAGGTAGGGCCAACGCGGCTAGCCGCGACGGGCATGACTCCGGCGAGGAACAAACATAGGGTTAGGGTGGGGATGCAGGGGTGGCCGGCGTCGGAGATGAACGTGACGGGGCTTAGAGGGATGGCTGGGGGCGGCGATGGACCGGCGGAGGTGGTGATTTGGGCAGGGCGGAGCGGCGAGGCGAGTGGCAGCGCGTCGGCCGCGGGTGGTAGTCGACGACGGTTCGGCCGGCACCGGCAGCGGGGGTGACGACTTTGCGGGGTGGTTCTGCGTGGGGCGGTGGCGGTGGTGGAGTCCATTGGCGGCGTCATACGTCTTTGCTTCTTCTCCATGTCTGACACTGTCATAAAATCGCCCGTGGAGATGGTTGACCGCAAGATAGCCTCCCCCTAAAATAGAGACACCATGTTAATTTACATATGCTAAAATAATTTTATTTGTTGATCTTTATTATAATACAAGTTTTACAATGATTGGCATTTTTAGGAACCGTCCGTCCACCCTAATCTAACGGTGATAAAATAGACGGTACCAAACAGATGGTACCAGACGGTACAACGATACCATTATATTGTGGGACAGGTACCAAAATAATGTGGGATCAATACCTCCATTTTATTTAACAGAAATTGTAAAATACAGACGCGCTTTTGAGCGGTCGAACTGCCCGGATGAGCGTGTGCAAATCTTAAAGCGAGCTGCACAAATTATTACTCTGTCTCTCTCCCAAACTCTTCCTCTCACTCACTCGGTGTCTCTCTCCCTGGCGATCCCCCCGTTTCCGGCCGCCGTTGGCCTCCTCTGCCACTGTCGTCAACTGGCGTAGCCCAGCCGGACTCCCCTCCTTCGAATCCCCACCACCGAAACCTCCTTCCGCCTCCCGTGTTGCTGCTTCATCTGGTGACGAGCGCGCGAAGAGGGTGGGGAAAGGAGGCGGCGCGTGGCGGAGGCGCACGCGGCGGCCCTTGTTGCAGCGGATTTTTCAGCCCCGAAAGGAGGCTGTAGGCGAGAGGGTGAATACCGATGGCCGCCGGCGCTAGGCGAGGAAGGAGGAGGTGCGCCGGGATTGGGGGAATCAGCAGTGGGAGAACTTGGTGGCTGTCCGGGTGGCACGGCGGAGCCGAACGCCGGCGCTAGGCGAGGAAATAGGAAAGAGGAGGGCGTCGGGGATTGGGCGCAACGGCAGCGTGGCTATCGGTGGCACGATGGAACATGCCGCCGGAGCTAGGCGAGGGAGGAGCGGGCGGCGGCACAATTTCACTCGATCCGGTAAAGTCGTCCTCCTCCTCTAGGTTGTTACATCAGGTACTACTTTCCACGCCATCAGGACTTGGTTAGAATCCATGCACCTCTCCCCGACCACTGACCGTGACCAGTTCCAGGACCTCCTCCGTGCCATGATGCGAGCCCTAGCAGAGTCGCTCAACTACAGTAATGATTCAAATGATACATACTGCTAAGAGCTTTCTACATATTGGTTCAGTAGGACAGTGTTGATGGTTGTAGTTTGTCAGGTTTGCCGATGCACAGATGCTATTTTGAGGATCTGGGAAAACAAGCTAGTGGTTTAACTGAGGAGAGTATTCTGTAACCCTCTCTATGTGAAGATGCAAAACTCTCAAAATCTGTAAGGCAGGTTGGCAACATGCCTTAATGTGTTTCTGTTGGCTATGATTAGCAAAGATGCTGTCCTACAGAGCATTCTTGAAAGAACACACATATATGAGTCCGACTGTTAAATGTCGCAGTCTATGAGATTTGGGTGATCTCTAGTAAACTCATGAAGAGACCATGGAGTACGACGCATATGCTCCAACCCGCGGGGTAGGCTACTGGCAGCCATGTACTGGTTATGACTTTGAGTGAAATCTTGACGCACAAAACTTGCAATTCAAGGCGTAGTCCATTGTTCAAGTTGCTGATAGACGTAGCTTAAGGTTCTAGGCGGAAGTTTAACTTAACAGTCTCTGCTGAAACACTGGTATATAAACAAGTAGTGAGGTTTGGCAAATCTCTAAATGGGCATTTGAGATCTGGTGGGGGATTGTTGAAATATTGGGCCTTTTCATATGAGCCCATAATAGATTTCAGAAATTCCTAGAAATCTCAAATCCCATGTGTGTGAGCCCATTTGGAATGCAGCCCTAGTTTTTGGCTGCACAAAGGCAAGGGATGGGAGCTAAGTTTAGTCCCACATGGAAAGTTGGGAGAGATGTAGACCAACATATAAGGTGGGGTGTTGCACCACTTGGTAAGTGAGTGAGAAGAGAAGTGCCACACACGCGCTCCTCCTCCTCCTTCTCGCTCGCTCGTCTCGTCTCGTCTCGTCTCGACACGTCACGACGCGCGCGCCGCGGTTTGCGGAATTGAGCCTCGGAGCCGAGCTTATCTTTTTGCTGCACAGGAAAACCGAACGCTAACCGGTTCGGGTCGCTCCCGGATCGTGGGCTGCTGTAACCGACTCGGACGTGCGACGTGGGCGTGGCCCACATTGCCTAGGGTTTTTCCGCTGTGCGCCCGCGCCTATATAAACTCTTGCCCGGCTATCGCCGCACACAACCAGAAACCGATCTAGGGTTTTGCCACCTCTCGCTGCTTGCGCCGCCTCCGTAGTCTACTCCATCCCAAGCGCCGGCGTGCACCGGCGAACGGGAGAGCAGGTCTCCGGAATCACTCGCCTTTGCGATCCTATATGGGAGAGGGCGAATTAGGTTTTTGGGAAGCGCTCTGCGCGACTGCTCAAGCTCTTCATCACGGGTCGTCTTTCATCCAAGTCGGGCGGTGCTGCCTACCGCCGTCTTCATCGCCGTCTGCTTCGATCAGTCTACTCCAATGTTGTCATCAACAACGTTACTGCTACGACTACATCTGCAAACGAATGGTACGTGCGGTGTACTGCTGTTTCCCTGTTCATCATGTTCTGCGAGTACATGTTTCGCTGCTACTTGTTTCCGTCCATCTTGTTGTTCAGTACATCTAGTATGTTCGAGTTACATGTGGTAGTAGCTAGCATTGTCATGTTTAATATTCTGGAATTAATCATGGAAATTGTGCCTAATTATCCAACAGAAACCACTGGCAGCCTTCTCCTTCGCCATTGCCAGCCTCTCCCTGAGCTCTCTAATTCCTCAGACTGCACACTACAGCACTAGTCTCACCTTATTCTCCACCTCCTTAGCCTTCACCAGCTCCTCATCATACCCCTCCATCACCACGCCGGCCTTCATATCGTCCACAACGAACACCTTGTTTAGCCTCTGCTCGGCCGGGTACTGCGGCCAGCACAGCACCGGTACACCGGTCGACGTCGCTTCCAAGACGGAGTTCCGCACTAGCGCTCGCCGCGCCTCAACCCGCTGAAACCAACAGCAGTCGCTCGCCGTAGGCGTGCCCCCTCGCCGTGTGCCTGGTTAGTGAGGGAGGTGGACGTGCTGCTGCCCCCTCGCCGCGGACCAGGTGAGGGAGAGAGGTGGGCGGCGTAGGCGTCGCGGCGGCTGCCCAGTACTCGATTGGAGGCAGGGCGGGGATTGGTAGAGCCGGTTGGAACCTTCGCCGGCTCGGGGCGGGGATTGCTGCCGTCCTCCGGTGGTAATCGCGGCGGGGGCGCCCTAGTCATCACCGTCGGGTGTGAGAAAGGGAGCAAGCCGCCCGTGCTGTGCGTCGGTGTCGGCTTGTTTTTTTTTCATATAAAACTTGTGCGTTGTACCGGATGGGCATGCGAGATGCATCGAAGCATGGTACCATATCATCTGATGTTTTAATCAACGGTCCTAAATAATTAGACTTAACGGTACCTGGTACTATGTCAATCACCATAAAAAAGCTCTATAATACAATGGTTGAAAATTAAAGTAACGAAAAATTAAGTAAACTATATTAGGGTACAAGCTGTCACGTACAAATATACAAGAGGCACCACGTTAAGTTTTACAATACAAGTTATTTTTTAAGTAAGAGATAAAACTAATGGTTAGGATTCAAATAGAGGTTAGTAACCATATGGCAGGGAATTCCTATATCAGATAAGGAAAGCTAAGCTGATTGATAGATCTTATTTGGTTCCGAGGTTTGTCAAAAGAAAAATATTTCCCCTTGGTCATTAGGTGTGTCCGCTCAACAAAGATTAAAAAGATCCAATTGATTGTGTTAAAAAAAATCTGATTGGGCTAGGCGCCTCTGTGAAACATAACGAAAAAATCCATAGGAGGAAAAAATAAATATTTCCCTTGGCCGGAAGATTTGTCCATGAAAAAAAACATACACACTAATGCTAGCTTGAAAATGATCGCAAGGTGCTAATATTCAGTCTAGATGTGTGTATGTAGATTGAGTGTGTTTCCATTATATGAACTCACACTACGGAAAATATAAAGGCTTCGTGGAAAACAAAGATGCTCTATATTTTGGCAAAGAGGGAGTACACATAAGAAAACATAAAAGCTAAAGCTAGCTTGAACATGATTGCAAGGTGCTAATATTCAGTTTAGATGTGTGTACGTACGATTGAGTGTGTTTCAGTTATTTGAACTCATGTTACCAGAAAATATAGCGACTTCTACGATGTGAAATACATAATATGAAAGTACACTTCACGATGCTTCTAATAAAATTGATATGATGTTCCAAACGTGATATATTTTTCTATATATTTTGTCAAACTTTATATCGTTTGGACTCTTGGAAAAACTAAGATGATCTATATTTTGGCAAATACGGAGTACAATGCAATGGTAAAACATTCATCACGAAGACTGTCCATGCCTAATACTCCAGGTAGAGTATTTGATAGCAAAGTTAGTAAATAACAAGGCAACCATAATAAATTGACCGACTATTTAATTAACCTCATTCCTTTCAACGCAACAAGGGACTTATATAGTTATATATTGCTATTTAATTCCAAAGATCACCTAAACATTAGTTGGACATGGGTCATGTGCATCATATTTGTTATTTTAGCCACAATGATATATACTTCAATAGTTGTACGTACATCCAATACTAAATATATATACCAATTTATTTCAGGAAATGGTGTCACACCTTGTACAAGCTATAGATTGATTTATTGATCAGATATTAAGTAAAAAAAGAGGTGTTCTAACAAATTACATAATAATCCTCATCCACAAATTTAAGATGATTTTAGTACCCGCAAAAAAAATTAACTGTCTAGTCTCTTGTATTCAATTTATACATGAGCTAAAGACATCAGATAAGACATATATACCGGAGAGACTAGCTAGGAATACATTTTATTTCGAGTGTAGCAATTCTCTTCGGAAAGGATGAAGTAGAGGCAGTCCGTCATTACTTTAGCCCCCGTAGTCCTTCTCGCCTGGAATACCTCACACACAACCTGCTAATAATGTAGTTTTGTGCCGTGCTGTAGCTTTCTGCTTCACCCGTGAGAATGGAGTAGTTAGCATAAAATCATAACATTGAATGCTAAATTTTGTAAAACCACGACTTTACGTTTTAATCGTAAAAAATACGAGTATTCGGCAAATTACTAGCAATGTGCATTGATCGCAAGTTGAATATGAATTGACACCAAATCTGACGGGTGGGATCCAACTGTAAGTGCTGAGTGGCAAAAGAAAATTCTATATATGCTGACATGGATATGGGCCCACTTGTCAGCCAATTAAACAGTCTAATAAAAATAAAAAATCATATTTAAAAAAGTCAACATCATCCCTAACATCCACTCTGTCCATGGACACCGTCGTCGGCCACCAGCGCCGGTCGTGACCTCGCTGCCGGGACAGGCATAGCTGAGCGCGGGGCAGGCTGCGGCCAGGCGAGCAAGCTTGGGGAGGGTCAGGTGCGCGTCTGGCGAGCTCGTGGTTGCGCGGGGACTGGGCAGGCGAGTTTGGGCGGTGTCGGGGCGGGGTGGGCGAGCTCGTGGCTGGGCGAGCTCAAGGTGGGGCAAGCTTCGGTGGGGTGGGCAAGCTCGAGGCGGGGCGAGCTCTGGCGGTGGCCTAGGGCAGGGCGAGCTCCGGCGGCGGCCCGGGGCAGGGCGAGCTCCGGCGGCGGCCCGGGGCAAGGCGAGCTCCGGCGGCGGCTCGAGGAGGGGCGAGCTCCGGCGATGGCCGGCAGGGGTGGCCGGAGGGGAGGCATGGTGGCACTACTCGAGGAAGGAGGCGCTGCCTTTTTCTTTTTTCTTTTTCATTATTTCAGATTTTTTAGTTGACTTGCGAGTGGGTCCCAGTCCAACTCAGCAAACTATGCCACATCAGCGCTGAGAGGTGGGTTCCACATGTCAGTTTTCTTGTCAATTTGGCGTCAATCTGAAATCAGCACACATTGCTAGCAATTTACTGAAAACTCGTGGTTTTTTACGATTCAAACGTAAGGTCGGGGTTTTTCAAAATTTAGCCTCTAATATCGCGGTTTTATGCTAACTACTCGTGAGAATGTCAACTTGTTATTTAGTTTACTCATCAAAGTTGAGCATCCAAGGATATACTTAAACGACATGAGTTGATTGATAAATAATAGGCGGCTAAGGGAGCTAGCGAGGTGGCTGGTCTCTCTAATGTACATGCAAGAGTTGATTGATAAATACTATAGTCAAGCTTATGCCTGCTTGCCACTTGCAAGACAAAATGCTGAATTTTCGTTGGACACGTGCTCTGCGGCACCTACTCCAATAGTTAATCACTCTGCCGGCCCCTATATGTTTTTCTTTTTCTTTTATGCGAATTCGCGCCCCTATATGTGTGCTAGGTGGAACGAGTCACTCAGGACCCGTGCGTTCCCACACAAAAATATCCAAGCGTCACCTATCCTTTACATCTATTTTTAAAAAACGAAGGCAAAAGGTTCTTTCTAATTTATTAATTAAAGAGAAGAGAATGACACATGTGTAACTAACGGAAAACTGGCAAAAACAGTTACACCAACCCCACAAACGGAATACTCTCAATGCGTTTACGTACGTTTACATAGAAATAATATAGTATAGATAATACACATAGATAATAATAAGTATTACTCTCTGGATCTAAATAACTGTCGTAAATTGATACATGCATTTTTAGACAAGTGTTTTGGACCAACTGAGTACATCACTTATAAAATAATAAAATTTTATGTCCCTTTTGAATGTAACAGTTAAGGCCTCGTTTGGTAGCCCTGTAGTATTTTATAGTATTATGAGAATACTACAGTTTCTAAAATGTTGAAGTTTAAAGTACTTTTAGGTGTTTGGCATTAGCAAAAACTAAAGTGTTTTTTTTAACAGAACAAAAACAGTTAGCGTAATTTTTTCGTAATCTTCCACCATCTTTTAATTTATCAAAAAAACTTCTACCTCCTCTGTTAGTATGTTTTGTAGCTTTTTGGCACATACTATATTTTAAAACTGATGTAGTAGGCAGTCCCGGTCCTAGGACAGGGCGGGAGGGGCGGCCGTCCCAGGCCCCTTGACCAAGGGGCCTTGAGTTTCAAATAGCTGAGGTATAAACAGTAGTGACGGAGCTCCTATCCTCTGGCGGCGCCATTGCAGCAGTTCCTGAGTTTTCTCCCTTAGACGATGGTCAGAACTACTACTAGCTGGCCATCTTGCTGAGTTCACACGAAACATTTTGAAGGGTAGAATATTATGTGCTGATGAGATATTCACGTCTCATCATCACCAGCCGTTTGCAAAAAAAAAAACCATCACCAGCAGCCCAGGTAAGGCTTCTTCTTCATCTTTTTCCTTTTTCTTTTTCTCTGTTCTATATTTTTTTTATTACATTTTGAAATAAATTAGATTTAATTATTGAATTAGAATAAATTTAAAAGTTGAATAAATTTTAAAATGGAACAAATTTTGAATTGAAACAAAATTTAAAATTGAAAAAATGTACTCAAACAAATTATGAATTTGTGAAATTTTGTAAAATAGGACAAATTTCGAAATGAAACAAAATTCGAAATTTAACAAATTTTGAACTGGACAAATTTTTAAAATTGAACACAAAATCGACTTTGAGCAAATTTTGAAACTGGGAAAAAAAGCCAAAAACTAATTAGAAAATTTAAATTGTTTTGATATCAGTAAAAGGAAAAAAGAAACAATGAAGAAACAAAAAATGAAAAGGAAGAAAAACAAAAAAGGAAATTTTACCTGGGCCGGCCCAGCTCTCCCAGCGACACGTGTGTGATGAAATCCCTTCTTTGGGAGCCCCTATACATCGTGTGTTAGCGCGCACTACTACAGCGCGTCTGCGTCTTCCACGTATGGGCCTGGCCCAGTAAGGATGCTCCCCAATTTTTTTTGTTTTCTCTTTTTCTGTTGTTTCTATGTTTTTCATGTCTGAAATTGAAATAATTTCAATTTTCTTTTACTGAATTTGAAGAATTTCGAATTTGAATAAGAAATGAATTTTGAACAAATTTTGAATTTGAACAAAAATTGAATTTGAACAAATATTGGATTTAGACAGAATTTGAACAAAAAACGAATTTGAACAAAAAAAATCAAACTTGAACAATAAATTGAATTTGAACAAAAATTGAATTTGAACAAAATTTGAGTTTGAACAAAATTAATATTTGAACAAATTTTGAATTTGAACAATTTTTTAATTTGAATTTTTTTTGAATCTGAACAAAATTCGAAAATCATAACTTTTTTTGAAATTGAACAAATTTTAAATTCGAACAAAAAGTTTAAACCAGTAAAAACACGAAAAACTAAAAAAACCATGACCTAAAAAAGACCAATAAAAACCAAAAAAAATGAAAAATGAGATAAAACAAAAACAAAAAATGCATAATGCCGACACCTGATGGGATGAGGCCCAAATACATCGCCCCGTTAGCGCGCGCTAACGGGCGTTAAATAGGAATCGCCCCGTTCTTCAATGAGTGTGAAGTAAGATTTGTGTGGGCTAGTACGTCCCATAACTGATACATGGGCCCTGTTCTATCAGAAGGCCCGGTGCCAGGTCCACAATACATGCTTGGTCTGACGGTCACAACGGTTGCACTTTCGCCAGGCCAAGTTTGGTATGTAGTGTTTTTTCCGTTTCCTTTTGCTTTTGCGGTTGCACTACAGCAGGCCTCCACACATGGGGCGTCATCTTCGACAAAAGAAGTGTCAACACACCATGCAGCAACTCCACGACGATGGGACCTCCTTGACAACAGGAAAATGGAGACGGCGATCACCACCTTGACTTGTTTATGTCAAAATCAAAAAAATTGACCTCTAGAGCAAACTTTAGCATAAAATGAACCTAATCTGAAATTATTTCACAAACTAACCCTTTTTAGTAGCGCCCACAACGACGACGCTATGCTCATTTCTATAGTGTTGAATGTTGGGCGCTATCCTTCCAGCCACGTGGTACCGTGTGGCCTGCATCCGGCACCATAGCGCCGGAGCCTAGGGCGCTATGCCTTTAATGAGCTGGCCCATTAGTGTTGTGCGTCTGCGGAGCTAACCGAGGTGAGAGTTTAGTCGCACCTCAGAAGCTAAGTGGCGCGCGGACCACCTTATAAGGTGGCGTGTGAGAGGGCTCCTGGGCCTCTCACAACACACACACCCTGGCTGGCCCCGTGCCCGCTCCCTTGGCTGCCCTATGGGCCCGCCCGACTAGGCGAGATGCTTGCGAGTAGGGCCCAGCCCAAAATCCTATGGCCCTAGCCGGTGCTGGTGGGCTTTTTCTTTTTACCTAGTCCGTGTGGGACCTAGGTTTAGGTAGCGTCGGCGCCTCCAACGCTATGCATATGAGGGTACCACCCTGGAGACCGACGCTATGGTCTATAGCACCGTAGTCCTAGGCGCTATGGTTTGTAGGGTAACATCCTAGATGTCGGCGCTATGGTCTGTAATGCACACGACTGTGCCCAAAAATTTATAAGTCTCGAAGCAATCGGTACTGCATATTCCGACGCGAAAAAGTAGGAGGGTAGCACCCTGGAGCCTGACACTATGGTTTATAGGGTAACACCCGTGTTCTCGGCGCTACCTAAAACTAGGTCCCACACGGTCGAGGTAAAAAAAAAGAAAAAAAGCCCACCAGCACCGGCTGGGGCCACAGGATTTCGGGCTAGGCCCTACTCACAAGTAGCTCGCCCTGCCGGGTAGGCCCATAGGGCAGATAAGGTAGCAGGCACAAGGCTAGCCGCAGTGTGTGTGTTGAGAGGAGCTCGAGGGCTATCTCACACGCCACCTTATATGCTGGTGTGCGCGGCTCTCAGCTTCCGAGGTGGGACTAAACTCCCACCTCGGTTAGCTCTACATGCACAATGCTAATGGGCCAGCCCATTAAGGGCATAGCGCCCCAGCGCTATGATGCCAGATGTGGGGCCCATGATGCCACTTGGCGGGAAGGATAGCGCCCCAGTGCTCGGCACTATAGAACTGCGCATAACGACGTCGGTGCATGCGCTACACAAAAGGATTAGTTTATAAAATAGTTTTAGAATGGGTTTATTTTGTGTTGAAGTCTACTCCAGAGGTCAGTTCTGTCGATTTCATCGACCTGACTTGTCTTTCAACTCCTATCTTTTAGCGGGATCTATATATTGCATGCTAATGATTGTTGGCCATCACTATGCACAAGCACGCATAGTTCAACCTTCAACGTGAGCTGTGTATTCGGTCTAAGTTCCAACACATTCGGTGTATTATATAAGTCGTGAAAAAGGTCAACCGTGTAGAAGGGGGTAGAAAAGAACCGGAAGATTCAGCGTGTGTTGTGGACAATTCTGAACAGACGAAACCTCGTTGATATTTCCAGTCATAAGTGTTTGCCCTGAACCACACGTTGCCGAGACTAGACTCTGCATTTCATTGACTAAAATCCATTGGTTCGTCTATAAAATGGAGCTAACTCTGCTCTATATTGGCCGAGAGAATACGATCACTAGACAAGGACCAGTATGTACGCGAGAGCCGTACTGATGCGAGTTCTACTGCTAGTGCTTCTAGCTGCGCTGCTCCTCGCCATGGACGCCGTCGCCGTGGAAGGACGGAGGATGCTCGGCGGCCGTGGAGGCCGTTCAGCGCCGGGCTCGCCGGCCGGAAACCCACCCGGTGTGGTCCACTAGATCATTAGATCGATGATATAAGTCGTTTATCCAGAAGGCAGAAGAAGTTTTGTATTTGTTCAGGTAGTTAACATGCAGTTTGAAAGTTCTACGTCCTAAGCATTGAGAGTTGAACTCTGTATTGTTGTTTTTAATCTTATTTTGTACTGTATCATGCTATTGGTGTATCGGAAATTCAGATCCTTATGCCAAATGTTCGAATGGAACTTAGACGCTAAATTGGGCATTGTGTTAAATTTCAGTTCGATGATTCCTAAGAGCAACTCTAGCAGTCCCCCCAAATCGCCCCAACCCGTAAAATAACCACCAGTTTATGGGTTGGGTGTAAAAAATTGTACGAAACAGACCCTCCATCTGTCGCCGGCCCGCAAATAAATTTGGGGACACCGCCATCCGTGCGGCCCTGACCCGCACTTGTGGGGGTTGAAAGGGCAAACCGAGCCCGACCCTCAACTCGTGCAAGGCGTTGGTGGGAGGGACATTTCAGCGCGCGCCCTACCCTTTCAGCGCCACCGCTGCGAAATCCCCTCTGCGCCCCCGGCCGCCGCCGCAGATCCCGGCTGCTCCGTGAGTCCCCCGGCCTTTTCTGACCGTGGGCGTGCTGCCCCCCCCCCCCCCCCCCCCCCCCCCCCCCCGCGCCTCCATTCCCCACCGTTGAAGGTCCGCGGCGACCGCATCGGGGCGCCCGTCGCTGCTGCTGGATTCCAGCCCCTCGTCCGCGACTCTAAAGGTATGCAGCCATTCCCCTGCATGTCCGGTCGCCGCAACCCCCGACCATAGCTAACCCCCCCCCCCCCCCCCCCGTTCGCAGATGCCGCTGAGCAAGTGTGCGCTTTTTTTATGGAGGATTCGTCGTCCTCAGATGACTTCGATTTGGAGGGCATTCTTTTTTACGATGACGAGCAGCTGCTCTTTATGCTCGCCACGAAGGAGCAAGAAGATAATAAAAGGGTCAAACGGCCGGGGTCAAAGGTTGGCCGGCTATGCATCCCTTGGAATCGCACGCTTGGGATGCTATGCTCATGCAAGATTACTTCTCAGAGGTACCAACCTATCCGGCCTACCTCTTTCATCGCCGATATCGAATGCGGCGTTTTTATTTGTGAAGATTGTAGAAACTTGTGTTGCCAAAACTCGGCATTTCAAACGTCGGAGAAATGCCGCCGGTTTGCTTTGTTTTAGTGGATATCAAAAGATATCTGTGGAAATGAGAGTTTTTGATTACGAAATTCCGGCTGACTATGCCGATGAGTACCTTCACATTCATGAAGATACTACCATGGAGTCGGTGCGTAGGTTTTGCAAGGTGATGATTTGTGTCTTTGGACCGACCTATCTTCGAGCTCCAAATGAGCAAGATATATCGAGGTTGTTGGGTGAGAATGCGGCAAGAGGTTGGCCGGGTATGCTTGGTAGTGTAGATTGCATGCATTGGCGTTGGAAAAATTGTCCAAAAGCAAGGCACGGGCAGTATTGTGGCAAGAGCCATGATCCAACAATTATTCTCGAAGCCGTTGCTTCGCAAAGTCCTATGGATTTGGCATTGTTTTTTTTTTGGTTTCCGGGTTCTCTCAATGATATTAATGTGTTGCAAAGGTCCTGTATCTTTTCCAACCTTGTTAGTGACAAAGCTCCGGCTTGAAACTACACTGTCAATGGCCATGAATACAACATGGGATATTACCTTGCGGATGAGATTTATCCGGAGTGGGCAACACTTGTGAAGACCATACGAAATCCCGAGGGCCGAGCGGAGGCCGAGTTTGCAAAGGCACCAGAGGAAGCCCGGAAAGATACTGAGAGAGCTTTCAGTGTTTTGCAAGCAAGATTTGCTATAGCTTGAGGTCCTAGTCATTTTTGGGACAAAGGTACCCTCAGAGACATCATGACAACTTGTGTTATTCTTCACAACATGATTATTGAGGATGAGAAGCACTTGAATTTGGAGTTCTTCTTTGATAATGTTGGTACTGATACGTCTCAAACGTATCTATAATTTTTGATGTTTCATGCTTTGCTTTGTGTTTTGTTACACTTTGTGGTGTTTTTATGCATTTCCAGAACTAACCTATTAACGAGATGCCACAGTGCCAGTTCCCTGTTTCTGCTGTTTTTGTGTTTCAGAAAAAGCTACACAGGAAATATTCTCGGAATTGGACGAAACAAAGGCCAAAGTTCATATTTTTCTTGGAGCGTGACGGAGTCCAGAGCAGAGATGGAGGAGGGCCAGGAGGCGGCCGCACCACCCCATGGCACAGGCCACCCCCTGGCCGCACCAGGGCCTAGTGTGGGCCCCTGGTCCACTTCCTGACGCCGCCCTTCCGCCTATAAATTCCCCTCAACAGGAAAACCTAGAAGACCCGATCAATTTTCCACGAAACCTACTGTAAGACGCCGCCGTTGTCGACGCGAGATCGGGAGGGTCCAGAAGCTCTTCCCGGCACCCTGCTGGAGAGGGGAATCACCGCCGGAGGCCTTCTTCATCACCATGCCTGCCTCTAGAGTGATGTGTGAGTAGTCTACCTTGGACTACCGGTCCATAGCAGTAGCTAGATGGTTGTCATCTCCTCCATGTGCTTCATGTTTAGATCTTGTGAGCTGCCTATCATGATCAAGATCATCGTTGTGTAATTCTACATGTTGTGTTTGTTGGGATCCAATGAATATTGGTACTTTGTCAAGTTGATCTATTGATTTATCATCTTTATGTTATCTCTATGTTATTTATGATCTTGCATGCTCTCTGTTGCTAGTAGATATCTTTGCCGAGTAGATGCTAGTGACTCCAAGAGGGAGTATTTATGTTCGATAGTGGGTTCATGCCTCTAGTAACTTGGGGGAGTGACAGAAACCTCTAAAGTTGTAGATGTGTTATTGCTACTAGGTAGAAAACAACAATCTTGTGTTCAAGGATATTTGTATTGTTTACATTATGCACTTTGCTTAAGACGATAATATGTTGCTTGCAACTTAATACCCAATGGTTGCTCGGATGACATCCGGAGGGTGGATTATTAGTCATAGATGCAGTTGGATTATGGTCTATGTATTATGTTGTAATGCCCAAGTGAATCTCATAGTGATCCTCATGACATTTGTACATTTACTTTATTCTATCAATTGCCCAACTGTAATTTGTTTACCCAGTATATTATTTATCTTATGGAGAGAAACACTAGTGAACTGTGGACCCCGGTCCATTCTTTTACATTGTTATTACCGTTTACAATACTTGTTTTATTTACATTCTTGCAAACTACTTTCTTTTACCACTCGATACGCTTAATCCTTTGTTTACAGCAAACCGGTGAGATTGACAACCTCACTGTAAGTTGGGGCAAAGTACTTGGTTGTGTTGTGTGCAGGTTCTATGTTGCTGCTGGTGCAAAGCTACGCCCTGGACGACGCGCCATATACAAATTGTCCGGAGCTGTCGTGAAGCTAGCGAGCATCAACCTTTGGAAGTTTGGTTCTTTCTCCTACTGGTTCGATAAACCTTGGTTTCATATTGAGGGAAGACTTGCTGCTATGCTCATCACACCTTCTCTTGGGGTTTCCAACTGGGCGGCCATCTACAAAACTCCTACATCAACACTGCACCACCAGGTACCCATGTGAAGCCATTTAGAAATCCGGATAAAATCCAAGCATTCCTTGAAACATTCCAGAACATTGAGAACCGAGCCACCCATCGTCAGCTCAAGGAAGATTTCATTCAACACCATTGGCGTCGTCATGGTGGTCGCTAGTACCACTTTTACTTTTATTTCATTTCATATTCATTCATGTGTGCTACATTTATTTGCATTGTAAACCATTCGTTATATGCTTAATTTGTTGGATTAGAACTATTCTTGTAAACTTTATTTATTTGTGTGTGATGTAATATGTGATGAATTTGATGGTTTCTTATAAATTTTTCAGTTAGTTTTCATCAATGTAATGAATTTGTTGTATTTTTGTTCCGAATGCGGCTTGTGATTTGCGGGAATATGTTGTTTTGCGGGGCCGCGGCTGCGGGGTCTGTTCCGCCCCACGAGGTTTCGACTCGCAAACCACGGATGCATGCTGGTCTGAACTCGTGGATGGGGTTTCAAAAAGAGGGATCCGCTAGAGTTGCTCTAATGCTGCTGTATGCTCAGCGAGACTGAATCCAGTAGCATGGGATGAGATACTTTATATGGAGTAGAAAAGGCAGGCACTTAGGTGTACATCTCTATTTTGGTTGTTTATAGGTGCATCAAGATATGTGCTATCTCTGTTTTTTTGTCTCAAACAACTTCTCTTTTTTTTACCTCTCCGATCAGAAATATAGTCCCTCCGATCAGAAATAAATCTTGGTAATTTTGTACTAACTTGGTATAAAGTTTGTACTAAGTCACTGACACTTATTTCCGATTGAAGGAAGTAGGAATTTGAAAACTTGCAGTTCAATAAACATTTGAGATATAATGTGGGAAAAATATTTTAGGATTTTTGAACATTATATGTATATATAATGTGGGTATAGCTGGCATGGTACTAAAGAAAACTTTTCCCTTTCTAAAAGGATGCAAAAGCTCTACCTCATCTTATTAATTAAGGAGCTAACAAGTAGTATATGCGAGCAAAAGTTTGACCAACAAAAACCAAATATCGTAGCTGTTAGATGTATATTATATATTGTATTTTCCCCATCTATTAGGGGGTTTCCTGCATATTTGCGCCCTATACATGTACTATATATGTGGCCTTTGGCCCCCTGATAATGTAAGTTGCTCTTCATCTAACATGGTATCAGAGCCCAGGTTTAGGGTATCCACCGCACGCCGCAACTCGTGCTTTTATCTAAAATTTTCTTTTTCTCCAATTAGTTCGGCCGCCGCCGTCTCCGATCGTCCGTCGTCCTCCGTTGGCCGTTGGCCTCCTCAATCCCCACCCGTCTCCCGTCTGGAGGCTCCGGTCGCCTGATCGAGGCCCAGCTCTGCTTGGATCGGCCGCCCGGACCCGCCGCCTGGACCTGGATTCTCCCGCCCGAGTTCGCCTGGTTCTCGGCCGTCTCCGCTCATCTCTTGGAATCGGGACTTGGTCCCGCTCATGCTGCCAGAGGATTCTCCCGCCTGAGTTCGCCTGGTTCTCGGCCATCTCCGCTCGTCTCCTGGAATCGGGACTTGGTCCCGCTCGTGCTTTGCACTGCCATACTAGTTCAGCTCTGCCAGCGCTTGGTATCTCCTTGGTCTGGTCACCGTCGCTACTGCGCTGCTGTGTTGTCTCTGCTCGGGCCTGCCTTTTAATCAGATTTCTTGCTGATCGAGTCCCGGCTGCCGTCGCTGCTATGCTGAGATCGGTCTTCGCTGCTGAGATCAATCTGCTGTGCTGAGATCATGTTCCGTGCTTCCAAAAAAAAGAGTTAAAAAAAGAGAGAGAAGAGAAACGTTTGCTTTTCTTGTACTCGGGCCTCTCTGCTGTGATGACGTCTTCCGCTGCTCCTGTCTTGCACTCGGGCCTTTCTTCGGTCCTTGGTGCTTGTCCGTCGACACCGTGTATGTCGGCTTGCCGCTCTACCTTGACTTCCGTGGCCTCTTCACGCGGTTATGGCCGTCCTCCGTCGACTTCATCTATGTCGGCTCACCGCTCTTCGTCGTCCTTCGTGGCCTCTTCCCGCTGTTATGGCCGCCCTTCGCCGACCTCGTCTACGTCGGCCTGCCACTCTACATCGACTTTCGCGGCCTCTTCAGGCAGTTGTGACCGTCTTTCATCGACTCCATCTTCATCGGCATGTTGCTCTCTGTCGCCACCTTTGGCGGCCTCTGTTGTGTGGGTGACGGCTCCTCGTCGGCACCTGATTATACCTCAACCTCTCCAGCCGTGCCCCTTTCTGCGCATGAGATAGCGCAGCTTCGATGCCTGCTTGATGCTTAGGATTCTTCATTGACAAGTTCTGCTAGTTCTGCGACTGAGTTTTCTGGCATTGAGCGACCACCTTCACCTTCTCCAGGTACATCCCCATGGCTTCTTGATAGTGGAGCTTCTTTTCATATGACTCTGGATTCTTCCTTGTTGCATTCTGTTCGACCTGTCGACCCTCCTATTCGAGTTTTTACTACCGATGGTACCCCCCTTCCAGTCATTAGTCGAGGCATTTTTAGTACTTCCTCGTTTCATGTTCCTTCTGTTGCGCATGTTCCTCAACTTAACATGCAACTCTTTTCCGGTAGTCAGATCGTCGACTCTCGTTGTAGCATCACTCTCAACTTTGATTCCTATTCCGTTCAGGATCGTCGCACCGGCACTATGCTTGGTGCTGGCCCCCGCCGCCATGATGGCCTCTGGGAGCTTCACTGGCTTCGTCTTCCTTCTGATGCCACCGTCGCCAGTTCCTCGGCATCTGTAGCCGTCGCTACTAGCTCTTTTCAGCAGTGGCATCATCGTCTTGGACATTTATGTGGTTCTCGACTCTCGTCTTTAGTTCATCGTGGTGTTCTGGGGTCTATCTCTAGAAACGCTTCTTTGGATTGTCAGGGCTGTCGGCTTGGTAAGCAGATTTAGCTACCGTATCCTCACAGTGAGTCCGTGTCTGAGCGTCCTTTTGATCTTGTTCACTCCGATGTTTAGGGTCCAGCTCCTTTCCCGTCGAAAGGGGGTCATCGCTACTATGTTCTCTTTATAGATGATTTTTCTCGTCACACTTGGATATATTTCATGTCTTCTCGTAGTGAGGTCTTGTCTATCTATAAGAAATTTGCTGCCATGGTTCGTACCCAGTTCTCCACTCCTATTCGTGTGTTTCATGCAGATTCTGCTGGCGAGTATATCTCTCATTCACTGTGCGCTTTCCTTGCTGAGGAGGGTACTCTTGCTCAGTTTTCTTATCCTGGTGCTCATGCTCGGAATGGTGTGGCTGAGCACAAGCATCGTCACCTTCTTGAGACGACTCGTGCGTTGATGATTGCCACTTCTCTTCCGCCTTACTTTTGGGCTGAGGCTGTTTCCACTGCCACCTATCTCATCAATATTCAACCCTCTGCTGCTATGCAGGGTGGTATTCCTCTAGAGCGCCTCTCTGGTCATTCTCCTGATTACTCGGTGCTTCATTCGTTTGGTTGCATTTGTTATGTTCTTCTTGCCCCCTATGAACACACCAAACAGACTACTCAGTCTGTTGAGTGTGTCTTTCTTGGATACAGTGATGAGCATAAGGGCTATCAGTGTTGGGACCCCGTTGGTCGTCGGATGCGCATTTCTCGTGATTTCACGTTTAATGAGACGCGTCCTATCTATCCTCGCCCCACCTCCTTGACCTATCCGATGGAGGATATCTCCTTTCTATTTTTTCTGACACACCTCCCTCTGTTCCTATTGATCCTCCATCGGGACCTATTATTGCTGATGTCTTACCTTCGACCCCATTGTCCTCCTCTCCACCTAGTTCTCCTCCTTCTTCTCCTGATCCTCCACCCACCTCACCGTTATCTCCTTTTCCCTTCCATTATTCTTGTCGCTCTCATGTTTTGTATCCTCCTTCTGATGTCCCTTCTTCTTCTTCCGATATGTCTTCTTCTTCTGATGAGCTTCTTTCTCCTCTTCTGGCGACTCGTCTTCGTCATCCACCTGATCATTACTCTCCTAGTCAGTATGGTCTCTCTGTTGCCCTCGAGCCGACTTCTTATCAGGATGCTGAGCGTCATCCCGAATGGCAGCTTGCCATGGCTGAGGAGATTGCTGCGCTTGAGCGCACTGGCACCTGGGATCTTGTCTCTCCCCCTCCCAGTGTTCGTCCCATCACGTGCAAGTGGGTCTATAAAATTAAGACCCGCTCTGATGGATCTCTTGAGCGCTATAAAGCGTGTCTTGTGGCTCGTGGCTTTCAGCAGGAGCACGGCCGTGACTATGATGAGACCTTTGCCCCTGTGGCTCATATGACCACTATGCGCACTCTTCTTGCTGTCGCTTCTGTTTGACACTGGTCTGTGTCTCAGCTTGATGTTCAGAACGCTTTCCTCAATGGAGAATTGAGTGAGGAGGTTTACATGCAGCCTCCTCCTGGGTATTCTGTTCCCGATGGGATGGTTTGTTGTCTTCGGCGTTCTCTTTATGGCCTGAAACAGGCCCCTCGTGCCTGGTTTGAGCGCTTTGCCTCTGTGGTGACTGCTGCTGGTTTCTCTCCCAGCGCTCATGATCCAGCGCTATTCGTGGATGCACTCTTCTCCTTCTCTATGTGGATGATATGATCATTACTGGTGATGATCCTGAGTATATTGCCTTTGTTAAGGCTCGTCTTCGTGATCAGTTTCTTATGACTGATCTTGGTCCTCTCCGCTACTTTCTTGGGATTGAGGTCTCCTCCACTTCTGATGGTTTTTCTATCTCTCAGGAAAAGTATATTCAGGATCTTCTTGCTCGTGCTGTTCTTGGGGATGAGTGCACTATTGAGACTCCTATGGAGCTTAATGTTAAGCTTTGTCCTACTAATGGTGATCCTCTTCCTGACCCGACGCATTATCGCCATCTTATTGGGAGTCTTGTTTATCTTGCTGTCACTCGTCCTGATATATCTTATCCTGTTCATATTCTGAGTCAGTTTGTCTCAGCTCCTACCACTGTTCACTATAGTCATCTCCTGTGTGTTCTTCGCTATCTTCGTGGCACGATCACTCGTCGCCTTTTCTTTCCTCATTCTAGCTCCCTCCAGCTCCCTCCAGCTTCAGTGCTACTCGGATGCTATGTGGGCGAGTGATCCTACGGATCGTCGTTCACTTTCTACTTACTGTGTGTTTCTTGGTGGTTCGCTCATTGCTTGGAAGACGAAGAAACAGACATCGGTTTCCCGTTCGAGTGTTGAGGCTGAGTTGCGAGCTATGGCCTTATTGACTGCTGAGGTGACTTGGTTACGGTGGTTGCTTGCGGATTTTGGGGTCTCTATTACGACACCCACTCTAGTTTTATCTGACAGTACAGGTGCTATCAGTATTGCACGTGATCCGGTAAAGCATGAGCTTACCAAGCATATTGGTGTTGATGCTTTTTATACACGTGCTCAGGTACAGGCTCAGGTTATTGCGCTTCAATATGTGCCTTCAGAGTTACAGTTGGCGGATTTCTTTACAAAGGCACAGACTAGAGCACAGCATGATTTCTTACTCTCCAAACTCAGTGTTGTGGATCCACCATGAGTTTGAGGGGGGGGGTGTTAGATGTATATTGTATATTGTATTTTCCCCATCTGTTAGGGGGTTTCCTGCATATTTGTGCCCTGTACATGTACTATATATGTGGCCTTTGGCCCCCTGATAATGTAAGTTGCTCTTCATCTAACAGTAGCATGATTGAGCCAAGTGTGTTCTGCACCCACCACACATCACAACGCCACCTCTAATTTACTCGCGAGTTTGGCAACCGTTTAATTCACGCAGACCGGGTTGGGCATCCTGTGGGGCTGGGCTAGGCCATTAGCGGCCTGACCAAGTCCACCATTAGCTGCCGCCGCCGCTAGAGTGTCGCTAGGGTTCCTATGCCGCCGCTCTCGTCTATCGCTAGAAAGGGGAACCGTGAAGAAGCAGAGCAGCAGATTAACATCGAGCAGCCAAATATTTGGAATGCGCGAGGGGGACAAGGGGTTATCTATAAATTAACATCGAGCGGGCCCGTCTCTTTTACATCGTGGCGGACACATGGCGGCCAGGGAGCTCGTTTGTATGATTAGTGCACCCCCTTGACAACGTTTTGTACCACGGGACAACACTTTGGAAGGTTTTGTATGAAAATGCACCCACCAGACAAGGTTTTGTACCAATGGTGCAATTACCACCTGCACCGGCGGCGGCGATATGCATGCATGCCTAACTAGTTAGCTCGATGAAGACTTGTATTTGTGTAATAACATGATATTTATGAACTTGTACTATTGTGACTTTGGCCGATACTTCTAATACGATGGAAATGACTATTTATATATTGTTTTGTATATGTACTGTTATATACTTGTAATATTACCAGTAATACATCTGTATATCTTATCTGCAATATACCTATAAAATTACTACAAAAAAATTGAAAAAACATAGTCATGACATACAGATTAAGTGTTCTACGGCGTGCAAGTCCGTGGCGTACAGGGCTGTACGCCACGGCTAAGAAACATACCCGAGGCGTACAAGAGTGTACGCCACGGATATAAAACACACCCGTGGCGTACAGGCTTGTACGCCATGGGTAGGAATCAGAGTCGTGGAGTACAGGCTTGTATACCACAGGTAGGAATTGTAGCCGTGGCGTACAGGCTTGTACGCCATGGGTGGGTAACGTAGCCGTGGCGTACAAGCTGTACGCCATGGGTAGGCCTATACCAGTGGCGTCTTACCGGTGGTGTACAGAGATACGCCACGAATGATCAAAATCTGTATGCCACAGATGGGCTTTTCCCTAGTAGTGCCCCCCCTCCCGCACGCAACAACGCCACCGGCCGCCGCCGCTGGTGGAGCGCGCCGGGCCGCACCCTCAAAAACATGCTCGCGCACATCGAGGGTGGCAACTACCCCGTCCTAGGGATGCCGCCGCCGGCGGTGCCTTCCGTGTCGCGCTGTCACGGGAGCTCGTGGATGCCACGGCAGATGGCATCTCGCTCGTCCGGGTCGGCGTCGAGCGGGTCGGCATCGAGGTCGGCATCCCGCTCGTTCGGGTCGGCATCGACGCCGAGGATGATGGTGAAGAAGGAGCCGACGTCGCCACCACCGAATAGACGGCGCGCAGCGGCGCCCTCGTCATCCGGGAGGGGGCGCGCGTCTCATCGCCATCGGCGCGCGGCCGCAAGAGGAAGCCGAAGAAGGAGGACGCAGCGGCCACAGCTGCGTCTGACCTCGCCGCCGCGGAGGTCGCGTGGGCTGAGGACGCTGCGGTCCACAAGGCGATCACGAGGCACCTCCAAGACCTCGTCCCCGCCGACAATGCTCTGCTGATGGATGCGGCGCTCGCCTAGTTTAGCCAGGACTGGGAGAGGGAGGAGGCGGAGCAGTTGCTGCACCTGGCGGCCACACGACGCCGCCGCACCCACCGCACCCACTGGAGGAGCGCCGCTCATCAAGCTAGAGGACTCCAGCGACGACGAGTGGTACTGGCCGACGCCGCTACGCCTCGGCGACCCTGGGCAGAGCAGCCAGCAGGCGCCGCCACCGCAGGACGGCGGTGACTCCAGCGACAACGGCGACTACACGATGTTCTACCGCCATTTTAGTATGTAGAACGCCATGTTTTAAGTTTAGTTTATGTTTCCCTCTGGCCGAATTCAAATATATTATGAATTTGACCTATATATGTAAGAACTCGCCTATATATATTAAATATCTCTAAATTTTGCCTAAGTTTGAAAGTTTTTCGTCTATTTATGTTTGAATTCGCCTATATTCGTTCTTTCCCCTGGGTTCACCGCTGGGAAAATGGGTCTCCCCAGGCCGAATTTTACATCCATCCGGTGCTAAATAGCACCCGATTTCAGCTGGGGAGCCCAACGACTTAAGATGCTTAGGGCATCTCCAGCCATCTCCCCGACGAGACCCCTGATATCCATTTTTTTCGTCAGGACGGCAAAAAACGGCCCAGTCACGCCCCTGGTTCCTCGTGTTCTCTCGGATTTGGGATTTCATCCATCCGGCAAGCCCGGGCCATCCCCGCCCCCCGGGGTGTGCTCGGGAAGTCTGGATAAAACAAAAGCGCGGGAAATATCGAGGAAAGTTCCCACACGCCTGGTGGCCCCGACTTGTTGGCGAGAAAGGCCGGTCGTCGTCCTCATCGCATTGTCTTCCGCGCGCTGTAAAAGCGTGCCGCCGACGGACGCGTAGCTTCCACGCGGCGAGTTGAGTTAATGCGCAGCCTTCTATTTATCACAGACCTACCGCGTCTGGCTGCATTCACCACCACCTCGAGTTAATGCGCAGTCTTCTCTCCCCAAAACCTCGAGCAATGGTGGGATACGGCGACGGCGACGGTGCGGCGAACAACGGCTTCGGCCGGCGATCTCTCAACCAATGGGAGGGCCGACTATTGTACATGGCGGGCTACCCGGCGCCGCCGGACATCTGTGCACCCGGAGGCTGGCGCCTGAGCGCGGGAGCGTCCCGATCCCGCCGCCGCCAGTGGGCGCCACCCTCGACGCCGCGATCGATGAGGTGCTCGAAACCCTCAGCGACGAGCAGAGCGTGGAGCCGCGCTTCTACCCCGACAACTACCTGGCGTGGAACGAGTTCTTCCGGCACAGATACGAATGGGAGCTTGCCGCCTATGAAGGACCTCCCTCTCCTCTCGTGCGCAACAACGCCGTCGGCCGCCGCCGCTGGTGGAGCGCGCCGGGCCGCACCCTCGAAAACGTGCTCGCGCACATCGAGGGGTGGCAACTACCCCGTCCTTGGGATGTTTCCGTCGCAGGTGCCTTCCCTGTCGCGCCGCCACGGAAGCTCGTGGATGCCACAGCGGATGGCATCCCGCTTGTCCGGGTCGGCGTCGTCCGGGTCGGCGTCGAGGCCGGCATCCCGCTCGTCCGGGTCGGCATCGACGCTGAGGATGGTGAAGAAGGAGCCGGCGTCGGCACCGCCGACCAGAGAGCGCAGCGGCGGCGCCCTCATCATCCACGAGGGGATGCGCACCTCGTCGCCACCGGCATGCGGCCGCAAGAGGAAGCCGAGGAAGGAGGACGCAGCGGCCGCAGCTGCGTCTGACCTCGCAGCCGTGGAGGCCGCACGGGCCGAGGATGCGGCGCTCTGCGAGGCGATCGCGAGGTCCCTCGAAGACCTCGTCCCCGCCGACAAAGCCATGCCGATGGACGCGGCGCTCGCCTGGTCCAGGCAGGACTGGGAGAGGGAGGAGGCGGAGCAGCAGCGGCGGCTGCTGGACCTAGCGGCCGCGCGGTGCCGCGCCGCAGCGCCGCACAACCCGCCGCACCCGCCAGAGGAGCGCCGGTCATCAAGCTAGAGGACTCCAGCGAGGACGACTGGTACCAACCGACGCCGCCACGCTTCGGTGACCCTGGGCAGGGGTCCAGCCGTTGGGCCCCCGGCCAGAGCAGCCAGCAGGCGCCGCCACCGCAGGATGGCGGCGAGTCCAGCGACGATGACGGCGGCGACTACACGGCATTCTACCGTCATTTGGACATGTAGAACGCTGTATTTTAAGTTTAGTTTATGTTTGCTTCTGGTCGATTTCAAATATATTACAAATTCAGCCTATATATATAAGAACTCGCCTATATATATATTAAATATCTATAAATTTTGCCTATGTTCAAACGTTTTTCGTCTATTTATGTTTGAATTCGCCTTTTTCCTTGGACTCGCCGCTAGAAAAATGGGCCTTCCTAAGCCAAATTTTATATCCATCCGACGCTAAATAGCACCGAAGTTTGGCCTGGAAGCCCAACGAGGAGATGCTCTTAGTTCGATAGTTTCGGTCCACCGAAAGCACCGAGCACCGACGCGACGCCGGATGTCCTACCCTGTATCCTCTACTTCTCCACGCCAAGTCAACTACCAAGACCGTAACTCACGCCTAGCTAAATCTTTATGGCGCTGGTGATTCTTTCCGCTCCAAGACCATAACTCCATCTTTATGGCGCTTGATCTCTTGCCTTTCAAAATCTCTATATCAGCGATTGCCTTCGTCAAGATGCAGCAGTTTTTTCGTTTAGCGTTCTCTGCTCCAAACCCTAGGCGCGAGGGCCGCCTGAAATCCCCACCGGAAAGCAACGGCGGCCGGGCGCGGCAAAGCACGGCAAGCAACTGGCGGAATTCCTCAACGATACCTGCAACGTAAGTTGTTGAATCACGTTCTGCTCTCTGACTTCCCACGTTAGTTGAATTAGTAGATCACACGTTCCTCTAGACCGTATATCTATACCAAGTGCAATTGTTATGTTGCAATCATTCCTGATCTCGTCTCTGATTTAGTCATGTACGCATGTATAGCCTGTTAAGGTTTCTCTGAATTAGCTAGCTGATAGCTACCAGGTTAGTTGAGTTAGTAGATCACAGATCCCCTACACCTTATATCTATACCAATTGCAATTGTTGTGTTGCAATCATTCATGATCTCCATGTTCACAAGTTCAATAGAGTGATATTATTTTGGATCTGTTGTGTGAATCTGTATTAATTGCCATTTTCGTTGTGATCATATGTTGTGTTCAATTATAAGCTTGTATACTGATATACATGTCCTTTGGTCTGTTGTTGTGTGAATCCTTATTCATTGCCATTTTCATTGTATTTTAGATGTCTTCTGATGATGCAGTGGAGACCATGGGGACAAACAGTGCTGGGGCAGGGTCCCATGCTGCAGTTCCTATAGATCTCGACAAGGCCATGGTTGTTGTTTGTGAGGTGCAAGCAGTGGAAGAACGGCAGGCCAGTGGTGGTTCTGGTGAGGCTATAGCAGCAAAAGCAGGGCATGAAGATGATGGCAAGGTGAAGGCACCAGAAGCCGTGAAGGAGGGTGAGAAGAAGGATGCTCAAAAGCCGATGGCTTCAAGATCGGAGATGTGGAAGCATTTTGAGAAGATCATGATTGATGGTGTTCTGCACAAGGGAAAATGCAACTACTGCAAGACCGAGATCGCTGCTCACACCGTTATCAATGGTACGACTGCCTTGTGCAAGCACTTTCTTGTTTGCAAGCGTAATCCTCATAAAAATATTAGTGATGATAAGCAAGCCGTTCTGTAAGTTATTCATGGTGATAGTGTGCATGCTTGGAAATTTGATCCTGAGGCTCTTAAGAATTCTTTTGCTGCAATGATCATAGAGGATGAGCTACCTTTTGCATTTGGTGAGAAGTCCAGGTTTAGAAGGTTCATGACTGTAGCATGCCCACGTTTCTTGATTCCATCTAGGAGAACATGCACTAGGGACACTGTTCGCATGTTTTTTGAAGAAAAGGCTAAACGGAAACTTTTCTTTAAAGAACATTGTGAAAGAGTTTGTCTTACGACTGATTGTTGGACTTCTCAACAACAAGAGAGCTTTATGACGGTCACTGCCCACTTTATTTGTAACAATTGGAAACTTCACAAGAAATTTATTAGCCTTTTCAAGATTAAGGGTCACAAAGGCGATGATATTGGAACACACTTGCAAAAAACCTTGATTGATTGGGGGGTGGAGAAGGTCATGACAATTACTGTTGGTAATGCTTCAAGTAATGATGGTGGTATTGTTTGCTGATGTTTTTTACCTGTCTCGCTGATGTCCTGTACCTCTTTTTCTGCTAGCCTGTAACCTGACGTTGATTTCTATCTGCATTTGTATGTTGCCTACGGCCCAAATTGTATCCCAGCCCATGCACTGTGCTTGCTATCCCAACGAACCATCCCAGCCCAGCAACTTTCAGGCCGTTCGGTGCAACACCGAAGACCAAACCGATACGTCGGGGCACCGATCCCTCGGTTAGCTGAATTTCTGTTGACCGATCGGTGCTAGCTTTCGAAGACCCGAAATTTTCCATGCACCGAAGCACCGGACCGATCGGTTCGGTGAAACCGAACGCCCAGCCCTATCCATACCCAATCCTCCCTCAACGTCTGGCTAGCCTGTTCCGCGCGGCTTTCCCCCTCAGTCTAGGCTAGCACCTCCGGCGGCGTCTCCTTCCTCCGGCGAGATCGACAGGTATCTTGCGATTTTCTGCTTGAGGAAGTCGTTTATAACTTAAGGCATGCGTAATCCCTGTTCCAAGTTGCAAAATTGTACAATGCGTTATCAGCATCCTTTCCTCCATTAGTATCCTAGTAATAACTTTGTAGAAACAAATCATATCATCGGTTCAATTGTACCATCTGTCCATCTGTTCTATTTGTTCCTACATAAATAAAAAGTGGGAGAGAAGAAGAATTTATAATCGTATTTAGAGAGTAGCTCAGTCAATGGCTAGCATGACATTTAGGTGATTCAGGATTGCTTCATGAAACAATGTTGTTCTAGCAAAATAAAACAAAACTGGAGGTGGAGTGGGGTTGATTATTCCTCCATGACAAGTTTGTACTCTTTCCTGCCATACAGATACGTTTGTTGACAAGTCTACACTGATGGACCAACGAAGCAGCAGAGGGTCTACAAGCAGTCAAGAAGACAAGAGTGATGCTTCCAACAGGATAGTGAGATCCAAGGAGGAACTGGAGCTTCACCTTCTACCCCTTGTAAGTATCAACATGCCTTTTTTTATTATTAGTTACCTACTCTACTAAATCACAAATTTGACAAAGAGTAGGACTACTAATTTTTTTCGCTTATAATCGGCTGCTCATGCTTGTTATAGGACATTCTGCAATACATATTATCACGGTTATCAGTCAAAGAAGTAGTGAGGATGAGCATACTTTCTTGTGAATGGAGACAGCTAAGGATATGCCACCCAGATCTTGTCTTCACCAAAAACACCTTTGGCAGCACAATCTGGAATAATGAACAAGCATCCGAATTCATCGCCAATGTGGACAATGTATTGCACCCACTGTGGTCTACTTCAACTACAACTGCTACCACACTCAACAAGTTTGTTGTCAACTATAGACTTGGCAGAAGTCACAAAAATCACATTGATAGATGGATTAGCTTTTCCACTGCATCAAGAGCCAAGCACATTGGTCTTGTTTTCAAGTTAGAATGGACTAGCTCTGAAAATGACAAGTATGTTCTCTCACTGTGCAATCTCAGTGGCCCAAATGGCTCTTGCGTCGAGTCTCTTGAACTATGCTATGTGTCTTTAAAGCTGCCACCCAGTTTCTGTGGTATCAAAAACCTTAAGAAACTCACGCTACATACCGTATCAGTCAATTTAAGTGATTTCCAGTGCCTGCTCTTAAGTTGTGCTCTTCTCGAGAGTTTAAACATCGAGTCCATCAATTGGTTAAGCCAAGAGTGTTGCTCCTTCCAAAGTTTATGCATACACCAGGAGCTGTGCCGGTTGCAAGACCTGCGTGCGCGCTATTCAAACCTGGATATGATAGAGTTGCATGCTTCGAATCTTCAGAAATTTGATTTCGATGATCATTTGGTCCAAGTTGTGCTCAATGAATGTCTGAAGTTGTCAGAGGCAACCTTTGTGTCGACCGTGAGAACACTCGAGATTGATGAGTATGGTCTTGACTTCACCTTCACCAATCTTCCAACTGCTCTTCCTCATGTGCATAAACTATTTCTTCTTTTGAATGTTGACCAGGTTTGATCCGGAAAAAAGTGCCCTAGTATATTTCATTTTAATTTTGTGATAACAATATTGGATCCCATAATATAAATTTTGGTGGCTGTACATTGTTTCTGTTCCAGGTGCTAAGGTTCAGTGACAACCAGTCTCACTTCATGAATTTGAGGCATCTGAACATGAACCTTGAGATATTTTCCTATCCACTGGATACTAGTTGGGCTGTGGGGTTGGTTAATCTTTTGGAATTAGCACCTCTCTTAGAAGAACTGGAACTGCATGTAAGTAACTAGGTCGTTGATTGTGTTTTTAACATATTTTTTTGATAACTGTGTATTTTCCTCTGTTTGTACTTCCGCTCGAATGAAAATTTATAATGAAATTAACGGATATATGTGTGCAGCTCGGTGCTGATAGCTCTCGCCCTTCTGCTATCAGTTCTCCGACGGCCATACAAGGACCTCTGCATCGTCACCTCAAGAGTGTCTACATTTCTGGGTTTTGTGACGTATTGGGGCTAGCTGAGCTGGCACTCTACATCCTTGGGAATGCTACCGCGCTTAAATGTATGATGGTGGATCCAGCGGCATACAGCGATCCTGTGGTTGATGATATCTATTCGGTCAGCAAGGGAGGTAGCAGTAAGGAGCTTCCCTGCCACATCAATCAGAAGAGGATGTTTGCAGAAAAAAACCTTGACAAAGAGGAGTTTCGTCATATCCTCACCATTTTATGACTTACAACACTACGGAGGTTTGAGAGTTTATCTGTGGATGTGGGTGATTGGTGGACTGGCCTGGTGGAAAATGGATTGATCGAGAGCTCTGTCTTCTTTACATTCGAAAGCTTCTGAAGCTTTACAAGAATCACTCAGAAGCAAGGCATGCGTGTACACGCTGAATGATTGGAGACAGTAGCATGTGCAGCAAAGTGCAGTGGCGTCTTCACTTTTATTGTAATATGGTTTTTTATTTGGAGTTATTCCGGGATAACTATGTTTTTCTTTTGGTTTGGCAGCATGAAGTTAAGGAAAGCATGAACTTAAGCAGTTGGTAGCAGTGAACAGATATGTATGATAATCTTTCATTAATGATTTATGAAATCTTGGAAGTATTAATGTCATCTTATGGTCTGTGTATGATGTAGTGAAGATTCAGAGCTTTTTTAAACGAGAATAGATTTGGTGCACGTGGGCACAAGTGCTCCCTTTACTTTTAAAATTTTGAAAATTTTAAAGTCTCACACTTCTATGTCACCAAAAAATATAGCGTTAAATATATAGATAAATATGTACATGAGTGTATGCAAAAAAGTCCTGTTAAGAATATGTTATATTTTAGAAAATATAAAAAGACAAATTTCTGATACTCCCTCCAATCACTAATACTTGTCTCTACATAGATGTATCTAGACACTACAATATGTAATACTAGAAGAATACCCCGCGCGTTGCGGCGGGAATCTCTTTAAAAATATTACTATGTTAAGACACATGAAATGTGATATTGTCTATTAAATCTAAAGATTTAATTGGTCATAATATTCAAGGAATAAATATAATTAAAATGAATTCTTATGTATTTTCTAGCAAAAAATATTTTAGTGGTCAATTCTATGGCTTTGAAGAATTGATGAGGTGGAAATGTTACATGCAAATATATAATATAATTAATTAATGTTAGTGGGTTGACATGGACAATTGATTGGCTAATAGAGTGGGTGATGTGGATAGCTTGCATGTTGAGATAGACAACTTAAATGACCTCTTAGTGGGGTTTTGCTTTATAAGAAGTATAGATATGTCTAGATACATCCATAGAGAGACAAGTATTAGTGGTTGGAGGGAGTAGTAAATATTAGCAAAATAGTACATCTTTGTCATAAATTTATCTTTCTTGTATTTCTCAAAATATAAAGTATTTTTTAACAGGTTTTTTGCTAACGCTTTTCCTGTAAATACCTTTCTATATATTTAACGCCATAATTTTTAGAGATATAAAATTGTGAGGTTTTTAAATTATCAAAAATCTGAAAGACTAGTGTCCATGTGCCAAAGATACTTTGTCAACTAATTATATAGTCTCTGTTCCTTGCACTAGTGCTATATTCATTTTTGATCCTCCGTAGTTCAGAACCAACATAACCAGACAATCTTCTATTACTTACACGAAGACGCAACTTGTCAACTCCACGCCGGTAGCCCTCCTCGCCTAGCACCCCACCATGTCTTCCCTAGTGCCATGTCCTCCGACGGCAGCCACCACGACAACCGCAATTGCGTGACCTCACCGCCCCCGGGGACGACGGTGCTGGGTCCTTACATTTTTTCTTTTTTGCGGGAGGTCCTTACCTCACCGCCCCCGGGGACGACGGTGCCTGTCCAAGAAGATTGACCCAAATGCGGACATTGAGCCAAACACGGCTGCAACCGCCGCCGCGGGTTGCATTATAGAGGAGGCGGCTGGCCACTAGTAGAAAAAAGGGCTATTCACCTCAATTAGTTTCCAAACTGTTCGACCCACGGTTAAAGGGCGCATTAGTCCCGGTTCATTCCAAAATGTGGGCCAGGGAGCATTAGTCCCGGTTCAAAGGTGCATTTTAGTCCCGGTTTTTGTCAACAACCGGGGCTTATGAGTAGGGGCCTTTAGTCCCGGCTCATGGCTCAAACCGGGAGTAAAGGGCACCCTTTAGTCCCGGTTCGTGTCACGAGCCGGGACCAAAGGCCCGTTCAAACGAACCGCCTCTTCCCGCGTCAGTTACGACGCGACGACGCTTCAGAATTGATCGTCATTAACAGCGTCGCTTCGTAGATCGTCACCAATCGCTTTGGGAACCACCGGCCGTCTTGATTCACACCGCCGGCGCTGTCTTCTCATCTCCCTCTCTCTACTATATAAGAGCACTCATATTTTCATCTTAAGCACACATCTTCTCATCCCAATCTTCTCCCAAAACACATCTCCCACGCATAGCATCTTCACCACCGCCGGCGCCCTCTCTCTCCCTCTCAATGGCGGAGCAAGATCTACCTCGATCTCGCATATACTACATCACCATCGAAGAGATGAACTTCACCATTACGGAAACTCTCCGTGCATCAAGGGTGGAGAAGTGGATCCGCGCCGTCAAGCAACGGTTCCTCGACGCCGCACCGATCAAGTGCGTGGGCTTAGACTGTGAGTTCACCACCCCTCACGATAAGGTCAATCAGTGTGCTGTCGTCCTTCAACTCTCGGTGGCGTCCGAGGTATTGATCTTCCATATATGTTGGGCCAATCGCGTGCCGCAACTGCTCAAGGAATTCTTGAAGGACACCACCATCAAATTCTGCGGTGCG
The DNA here is from genome assembly GCA_007115705.1 of Dactylis glomerata. Classification (NCBI taxonomy): domain Eukaryota; kingdom Viridiplantae; phylum Streptophyta; class Magnoliopsida; order Poales; family Poaceae; genus Dactylis; species Dactylis glomerata. The sequence continues at coordinate 264,780 of QXEO01000809.1, forward strand.
GCTATCGCCAATGATGTGCGCATGCTGAGGAAATACGGAATTGAAATTCCGTCTGCGTACGATCTCCAAAAGATTGTCCCGAACCCCACCGACAAACTAACTCCGAGTCTCTATGATCTGGCCAATGCTACTATTGGGACACATCTTGAGAACAAGAAGAGGGTCAAGAAGGACAAGAAGATGGTCAAGAAGATGGACAAGAAGAAGGGAGAAGAAGAAGAAGAAGAAGAAGAAGATGATGATGAACTAATATTTGGTTGGGCCAAAGTTCCATTGAGCTGAAAGCAATTGTTATATGCCGCTCTAGACGCTCGCCTAGCACTACACCATAGCACTAGAACCCCAACAGACAAGTTGGTCGGAAAATCCACTTACGCCAACAGAAAGTCGGTCGGGGATTAGTTTTGCCGACCGACTATGTCGGTCACTGTAAGTCCGATCGGCAAAAGCCTTTCCCGACCAACATAGGCTTCGAGATTGCTAGGAGCTACTGAAAGCTAAAAGGCTACAATAGCCATGTTGATCGTCTCAACCTTAATGTTTATTAGGTGGATGATCGTAGATGTGTGGTTGTGTGAGTCTTCAAGATTTCTGGTGTCTCTTATTGTTATTATATTGGATGAGTATAATATTTGGAAAAATGTACTCCCTCTGTTTCGGTTAACAAAGTCTATTAATTATCGAATTTTGGATTTTTCAAGTATTTTGGCTTTTTTGAATATTTTAATTATTAAAAATTAATAATTAAATTATGCATAAAGATTATTTGGAATTCATTGGTGCTTATTATTACTTAATCATTGTTGCTTATTTTGTGAATTTATTTGGAATTTAAAAAATTAATATTATATATTACCAAAGTGTAATTGGTAGCATACCATTATCAAAAAGTTGCGAGCGCAGTCTTGGAAGCTCGTACGAAAGGAATAGAGAAGTTCAGCGTGCTAACGGTAGAGCAGTGTGAGGATGGATGACCGACCGGGAAGTGAGAACTACAAGTACTTGTAATTTGACATAAGAATGGAGTGAGATCCATAAGTATCTAATTTTATATGAGAATAGACATGATTAGATATTAGAGAAATAAAGAAAAATACAGAAATAAATAAAATATAGAAATTCCGAAATAAAAAATACAAATTTTATACTGAACAGACATTTAATCCCGGTTTGTGTTACAAACCGGGACCAAAGATCCCGTTCCGTAGCACATGACCCAGACCACGTGGAGGCCCATTGGTCCCGATTCATAAACAACCGAGACTAAAGGCTGGAGCCTTTAGTCCCGCTTTGTTAGTCCTGGTTGCTACAACCAGGACTAATGGGCCTTATAAACCAGAATTGAAGTCCTTTTTTCCACCAGTGGGCAGTAGGGAGCATAATGTACTCCAGCTGAGCGGGCCCACCCCTTGGCTACATGGTGGGGCCCACTTTCCCCCTAGTGCGTTGTTTCTATGTAATCTTGGGCTCTACGGAATTGTCCTTACCTAAATCCGACTATATATACCCCATTCTGGCGATTTTCGAAAGGAGTGGCGGAGAAACACAAAACACATCATACGGATCTGAAGACCGTGAGGATAGGAGGGGAGCCGCTGCCGGAGCCGCTCCTGGTTGCCCCTTCGACTCCATCGACATCATCTCCTCTAGCACCATGATGAAGATGGAGTAGTTTACCCCCTGGACATGGGGATTGTGGAAGTAATTTGTATCAAACTCTATGTCATGCTTTATAGAGTAGAGTCACATGAGCTGTGTATCATGATTATGACCATATTTGTATTACCTGTGTGGTGGATCTTATATTATTGAGATGATTTATGAGATAATAAAGATGTTTATGTCCTTGATGTATGAGTAGATGTATATGTTACCCCATTCTTGTTTGCTGGTCTTGATCACACTAGTATGCTAGGGCGCGTATGAGGATGTGTGCATTAGTTGGAGCTACTTTGTAGTGGTATGGGGATGTGACATAAATTTCTGGGGTGCTAAGGTTTCACCTTTCTATGGTTACCTTACTAGGGAGAATGGTTAGTTATGCATAAAAGTTCAGTGACAAAAAGGACCCCTTGCTTGCAAGGATACATGTATTTCCAACATCATGTTACAGTGCTTTAGCGTGCGTTTGGTTGATGGCTTGATATGGATGGGATGGACCATCCCTATTTTTGTGGATGGGATGCGACCATCCTACTTTCTGTTTGGTTTGTGGATATAATGTGGATGCGATAGAGTGTGCTTTAGATTAAAGTAACCTGCATTCTTAGCAGGTCATTAACTTGAAGTTAATTGGTCATTACTTGCCCTCATCCCCTTTCTTTGTCCGCATAGCGCATAATCACCTATCTCGTCGGTGCTCCTGCCTGCAATCTAGCCAGTGTTCTCTCTTCCCTAGAGTCCATGCAAGCTAGATGCTGGAGCTCCTACCGCCAACACCATGGTAGGATAGGCACAGTGCTGGCCGTCAACATCCAGATTCATGGGGGAGGCGGCGGACGGGAGGGACGGTGATAGCTTTGTGGGACGCTGACCAAGGAGCAACACAAGACCACGACGGCATAGTCGATGCACCATGTACTCCGGCACGCGCGAGGTGGAGGGCCTTGTCGACAGTCTTCACACACGGCCACGAACTGGGCTAGTTCGTCGGCGTAGCCAAGGGAGATGAGCCCCTTGAGGTCAAAGAGGGAGATAAAGTGTGTGACAATGGTGGCAAATTTTCATAGAAATATGCGCCGGCGGTGACGGATTTTCGTACGCGGGAGAGCCGGCGGTGACCTCCGATGGGGAGTTAACGATGAGGATATGGAAAGATTAGGAGTGGTCCACTAAATTAGGAAACGGTGGACGAGAGGGCCGGCCAATTTTGAGGGATCGGTTGGTTCACCGTTTTGAGAGAATATTCCCTTGAGTGGATGGTACCATCCCTCTTATTTTACAATCAAACACATGCAAAAGGAGGACCCTCCCATTCCATCCCTCCATTGGTTCGGAACCAAACACAAGCTTATGCAATACTCTGTTAAGTCTAAAATTTGATTTCAGGTGGACTCCCTTGTCAAAGGAGTATTAGTGAGTTGACTAAGCACCAACTCTATGTTTGGACGTGATTGAAGGGAATATGCCCGAGAGGCAATAATAAAGTGGTTATTATCATATTCCATGTTTATGATAAATGTTTATTTCTCATGCTAGAATTGTATTAATCGGAAACATTAATACATGTGTGATTAATAAACTAAAAGGTTCCTAGTAAAGCCTCTCTTTCATACTAGCTCATTGATTAACTGATGATCAAGGTTTCCTGATCATGAACATTGGATGTTGTTAATAACGGGGTCATATCATTAAAAGAATGATGTGATGAACACTCACACCCATAGTAAGATTAGCAATACGATCAAGTCATCAAGTTCATTGCTATATCAAACTCATACGAAATAGTTCTAATCCTCAGACCATGAGATCATGTTAATCACTGATGCCGGAAGAGTGCTTTGATGATATCAAACGTCACACCGTCACAGGGTGATTATAAAGGTTTATTTGGGTATTCTGAAAGTATTAGTTGAGGCTCATGGATCAAGAGTGGAATTTGTCCGACCCGATCACAGGAAGATATTCTCTGGGCCCTTCTCGGTGATATTGCATTAGAATCGCTTGCAAGCATGTGACTAGGTCACATGAATGCATTATCACGGAACGAGTAAAGAGACTTGTCGGGAACGAGATCGAACTAGGTATGGTTGATACCAAATGATCGGATCTCGGACAAGTAATAATATCGTGAGACAAAAGGAATTAACTATGTTCGTTATTGGTTCACACGATCACTAGTTCATCGTTGAGTAAGTGGGAGTCATCATGGATTTTCAAATCCCGCTGATGATTATTGATCGGAGAGGAGTCTCGATCATGTCCACTTTATTCACGAACCGTAGGGTGACATACTTAAGGTTTGCCGTCGTTTTTGAGTGGATACGATACTCCGATCGAATTATAGGACAGCATGAGGGTTGTTTCAGAAAAGCACCGAAACTGTTTTGGGATATCGAAATAACTCAAGTGTGTATTTGTTAATGTTTGTTAATTGAATGAATTAACAAATATTAAAGAAATAAAAATGTTTTATTAAATCAATAAGTGTGAATTTTTAATTAGCATGAATGTCATGCAAAATTAAATGGGGGGTTACCTCATGTTGATGAGGGGGTTACCACCATGAAGAGGGAGTTACCACCATGAAGAGGACCATGAAGAGGAGGAAAGGCCTCTCCTTGGCCGGCCACCCCCTCTACTACGTTGCAAACGTATCTATAATTTTTGATGCTCCATGCTTGTTTTACACCAATTGCAATATGTTTTGTCTATACTTTGTGGCACTTTTATGATTTACTAGTGGAATGCCCGTGCGTTGCTACGGGCTGTTAATTTTTTCGCTACATCGATGGTCGTCTGTCTTTAATATTTTCTCACTAAGTTTTTATTTAGTATGTTCCATCAATACTTTGTTTGTGTGTACTCCCTTCATACTGGTTTATTAGTTAATTACGTGACCAAGACGGTGCTGGCGAAGCTGCAGCGACCGCTAGGAGCAACGGCGGAGAAGTCGTCATCGAGGATGGAGCGAGCCGCCAGCGAGCAATAGACTTAGCATCGAGGAGACCATTGAAGCGGCGGCAGATGTTCGAGGGAGGACCGGAGCGGTGGAGGTTCGGCGGATGCCGAGCTTTGAGCATGGCTGGGCGGCGAGGCGACCGCGGGTGGCGGTGGCAGGCATCCCGGCCGATGGTGGTGGCGGGGACGCACCGGATCTTAATTTCGACGATTCTTGAGTCCAGCAGCAGAAGTGGTCGGTCTTCTTCTTCCCTTCCGGTCTTCTTCTTTAGCTTTGGTTTCCGGCAACTAAACTGCAACCCGTGGGCTGTCCAAAAATCGACTGTGCCCACTGGAACTTATATAGAGAGAAAAAAATCTTAGACAGACAATTAGAAAAAAATCTTAGACAGACAATGTAAAGGAGAAAATAAGAAAGTGATATAAAGGAGAAAGACATTCTCATGTACATTAAAATATTTAAGGTAGGACGCTCACAATTAGTATAAGGTCCCTCTCAATTTCAATAGCAAATGTACTACCATTAGATGTGACCTTTTCAAAGCTTGTATACACTCTGTGTAAAACCTTATTAGCTGTGTCTTCAGGGAGATGCGCAAACTAAAAAACAACGGATCTTTACAACATCAGAACATGATTAAAGGTGCTGCTATATGAGGTTTTCAAAGTTTACACATAATCAGTGCAACACCTTATCAGCGGTCTCTTTGCATAGATAACAAACCTGAGAAACAATGGATCATTACAGAAAGCAGAACATAATTTGAAGTGCTGTTGTAGATCAATATAATGCATGATTTGAGCATCGCAACTTCTGCAAATGGTAGGCCACTTATGCGGTTGTGACTTAGTGAGAAGGTCACCATATATTTATGTCAAAACACTTCCAAGTTGGTCGGTGCAGCATGTCAGGTGGTAGAGCATAGGTAGAAAAAAAAAGAAAAATAAGATTGATGCAGGCTTCACTGTGAAGAAGGGCATGTAGGAAGAACGGAGAGCTCACCGAGATGTGAAGCCTTCAAAATACTTCTCATTTTGTGACACTATTTTCAAAAAAACCTTCAAAATACTTCTCATTTTGTCACACTATTTTCAGCTCATGGGGACGTAGTGGTCGGATTTGCTATCTTCCATATTGTTTTATTCCAAAAAGAAAAAAAAGAAAAAAAAAGGTACTCATCTATGGTATGTGAATGTTGGTGGGCACCCGATGGAATCGGTTAGCCATGGTTTGTGAAAGGAAAAAAAAGGTGGGGAGGAGTGCCAAGATTTATAAAAGAGCACAAAAGTGCCAATCTCTCTCTCAAAAACTTGCTCATTTTTGTATGGAAGATAGTAAGAACCCCATTGCCAGTCGTTGACAAAGACAACCACCTCTCAAAACCAAATTTTTATCTCTCTGTTTTATAAATAAAAAGCTCTAGCATATGTTTAATCACTGCTTCCCTCTGCGAAGGGCCTTTCTTTTACTTTTATATTGAGTCTCCACCTTCTACCTTTATGCACTATCTAAGAGAGCATAGTTGCCATTCTGAGTTTAATGTGCATAGTCCCAAAGTTTATCATTATTTGATTTATGATTATGGTTTCACTTGTTCTTAAATTATTTGTATCTAATCGTCCTTTTAAACTTGAAGGTGTCCTATGCATTTATGTTTTGCTATTAAATGAAGGACAAGCTGAAACCATTTGTTATGTTTTTCCATATGATTTGAACACACATTTGACTTTCATTGTTTCATTATTCATGATCTTTCGTTTGTGTCTCTTTTCATGTTATAACATGGTTGCTAAGTTTTTATTGTCAAGATTATGTCTCTTATGCCCATGTTTTAAGTTCTTTGATCCCAGCACTCAATGCTTTACTTAGATGATAAGATTGTGATGGTGCATGTCACCTCAAAAATTATTCTTTTGTTATGACTTACATACTCGAGGACGAGTAGGAGTTAAACTTGGGGATGTTAATACGTTGCAAACGTATCTATAATTTTTGATGCTCCATGCTTGTTTTACACCAATTGCAATATGTTTTGTCTATACTTTGTGGCACTTTTATGATTTATTTGGACTAACCTACTAATAGTTGCAAAAGTGCAACATGTTCTTGTTTTACACTTTGATGTGTAGGAATTACCAAGAATACAAGTGGAAACCTTATTGGAGTCAAATTGGGACTTTCCAGAAAGCTATGCCAGAACTTTTTTTCTAAGATGGCCACGTTACGGATCGAAGACGGCGTCAAACAGAAAACTCTTCAATTACAAAGTTGTAGGGAATTTCACGGCAAACGTTCTAGACATAAAATTCACCTGATTCCGAGTCCGGACGACCGAGATAAGCCCACTCCATTGCGGCCCAAGATGGGGAGACGGGAATCCGAGAGACTATATAAAGAGAGGAACCCTAGCTCGTGGGAGACACCTCCTCCCACGAATTTGCAGCCACCAGAGCAACGTTTTCGCCTCCCCCATGGATCCCATCTCCATGGGGGAGGGCTCCCATGAAGCCATGAAGTACGGGGGCTAAGGGGCGGCGCTCCCCATGATGCCGGCGGCGGGGGAGTCCCCCGCGCCGCCGTCGCCGTCGCCGTCCGCGCCCCTTGCTGCTCATCTCCGCCGTCTTCACCGCTATCTCCATCACCAACTCCTCCTATTATGCAGTGGTTCATCCTCCCACACACCTCTGTACCGTCCTATGTAAACATGGTGTTTGATGCTATAATATTTATCTTATGATCTATGTCATGTTTGCATAGTTTATTTGTTCTTAGATTGATTTGTTGAATGTCTTTGGTTCATTAGAGTTGTATGTTGATATGGTACTGTCCTTTGGTGTCCATTATATTTATACGCGCATGGATTAAACATCTTGGGGTTAGTAGTACGTGCAAAAGGAAGGGGGTAGTTCTGCCGGAGTGACAGAAACCTGAGGACGCGAACCGGAACATTGCACGTATGGGAGTAAGAGGACTATTAACTTAAGGCTATGGTTGGGGAAACCTTAATGCATTGTTAGTATTTGCGGATGCTTGCTAACAATCCAATCATATAGTACTTGTATTTTCAAGTAGTGAAGTGCTTGTATATTTAGCCTCTCCCACATAGAAAACTGCATCGAAGACAATGAACCCGATTTATTCACTAATTGAACTTAGACAAAGCCACCACTATTACCACCACTTTTCCACACTCATGGTACCGTTAGTTTATGGTTACTTAGTATATCTTATTGCTGCAGTACTAACAATTACTTTCTTGTATTTATTATCCTTCAAAGCTATCTCTCATACCCGAATCGTTGCTCTAGTTTTATTTCCTAGATGATACAAACGTTTAGTGTGCGTAGAGTTGTATCAGTGGTTGATAGAACTTGAGAGAATATTTATCATACTTTTAGCTCCTCATTGGGTTCGATACTCTTACTTATCGAAAAGGCTACACACGATCCCCTATACTTGTGGGATATCAAGATCTTTTCCGGCGCCGTTGCCGGGGAGCAATAGCATGTGGGTGAATATTCTTGTGTGCACTTGTTTGCTTTATCTCTAAGTAGTTGTTTACTTTCAGTTTTAAGTTGTTCTCTATCTTTGTATGGATAGGGAATGAAAATTACAAAAAAAATTAGTTGTACTTGTTACCTAAAAACATTTTTAAAAAGGAAAGTGATTGGAAAGATGAGTAATGGTTAAGTGGGGGTCGACCTTGAACACTTGTGTTCATGCCTATGAAACCAAAACAAATCTTCCCATGGAAGCTTTTCAGTTAAAAACTTGTATATATTGTACATATTCCTTTGTACCATAAAAGTAAAGTGATAATTGTAGTTCCTAGTTACTTGGAAGTTGATAGTTTTGCTTTGCTGTCCAAAAACAGATTTTTTGTGCTTCACCGTATAAAATGTTTAAAATCACCAGAACGTGATATTGACCTGAAATTTCTTGAGTGCAAAGTAATTCTTATTGTCTTTCTTTCATTAGACTAACTTTTTCTGATTTGAGTTACGTAGCTGTCTCAAAAAATTCGATTTTCACCGACTGTTCTGTTTAGACAGATTTCTGTGCTTCACTATAAAAAATCATGAAAAATCACAGAATAGTGTTTTGATCTGAAATGTTTTGTGCATGAACCTGAGATTATGATCTGTCTTTCTTTAGTTTGGAGTTTTTCGATTTGAGCTACTTAACTATCTCATTGAGTGTCATCTTTACAGACTGTTCAGTTTTGACACATTTCTTAGTTCATTCAATATTGTACTTGGTGTTATTAGTTTCATTAGTTTTTCGACGGATAACAGAAATCATGAATACCTTAGTATATATAGTGGCTAATGTTGAGTATAGATTATGAAACTTGTCAATGCTTGAAAATTAGTGGATTTTATTTAATGAGTACTAACCCTACTAATGAGTTTTGTGAAGTTTTATGTGGATGTAGCTTATAAGTTCTAATCAATATGGTGATATGAGATGAACAAGAAGACACGAGCGCTCAAGCTTGGGAATGTTTAGGTGCATTCCAAGAATATATTTAAGAAGATACAATCATCTAAGCTTGGGGATGCCCGAGTCATCCCCCTATTCATCAACTAACATGAGGTTGTCTCCTTCATACTCTATATTACCCATCCACATGATATGTATTGTGTTAACTTGTATTATAGTTGCTTTTATATGTCTTGGTTTTATCTTCTTTAGTTTTATTAGGCTCTTTATTTTGTTTTTATTGCTTCTTTACTTTCACTTATAAATTGAAAACAATAAAAATAGTTCCTTTTGTTTTGCTTCTTTGTTTGGTTCTCTATTTTGTGCCTAGCTCAAATGCGTTAAAGAAAAGCACTCTTGGGAGATAACCCATTGTTTTATTTTCAGTACTTTTTCTTTTATTTGAGTCTTGGAAGTTATTACTACTGTAATAACCGCTCCGTATCCTTTTTATTCCGTTGTTGTGCCAAGAGAAGTCTCTAATTCGAGTGAGGTAAGATTTGGGGATGTTGCTGTCCTGAAACAGATTTTCGTACTGTACTGTAAAAATTCGTGAAAAATCTCTGAAAATATTTTGGACCTCTGATTTCTTGTGCTTATTCCTCAGGTTATAGCCAAACTTTAGTTAGTAGAACACTTTTTGATTTGAGCAACAGAAAACCCCTTAAAAAATCGACCTTTGTCAGCTATTCTGTTTTGATAGATTTCTGCCACTATTCGTTGTTGCCTCTCGAACGCTTTCTTTTTGAGTTCTTTCGATCACGGAACTTTTGGGGAAGTTGCTACAGTAGTATATGCTTTATATGTGGTGATTTTGAGTTGAAACCTGAAGCAAAAGAGGTTGATTCATTGTTATGCTTACACTAATGTTGCTAATAGAATTGTGTTGAGTTTTGTATGAAGGAAGTTTTCAAGTGTAGGGATTGGAGAATGATGAGATGAGTTGAAGAATGGACAAAAGCTCAAGCTTGGGGATGCCCATGCAACCCCCAATAAATATCCAAGAAGTACAAGTGTCAAAGCTTGGGGATGCCCCCGAGGCACCCCTTCTTCATCGGCAAAAATCAGGTCACCTTTCAAGACACTATATTTTTATTGCTTCATGCACTATGCATTTTTCTTGGAGCGTCAGTTGTTTTAGTTTTCAGTTTAGTTTAGTTTAGTTTGCTACAATAAATGGTTGGACCCTAGCAAATTTCTTTTGAAGGAGATGTACTCATTTTCATTTGCCAAGAACACTCAGTTTTTCACTCTTATCGTTCAACGAGTGTTCTTCTTTTTCTGCTACTGTGTTTAGTTTTCAGTTTTTGCCTTGATTTTTGTTCAGATCTTCTTATATCTTTTTATCAAGGTGTATTTTTGCCTCTGGACCATATTGGCTTTCATCAAAAGAGTTGAGTTAAAAAAGTTCGAATGGTGTTGGAAAAGAGAAAATGATTTATGCAAAAAAGTGGTACAAAAAGGAGCTTGTTTAGACTGTGGCTTAGACTTTTGCATGTCATGCTTGATGTCTTTTTGATAGTATGCTTAGTGATTTTTGCTGTAGCATGACTTGTCTCAAATGACTGAGATTGCTTAATGAGCATTTGAAAAAATCTTGCGTTGTTTTTATTATTTGGAAGCATTATTTTGGTTTTCTCCTTGATGCTTTATTTGGGTTGACTTGGCGCATGCTTACACATGTTAGACTCATACAAAGTCGCCATAAGCCTCTATGATCATTTAGTTTTTGACTTTTGATGCCATCTTATGCTTCTTTTAATGTTGCTTTGTCGCTTTGCATCATTATGGCCGTTATTGCTCTCTTAGTTGGTCGCTCCCAGTCTTTTGCTAGCCCTCGTTTTGTACTGAGTATGAGCGCTACTCGTGCATTCAACTCCTAAAAACCAAGTTATTCCAATGTGTCCACTATAAATTCCTATACATGGTATTTGCAAGCCATTCCAAGTAAAATTTTCATGTGCCACCTTTCAAAAAAACCTTCAAAATACTTCTCATTTTGTGACACTATTTTCAGCTCATGGGGACGTAGTGGTCGGATTTGCTATCTTCCATATTGTTTTATTCCAAAAAGAAAAAAAAGAAAAAAAAGGTACTCATCTATGGTATGTGAATGTTGGTGGGCACCCGATGGAATCGGTTAGCCATGGTTTGTGAAAGGAAAAAAAAGGTGGGGAGGAGTGCCAAGATTTATAAAAGAGCACAAAAGTGCCAATCTCTCTCTCAAAAACTTGCTCATTTTTGTATGGAAGATAGTAAGAACCCCATTGCTAGTCGTTGACAAAGACAACCACCTCTCAAAACCAAATTTTTATCTCTCTGTTTATAAATAAAAAGCTCTAGCACATGTTTAATCACCGCTTCCCTCTGCGAAGGGCCTTTCTTTTACTTTTATATTGAGTCTCCACCTTCTACCTTTATGCACTATCTAAGAGTGCATAGTTGCCATTCTGAGTTTAATGTGCATAGTCCCAAAGTTTATCATTGTTTGATTGATGATTATGGTTTCACTTGTTTTTAAATTATTTGTATCTAATCGTCCTTTTAAACTTGAAGGTGTCCTATGCATTTATGTTTTGCTATTAAATGAAGGACAAGCTGAAACCATTTGTTATGTTTTTCCATATGATTTGAACACACATTTGACTTTCATTGTTTCATTATTCATGATCTTTCGTTTGTGTCTCTTTTCATGTTATAACATGGTTGCTAAGTTTTTATTGTCAAGATTATGTCTCTTATGCCCATGTTTTAAGTTCTTTGATCCCAGCACTCAATGCTTTACTTAGATGATAAGATTGTGATGGTGCATGTCACCTAAAAAATTATTCTTTTGTTATGACTTACATACTCGAGGACGAGTAGAAGTTAAACTTGGGGATGTTAATACGTTGCAAACGTATCTATAATTTTTGATGATCCATGCTTGTTTTACACCAATTGCAATATGTTTTGTCTATACTTTGTGGCACTTTTATGATTTATTTGGACTAACCTACTAATAGTTGCAAAAGTGCAACATGTTCTTGTTTTACACTTTGATGTGTAGGAATTACCAAGAATACAAGTGGAAACCTTATTGGAGTCAAATTGGGCTTTCCAGAAATCTATGCCAGAACTTTTTTCGAAGATGGTCACGTTACGGATCGAAGACGGCGTCAAACAGAAAACTCTTCAATTACAAAGTTGTAGGGAATTTCACGGCAAACGTTCTAGACATAAAATTCACCTGATTCCGAGTCCGAACGACCGAGATAAGCCCGCTCCATTGCGGCCCAAGATGGGGAGACGGGAATCCGAGAGACTATATAAAGAGAGGAACCCTAGCTCGTGGGAGACACCTCCTCCCACGAATTTGCAGCCACCAGAGCAACGTTTTCGCCTCCCCCATGGATCTCATCTCCATGGGGGAGGGCTCCCATGAAGCCATGAAGTACGGGGGCTAAGGGGCGGCGCTCCCCATGATGCCGGCGGCGGGGGAGTCCCCCGCGCCGCCGTCGCCGTCGCCGTCCGCGCCCCTTGCTGCTCATCTCCGCCATCTTCACCGCTATCTCCATCACCAACTCCTCCTATTATGCAGTGGTTCATCCTCCCACACACCTCTGTACCGTCCTATGTAAACATGGTGTTTGATGCTATAATATTTATCTTATGATCTATGTCATGTTTGCATAGTTTATTTGTTCTTAGATTGATTTGTTGAATGTCTTTGGTTCATTAGAGTTGTATGTTGATATGGTACTGTCCTTTGGTGTCCATTATATTTATACGCGCATGGATTAAACATCTTGGGGTTAGTAGTACGTGCAAAAGGAAGGGGGTAGTTCTGCCGGAGTGACAGAAACCTGAGGACGCGAACCAGAACATTGCACGTATGGGAGTAAGAGGACCATTAACTTAAGGCTATGGTTGGGGAAACCTTAATGCATTGTTAGTATTTGCGGATGCTTGCTAACAATCTAATCATATAGTACTTGTATTTTCAAGTAGTGAAGTGCTTGTATATTTAGCCTCTCCCACATAGAAAACTGCATCGAAGACAATGAACCCGATTTATTCACTAATTGAACTTAGACAAAGCCACCACTATTACCACCACTTTTCCACACTCATGGTACCGTTAGTTTATGGTTACTTAGTATATCTTATTGCTGCAGCACTAACAATTACTTTCTTGTATTTATTATCCTGCAAAGCTATCTCTCATACCCGAATCGTTGCTCTAGTTTTATTTCCTAGATGATACAAACGTTTAGTGTGCGTAGAGTTGTATCAGTGGTTGATAGAACTTGAGAGAATATTTATCCTACTTTTAGCTCCTCATTGGGTTCGATACTCTTACTTATCGAAAAAGCTACACACGATCCCCTATACTTGTGGGATATCACCCTCCTTGGGGCTGCCACCTCCTCTCCTATAAAAGGAGCCCCTCTTCTCCCTCTTCACATACTTCTTGATCCTCCCCTTCCTCGCATAGTTGCTGCCCAATATCCGTCTCAGCTTAGCAAAGCTCTGCCGGAATTGCAGTTCGTAGTTTATACACTTGGAGAAGTGTGTGGTGGAGTGTCCGGCAGATCCCTTCTTCCGCTGCCCCGCTGGACCGAGGGCGTCGAGGAGTCAACGACGAGCTGTACGTGTGACCGAGCACGGGGGCGCTGCCACTTGTGGCGCCGTGTACACGATCTTGTGATCGTCAAGTGAACCACTACGTCGACTACGTCAAGTGAACAACTACGTCGACTACGTGCGTCTTCCTTGACTCTCCATCGGCAACGTTTGTGTGGGAACGTAATCCCCACTTATGGTCATCAAGGGTTAGTCTCCGTTGCTACCACCTCGTAGAGTATCTCGACTAGTTTATGTGTTCTTGCGTAAGAAATTTTTTGTTTTCTATGCTACGAACCCGTCAGTGGTATCAGAGCTATCTCTATACGTAGTTGGTATGCACGGTTAGAACACATGTGGATGTGGGCGTTGATGATCATGTTATTGCAATTTATTTTTGTATTTTGGATCATAGTGGCATAGTGGGATTGAAGCTGCCCGAGACTAACCTTACGTGACCGCGTTCACGAGACTTGTTCCACACTTGACATGCTTCGGCATATGTGGCTTTGCGGGTGCACGTTTCTCCCACTATAGTTATGATCTATTTTATAAAGAGTTGTTAATAATATTTTTTATCACCGTTGTGGTTACATGTTCGTAGGTAAGAACGGTTCTTCCTAGAAAGCCCCAAACCACGTAAAATATGCAAGACAAATTAAAAACGTCTAACTTGTTTTTGCAGGGCATGTGATGTGATATGGTTAAATTGTTTATGTTACAAATTATATGTGATGATCCTTTTTATAAGTTATAAACAACCGGCAGGAGCCATATGGTTGTCTTTACATTTAAATGGCCTGCGTGCCGAATATATATATATCCAAGTGATATATTGTAATGGAGGAAGACAACCAAAGTGGCGCGCCATGGACCTTGGTGCTACGCCGGTGGAATGATGGAGATCATGCCATGACGCACAAGATGGAGATCGAATGCGTGAAGGACCATATCATATCACATTATATATGCATGTGATGTTTATCCTTTTATGCATCTTATTCTGCTTAGATTTGATCGCGCGGTAGCATTATAAGATGATCCCTCTCACACAAATATCAAGATAAACATGTGTTCTTCCATAGCATGCACCATCAAGAAAGTTCGTCGTTTCGAGACACCACGTGATGATCGGGTGTGACAGACTCTACGTTCACATACGACGGGTGTAAGACAGTTTTACACACGCGAGTGCTATGGTTCTACTTGGCGAGCTTAGCATGTACAGACATGGCCTCGGAACACGAACCGAAAGGTTAAGCATGAGTTATATGGTTGATATGATGAACATGGTGATGTTCGCCTTTGAAACTATGTCGTTGCACGTGATGATCGGCTGCGGTATAGTGAATTTGGTTCGTGTAATCACTTAAGAAAACTAAGAGGGATGTTGTTTTTAAGTGGGAGTTCACCTAGTAATTTTGAATTATAGAACTCAATTTATCATGAACTAAATCAAAGTGAATTTGCATAGTTTGTTGTAGGCATTGGCATCCGTTTACTATCTTGCGATTAGCTATAATTGAGATAATAGAACTATAGAGTTCTGGATGTTAACTTTACGAACTGGTATCGTATTGTTTGAATGTCAATCTAAAATTTAAAGTCCTATTGCAAAATTTTAGCAAACCTTGTTTACTCGATGAATTTTAATAAGTAGTATTAAATCAAGAGTAACAATTCTAGTGTTAGTATCTAAGTATCACACTTGCCTCCATGATCCTTGATATTCAAAAGTTGTTTTTAGTATCAAGGTTATCTAGGAGCTGAAAGAATTGTTTCATAAACTATCATTTGTGGAAGATATTTTGATATCTAAAACAATGTTTGGTTGCAATGTGATAGAGTATAATTTTGTAAGACACATGTTCTCGTATTGTATGAGAATTTGTGAAGATTGGAGACGCTAGGCGTCCAGATCTCCTAAAAAGGTTTTGGGAACTAACATTATACTCACAATTTGTCCTCATGAGCTATACTAGCTTGATCATGAAAGTTGTCATGATAGGATGAATACAAGATGTCGGTAAAATGTTTACTACATTAAAAGATTACTAAAGAATAGAATTTGGAAGAATGCCAAATATTTGATTATGGTGATCTACTTCAAAGTGTGAGTCCAAGGGTATTAGTGTTTGACTAATCATGCCTTGAACTATGTGCCATGTGTATGGCACCACCATTGATGTTGATAGATTCTTCTAGAAGGAAAAGAATTGATGAAAGAGAATCCGAAATTTATTCTGGCGGAAAAGAAAAGACTGGAAATGTCCAGCTCAGGTATATAGAAGATATACATGTTATGGGTGTATTCGTTGCTTGTTAAAACAATGTGGTTCTTAGGTATTTGATACTAAATTGGTTGGTATGAACTGTCATACAAACAACGCAATACAAGAACTACAATGGCCTAATTAACTAGCAAATGAATATGGGATGATTCTCATCGAAAACAAATAAAGTGTTATTGTGTTTCGTTGAAATTAAACCTAGCCTTCAAGATTTGTTTGAATAATTGTTATTTTGTTTTGGTATTATGAGAACAATGGTACCGCATTCATAAAAGATGAATGAACGTTTATCTTGTTGGAGAAATCACACCCATAACACTGATGCTAAAAATGTCACAAGACAAATGATTAGAAGATCATTTATGAGTGACACCACCGTTTAAATCATATTGGAAAGTAAACATGAAGAAACTCCATGTTGATGGAATTTTGGAGTCTTTTGATTTCGAATCAATTGACACTTGTGAAAATTTCCTAGAGATGATTAAAAGTTCGTTTGTAGGCCACAGAAGAACGGACGACTAACTTATTGGATGATGTACATGTGGATGTATATAGTCCATTATATGTAGACGTGAGTGGTGAATTCTTGAACTTCATTTACTTTAACCGATGATTTGAGTAGATATATGTGTATATTTACTTGATAAGGAAGAAGCATGAAATATTTGAATATTGTTCAAAGTATTTCTAGATGAAGTTGAAAATCATTGTAACAAGAGAATAAAGAATTTATGATTTGATCATAAAGGAAGATATTTGATTTACAAGTTTAGCAAACACCTAAAAGTTGAGGAATTGTTCCATAGACTTATATTTCCCGAAGCACCATAGGAGTATGGAGTGTTCGAGAGATGAAATCAAACTTTGTTTGACATCGTTGGATCAAAGGTGTCGCCTATAAAATTGCCATTATATTTTAAGGATAAAGCTTTAGAGACTACCGCTTTTACACTGAAAAGAGCGCCATCATGATCCGTTGAAATGACACCATATGAGTTATGGCATGGGATAAAACCCAAGTTGTCTTTTCTAAAATTTTAGTATGCTATGCATATGTAAAATGTTTACATCGAAAGTCGGATAAATACGTCTTTGTAGGTTATCCCAAAGTAAATGTTGGGTATTCCTCCAGAACACCAAAGACAAAACTGTTTGTCGCCGAAAACTGCCAAGTTTCTTGAGAAGGAATTTTTCGCAAACAGTCAAGTGGGAGGACAATAGAACTTTGATTAGGTTGTTGAACCTAAGCTATATGTGTTGAGTAGCGCAGCGCTGGGAAGTGTCCCGGAGGCGGCCACAATGCGCATGGATACAGTACCTCAAAAGTTGTGGTCATAGATATCTAAGTTCCTATTGAACTGCGTGAGTCGGGTAACAATCAAATAATTAGATTTGAGAATAGATCATTATTGTTTGACAATGATGAACCGACTACATGCAAAGAAGCGATGATGGGCCCTGACTCCGTCAAATGGCTAGAAGCCATAAAATCCGTGATAGTTCCATACACGAGAAATCAAGTTTCTGAACTTGGAAGACCCTGAAAAGGCATGAAGCCTAATGAACGTGTTATGATCTATAAAGACAGACATGGATGTTTAACATCTTTGAAATAGTCGACACATCGTTAAAAGAGTTTACGATTATGTTCAATGAGTTGACTATGACAAGATTTGATCTTTCATAGCGATATTTTGTCTGGACGGATTACTGTAGCAACCCCTACATATGCCAAGTTTGGTATATGTTAGTTGAACAAACAAGACAACATTCTTCTAATAGAATGGTTACCTACAACATGTACATGACATGGTCCAAAGGGTCTTGTAAATTCAAAGGATGCTAAAAAGGTATGCAAACTCCAATGGTTGAAGTAAGCATCGCAGAGTTGGAATATTCACCGTGATGAAATAATTAAAAGGTTTAGTTTCATCAGATACCATGAATATGCATGTATTTGCAAGAAATTAAGTGGGAGCGCTGAGACATATTTTCAGTACATTGTGTAGAAGACATATTGTTAATTAGAAATGATGTATCTTTTATTGACATAGGTTAAGAATTTCATTAAAATTAGATTTCAATGAAAGACTCAGGCAAAATCAAAATATTGGGTCTCGATGTCTATGTAGATAGATCGAGGTGCCAATATGGTTATGCCAAAGTACATAGATGAAATATTGAATGAAGTTCAATATGGAAACGACAAGAAAAGTTCTTGTCGCATGGAAGAGGTTGAAACAAGATTCAGGTGTTTTTGACACTTGATGAGTGAAGCCACATGAATGATTTGATCGATCATGTATACCGTGATATGTACATATCCAGATATGTCCTATGCTCTAAATGTTATGAGCATATACCAGAGTGATAAATGTCATAAGATGATCACTGGACAATAGTAGGGATATCCTTATGTGCTTTGGAAGGACTAAGGATATATATTATGTATGACAAAGTGACACATAGTTCATTGTAAAGTGTTACATTGATACTAAGTTTGTCACAAGATACAAATTAAGTTTATCTCAATTTTAGCTATATGTTAGGTGGCGCAATGTAATGGAAGGAAGTTCCATGATGGATTTGGATGAGTTCCAAAGTTAAGACATTGTGATGGATTCTACAACAAAGGTTGAGTATATGGCTGCTTTAGAAGTAGCAAAAGAGGGCATTTGTGTCAATAAGTTTGTTATCAAACTAGGTGTAGTTCCAAGTGGGCTATTACTATGAAGATCTATTGTGTGACAATAGTGACAACATAATTTTAGCTAAAGGAACTAAGGTCTCACCTAAGGATCAAATTTATACCCAACTGTCTCATTTGAGAATGAGTGATGCGTAGAGACGCAAAGACATGCAAATACACACAGAGCTGAAAGTGTCAGATCTGGAGATCAGGTTTACCACATGCAACGCGTACATATAACACGTGAATGCCATAAGTGTTATATACGCAAGTATCAACTAGATTATTGACTCTAGTGCAAGTGGGAGACTGAAGGGAATATGCACGAGAGGCAATAATAAAGTGGTTATTATCATATTCCATGTTTATGATAAATGTTTATTTCTAATGCTAGAATTGTATTAATTGGAAACATTAATACATGTGTGATTAATAAACTAAAAGGTTCCTAGTAAAGCCTCTCTTTCATACTAGCTCATTGATTAACTGATGATCAAGGTTTCCTGATCATGAACATTGGATGTTGTTAATAACGGGGTCATATCATTAGAAGAATGATGTGATAAACACTCACACCCATAGTATGAATAGCAATATGATCAAGTCATCAAGTTTCATTGCTATATCAAACTCATACGAAGTAGTTCTGATCCTCAGACCATGAGATCATGTTAATCATTGATGCCGGAAGAGTGCTTTGATGATATCAAACAGAATGGTATCAATCTTATCATTCAAGGAAGAGGTTTCCTCAACAGAATTTACCTTCTTACCTTGTGGAGCTCTCTCGGTGTGCCATTCGGAATAATTTACCATCATGTTGTCGAGTAACTTTGATGCGGCGCCCAAGGTAAGGGACATAAAAGTGCCTCCAGCAGCTGAATCAAGTAGGTTCCTTGAAGAAACATTCAGTCCTGCATAAAAAGTTTGGATAATCATCCAAGTAGTCAGTCCATGAGTGGGGCAATTCTTTATCATAGATTTCATTCTTTCCCAAGCTTGAGCAACATGTTCATTATCAAACTGAGTAAACTTCATAATATTGCTACGCAGAGATATAATCTTAGCAGGAGGATAGTATCTACCAATAAAAGCATCCTTATACTTAGCCCATGAATCAATACTATTCTTAGTCAAAGACAGCAACCAATCTTTAGCTTTTCCTCTCAAAGAAAAAGGAAACAACTTGAGCTTAATAATATCACTATCAACATCCTTATATTTCTGCATCTCACATAGCTCAACAAAATTGTTGAGATGAGCTGCAGCATCTTTAGTACTAGCACCAGAAAATTGCTCTTTCATAACAAGGTTCAATAAAGTAGGCTTAATCTTATAAAAGTTTGCAGCAGTAGCAGGTGGTGCAATAGGAGTGCAGATAAAATCACTATTGTTTGTGCTAGTAAAGTCGCACAACTTGGTGTTTTCAGGGTTGGCCATTTCAGCAAAACGAAAGTAAACAAGTAAAAACAACTACCAAGGATTCTAATTTTTTTGGGTTTTTGATATAAAGCAATGCAGGTAAAATAAATAAAGTAAAGCAAAACAATAAAACAAAGTAAAGGATGTGTGTGCAAAAAACTCCCCTCGCAGAAGTCTTCTCTTCCTCCCCGGCAACGGCGCCAGAAAAGAGGCTGCTAACGTGGAGCAGTAAGTCCTTGTGCGTGGTGAATGACCAGCCCGTTGGGAACCCCAAGAGGAAGGTATGATGAGTATAGCAGCGAGTTTTCCCTCAGTTAAGAAACCAAGGTTTAATATCGGTCAGGAGAGGAGGGACAAACGACTGAAGGTGATGCGGAACCTGCACACACACAACCAAGTACTTTGTTCCCAACTTGCGATGGGGTTGTCAATCTCACCGGTTTGCTTGAAACAAAGGTTATGAGTGTATCGAGTGGAAAACAATATAGTATGCGAGTAAAGTAAACAGTGCGAGTAAAGTAAATAGGTGATAGCAATATGATGGAAATAGGACCGGGGTCCATAGTTCACTAGTGGTGTCTCTCCATAAGATAAATAACACATGCTGGGTAAACAAATTACAGTTGGGCAATTGATAGAATAGAGATAAACGTGATATGTCAAGAAGATCACTATGAGATTTACTCTGGGCATTACAACAAAATACATAGACCGCCATCCAACTGCATCTATGACTAATAATCCACTCCCGGGGATATCAATCCGAACACCCCAGAAGTATTAAGTTGCGAACAAC
This sequence comes from Dactylis glomerata, assembly GCA_007115705.1. NCBI lineage: Eukaryota > Viridiplantae > Streptophyta > Magnoliopsida > Poales > Poaceae > Dactylis > Dactylis glomerata. The sequence goes on from QXEO01000809.1 coordinate 285,689, forward strand.
AGATAATTGCATTAAGCAAAGTGTGTAATGTAAACAAAGCATATGCCCTTGAGCATATGAATGTTGTTTTCTCCCTAGTAGCAACAGCACATCTACCACCTTAGAGGTTTCTATCACTCCCCCAGGTGAAATAGAGGCATGAACCCACTATCGAGCATAAATACCCCCTCTTGGAGTCACTAGCAACTACTCGGCCAAGATAGCTACTAACAACGGAGAGCGTGCAAGATCATAAACAACATAGAGATAACAAAAGATAATATTCAGTACAGCAACTTAATCATAAACACCAATATTCATTGGATCCCAACAAACCAAACATGTAGAATTACATAACGGTGATCTCAATCATGTAGGGCAGCTCATGAGATCTAAACATGAAGCACATGGTGGAGAAGACAACCATCTAGCTACTGCTATGGACCCATAGTCCAAGGTAGACTACTCACTCATCGCTCTAGAGGCAAGCATGGCGATGAAGAAGACCTCCGGTGGTGATTCCCCTCTCCGGCAGGGTGCCGGGAAGAGCTTCTGGACCCTCCCGATCTTCGGGTCGACGGCGGCGGCGGATCGCGATGTGTTCTGGAAAACTGATCAGGTACTTAGGTTTTTTCCGTCGGGGGGTCTTTATAGGCGAAGGGGCGATGTCAGAGGTGGAGCCAGGCTCCCTCACGCGGGGCCCGCACGGCCAGGGGGCTGGCCGCGCCACCCCTGCGTGTGGGGCCCTGGTGGCCCCCCTCCTACTCCTCTTCGGATCTCTGGAAGCTTCCGGGTAAAATAAGACTTCAGGAACTTGTTTCGTCCAATTCTGAGAATATTTCCTGTGTATCACTTCTGAAACACAAAAACAGCAGAAAACAGGAAACTGGCACTGTGGCAACTCGTTAATAGGTTAGTTCCGGAAAATGCATAAAAGTGCCACGAAGTGTAACGAAACAATAGACAAATGGTGTAAAAACAAGCATGGAGCATCAAAAATTATAGATACGTTGGAGACGTATCAGTTACCACCATGAAGAGGGAGTTACCACCATGAAGAGGACCATGAAGAGGAGGAAAGACCTCTCCTTGGCCGGCACCCCCTCCTTGGGGCTGCCACCTCCTCTCCTATAAAAGGAGCCCCTTTTCTCCCTCTTCACATACTTCTTGATCCTCCCATTCCTCGCATAGTTGCTGCCCAATATCCATCTCAGCTTAGCGAAACTCTGCCGGAATTGCAGTTCGTAGTTTATATACTTGGAGAAGTGTGTGGTGGAGTGTCCGGCGGATCCCTTCTTCCGCTGCCCCGCTGGACCGAGGGCGTGGAGGAGTCGACGACGAGATGTACGTGTGACCGAGCACGGGGGTGATACGTCTCAAACGTATCTATAATTTTTGATGCTCCATGCTTGTTTTTACACCATTTGCATATTGTTTCGTTACACTTCGTGGCACTTTTATGCATTTTCTTGAACTAACCTATTAACAAGTTGCCACAGTGCCAGTTTCCTGTTTTCTGCTGTTTTTGTGTTTCAGAAGTGATACACAGGAAATATTCTCGGAATTGGACGAAACAAGTTCCTGAAGTCTTATTTTTCCCGGAAGCTTCTAGAGATCCGAAGAAGTGTCGGAGGGGGGCCACCAGGGCCCCACACGTGTGGGTGGCGCGGCCAGCCCCCTGGCCGCGCCGGGCCCACGTGAGGGCACCTGGCCCCTCCTCTGACATCGCCCCTTCGCCTATAAAGACCCCCCGACGGAAAAAACCTAAGTACCCGATCAGATTTCCAGAACACATCGCGATCCGCCGCCGCCGTCGACCCGAAGATCGGGAGGGTCCAGAAGCTCTTCCCGGCACCCTGCCGGAGAGGGGAATCGCCACCGGAGGTCTTCTTCATCGCCATGCTTGCCTCCGGAGTGATGAGTGAGTAGTCTACCTTGGACTATGGGTCCATAGCAGTAGCTAGATGGTTGTCTTCTCCACCATGTGCTTCATGTTTAGATCTCATGAGCTGCCCTACATGATTGAGATCACCGTTATGTAATTCTATGATGTTGGTTTCTTGGGATCCGATGAATATTGGTGTTTATGATTAAGTTGCTGTACTGAATTATATCTTTTGTTATCTCTATGTTGTTTATGATCTTGCATGCTCTCCGTTGTTAGTAGCTATCTTGGCCGAGTAGTTGCTAGTGACTCCAAGAGGGGGTATTTATGCTCGATAGTGGGTTCATGCCTCTATTTCACCTGGGGGGAGTGACAGAAACCTCTAAGGTGGTAGATGTGCTGTTGCTACTAGGGAGAAAACAACATTCATATGCTCAAGGGCATATGCTTTGTTTACATTACACACTTTGCTTAATGCAATTATCTGTTGTTCGCAACTTAATACTTTTGGGGTGTTCGGATTGATATCCCCGAGGGTGGATTATTAGTCATAGATGCAGTTGGATGGCGGTCTATGTATTTTGTTGTAATGCCCAGAGTAAATCTCATAGTGATCTTCTTGACATATCACATTTATCTTTATTCTATCAATTGCCCAACTGTAATTTGTTTACCCAGCATGTTATTTTATCTATGGAGAGACACCACTAGTGAACTGTGGACCCCTGTCCTATTTTAATCATATTGCTATCACCTGTTTACTTTTCCCGCACTGTTTACTTTACTCGCATATTATTACTGTTTTCCACTCGATACACTCATAACCTTTGTTTCAAGCAAACCGGTGAGATTGACAACCTCATCGCAAGTTGGGAGCAAAGTATTTGTTTGTGTGTGTGCAGGTTCCGCATCACCTTCAGTCGTTTGTCTCTCCTCTCCTGACCGATATTAAACCTTGGTTTCTTAACTGAGGGAAAACTAGCTGCTATACACATCATACCTTCCTCTTGGGGTTCCCAACGGGCTGGTCATTCACCACGCACAAGGACTGTCTGCTTCCACATCAACCAGCCAGCAGCTCTTTTCTGGCGCCATCACCGAGTAGCAGCTCTTTTTCTGGTGCCGTTGCCGGGGAGGAAAGAAGACTTCTGCGAGGGGAGTTTTCGCACACACATTCTTTACTTTGTTATTGTTTTGCTTTACTTTATTTATTTTTACCTGCATTGCTTTTTATCAAAAACCCAAAAAAAATTAGAATCCTTGGTAGTTGTTTTTACTTGTTTACTTTCGTTTTGCTGAAATGGGTACTCCTGAAAACACCAAGTTGTGTGACTTTGCTAGCACGAACAATAGTGATTTTATCTGCACTCCTATTGCACCACCTATTCCTGCTACCACCTTTTATGAGATTAAGCCTGCTTTGTTGAACCTTGTTATGAAAGAGCAATTTTCTGGTGCTAGTACTGAAGATGCTGCAGCTCATCTCAACAATTTTGTTGAGCTATGTGAGATGCAGAAATATAAGGATGTTGATAGTGATATTATTAAGCTCAAGCTGTTTCCTTTTTCTTTGAGAGGAAAAGCTAAAGATTGGTTGCTGTCTTTGACTAAGAATAGTATTGATTCATGGGCTAAGTGTAAGGATGCTTTTATTGGTAGATACTATCCTCCTGCTAAGATTATATCTCTGCGTAGCAATATTATGAAGTTTACTCAGTTTGATAATGAACATGTTGCTCAGGCTTGGGAAAGAATGAAATCTATGGTAAAGAATTGCCCCACTCATGGACTGACTACTTGGATGATTATCCAAACTTTTTATGCAGGACTGAATTTTTCTTCAAGGAACCTACTTGATTCAGCTGCTGGAGGCACTTTTATGTCCCTTACATTGGGCGCCGCATCAAAGCTACTCGACAACATGATGGTAAATTATTCCGAATGGCACACCGAGAGAGCTCCACAAGGTAAGAAGGTAAATTCTGTTGAGGAAACCTCTTCCTTGAATGATAAGATTGACATCATTATGGCTATGCTTGCTAATGATAGGACTCATGTTGATCCTAGTAATGTTCCTTTGGCCTCTTTGGTTGCTCAAGAAGAGCAAGTTGATATGAATTTCATTAGGAACAATAATTTTAATAACAATGCTTATAGGAACAATTTTGCTAGTAACAATTATAGGCCGTATCCTTCTACCAATGGTAATGGTTATGGTAATTCTTATGGTAACTCCTACAACAACACTAGGGCCGCGCCCTCCGAGCTTGAGGTAATGCTCAAGGACTTCATCGGTAAGCAAACTGCTTTTAATAAGTCTGTTGAGGAAAAGTTAGGCAAAATTGATATTCTTGCTTCTAAGGTTGATAGCCTTGCTCATGATGTTGAACTTCTGAAACTAAAAGTGTTCCCTAATGATGTGAAAGAGAACAATGTTTTTGCTACCGCTAATGCTATTCAAGTTGGAATTGATGAAAATATTAGATTGTTAGCGGAATTGCATGCCAGGTGGGAAAGAGAAGATGAGATGGCTAGAGAGATAAAGGTATGTACTATTACTACCTCTAATGATGTTATTCCTACTGGTACCAATCCTCTCACTTTGATTGGTGTAGAGAAAACTCCCACTCCTTGTGTTAAAAAGCCCAAAACTGCCAAAACTTTTTCTCAAAAGAGTGCTGAAATTTTTCGGAGTGTGGGAGATGATAGCTCTACTTCTTTTAATGATTTTGACGTTGATGGCTCCAATATATCTGAAGTTATTTTGTTCTTGCAAAAGCTTGCTTTGACTCCCAATGCTAGTTCTTTAAATGTTGCTTTTACTAAGCATATTACCAATGCTCTCATAAAGATTAGGGATGAAAAGTTGAAGCAAAAAGCCTCTGTTCCCAAGAAGTTAGAAGATGGTTGGGAACCCATCATTGATATGCATGTTAATGGTTATGATTGCCATGCTTTATGTGATCTAGGTGCTAGTATTTCTATCATGCCTAGAAAGATTTATGACATGCTTGATTTACCACCGCTTGAAAAGTGCTATTTAGATGTTCCCATTGCTGATGTTGCTAAGAAGAAACCTTTGGGAAGGATTAATGATGTTCTTATTGTGGTTAACAATAACCTTGTTCCCGTTGATTTTCTTGTTATGGACGTTGAATGCCATGCTTCATGTCCTATTATTTTGGGAAGACCCTTTCTTTGAACTGTAGGTGCTATCATTGATATGAGGGAAGGCACTATCAAGTATCAATTCCCACTAAAGAAAGGTATGGAACACTTCCCTAGGAAAAGAAAGAAATTACTTTTTGACTCTATTCTTAGAGCAAATTATGAGCTTGATGCTTCATCACTTGATATTACTTGATTCGCAATTTTCTGCGCCTAGCTCAAAGGCGTTAAAGAAAAGCACTCTTGGGAGATAACCCAATGTTTTCTTTTCAGTACTTTTTATTTTATTTGAGTCTTGGAAGTCATTACTACTGTAATGACCACTCCTTATCCTTTTTATTTCGTTTTTGTGCCAAGAGAAGCCTCTAATTTGAGCGAGGTAAAGATTTGGGGATGTTGCTGTCCTAAAACTGTTTTCGGTGCTGCACCGTAAAAACTCGTATAAATTCTCTGTTTATCTTTTGGACCTGCGATTTCTTGTGCATATGCCCCAGGTTATATCCAAACTTTTCTTAGTTGAACACTTTTTGATTTGAGCAACATAAAACCTTTCAAAAATTCGTCCTTTGTCAGCTGTTCTGTTTTGACAGATTTCTGCCAATATTTGTTTTTGCCACTTTATCGCTTTCTTTTGAGTTCTTTTTGATCATGGAACTCTTGTGGAAGTTGCTACAGTAGTATATACTTTATATGTGGTGGTTTTGGGTTGAAACCTGAAGCTAAAAGAGGTTGAATATATTTTATGCTTACACTAATGTTGCTAATAGAATTGTGTTTAGTTTTGTATGAAGGAAGTTTTCAAGTGTAGGGATTGGAGAATGATGAGATGAGTTGAAGAATGGACAAAAGCTCAAGCTTGGGGATGCCCATGCATCACCCCAAGAAATATCCAAGAAGTACAAGCGTCAAAGCTTGGGGATGCCCCCGAGGCACCCCTTCTTCATCGGCAAAAATCAGGTCACCTTTCAAGACACTATATTTTTATTGCTTCATGCACTATGTGTTTTTCTTGGAGCGTCAGTTGTTTTAGTTTTCTTAGTTTGTTTAGTTTGTTTGTTTGCTGCAATAAATGGTTGGACCCCAACAAATTTCCTTTGGAGGAGATGTACTCGTTTTCATTTGCAAAGAATGCTCTAGTTTTCACTCTTATTAAAAATCGAGCGTTCTACTTTTTCTGCTACTGCTTTTGGTTTTCGTTTTCGCCTTGATTTGCGTTCAGATCTTGTCATATCTTTTCATCAAGGTGTATTTTTGCCTCTGATCTTTATTGGTTTTCATCAAAAGAGGTGTTTATAAAAATTTCAAATGGTGTTGGAAAAGAGAAAAAGCTTTGTGCAAAATAGTGGTACAAGAAGGAGCTTGTGTAGACTGCGGCTTAGGCTTTTGCATGTCATGCTTGATGTCTTTTTGATAGTATGCTTAGTGGTTTTGCTGTAGCATGACTTGTCTCAAATAACTGAGATTGCTTAATGAGCCTTTGAAAAAATCATGCGTTGTTTTTATTGTATGGAAGCATTATTTTGGTTTTCTCCTTGATGCTTTATTTGGGTTGACTTGGCGCATGCTCACACATGTTAGACTCTTACAAAGTCACCAATAGCCTTCATGATCATTTATTTTTTGACTTTTGATGCCATCTTATGCTTCTTTTAATGTCGCTTTGTCGCTTTGCATGATTATGGCCATTATTGCTCTCTTAGTTGGTCGCTCCCAGTCTTTTGCTAGCCCTCGCCTTGTACTGAGTATGAGCTCTACTCGTGCATCCAACTCCTAAAAGCCAAAGTTTGCCATTGTGTCCACTATAAATTCCTATACATGGTATTTGTAAGCCATTCCAAAGTAAATTTTCATGTGCTACCTTTCAAAAACCTTCAAAACACTTCTCGTTTTGTGACACTGTTTTCAGCTTATGGGGACGTAGTGGTCGGATTTGCTATCTTCCATATTGCTTATTCCAAAAAGAAAAGAAAAAGAGAAAAAAGAAAAGAAAAAAGCACTCCTCCATGGAAAGTGAATGTTGGTGGGCACCCGATGGAATCGGTTAGCCATGGTTTGTGAAAGGAAAAAAGGTGGGGAGGAGTGCCAAGCTTTATAAAAGAGCACAAAAGTGCCAATCTCTCTCTCAAAAACTTGCTTCATTTTTGTATGGAAGATAGTAAGAACCCCATTGCCAGTTGTTGACAAAGACAACCACCTCTCAAAACCAATTTTTATCTCTCTGTTTTACAAATGAAAAGCTCTAGCACATGCTCAATCAATGCTTCCCTCTGCGAAGGGCCTTTCTTTTACTTTTATGTTGAGTCACCACCTTCTTTCTTTATGCACCATTAAGAGAGCATAGTTGTCATTCTTAGTGTGATATGCATTGTCCCAAAGTTCATTGATTGATTCATGATGATTGGTTTCACTTGTTCTTAAATTATTTGTATCTAGTCGCCCTCTTAAACTTGAAGGTGTCCTATGCTTTTATGTTTTGCTCTCTTTGAAGGACAAGCTGAAAACCATTTGTATGTTTTTTCCTTATGATTTGAACACACGTTTGACTTTCATTGTTTCATTATCATGATCTTTTGTTTGTGTTCATTTTCATGTTTACAACATGGTTGCTAAGTTTCTTATTGTCATGATTATATCTTACATGCCCATGTTTTAAGTTCTATTGATCCCAGCTCACCAATGCTTACATATATGATCAAGATTGTGTAGATGCATGTCACCTCAAAAATTATTCTTTGTTCTCACTTACCTACTCGAGGACGAGCACGAGTTAAGCTTGGGGATGCTTGATACGTCTCAAACGTATCTATAATTTTTGATGCTCCATGCTTGTTTTTACACCATTTGCATATTGTTTCGTTACACTTCGTGGCACTTTTATGCATTTTCCGGAACTAACCTATTAACAAGTTGCCACAGTGCCAGTTTCCTGTTTTCTGCTGTTTTTGTGTTTCAGAAGTGATACACACGAAATATTCTCAGAATTGGACGAAACAAGTTCTGAAGTCTTATTTTTCCCGGAAGCTTCCAGAGATCCGAAGAAGTGTCGGAGGGGGGCCACCAGGGCCCCACACGCATGGGTGGCGCGGCCAGCCCCCTGGCCGCGCCGGGCCCACGTGAGGGCACCTGGCCCCTCCTCTGACATCGCCCCTTCGCCTATAAAGACCCCCCGACGGAAAAAACCTAAGTACCCGATCAGATTTCCAGAACACATCGCGATCCGCCGCCGCCGTCGACCCGAAGATCGGGAGGGTCCAGAAGCTCTTCCCGACACCCTGCCGGAGAGGGGAATCGCCACCGGAGGTCTTCTTCATCGCCATGCTTGCCTCTGGAGCGATGAGTGAGTAGTCTACCTTGGACTATGGGTCCATAGCAGTAGCTAGATGGTTGTCTTCTCCACCATGTGCTTCATGTTTAGATCTCATGAGCTGCCCTACATGATTGAGATCACCGTTATGTAATTCTATGATGTTGGTTTCTTGGGATCCGATGAATATTGGTGTTTATGATTAAGTTGCTGTACTGAATTATATCTTTTGTTATCTCTATGTTGTTTATGATCTTGCATGCTCTCCGTTGTTAGTAGCTATCTTGGCCGAGTAGTTGCTAGTGACTCCAAGAGGGGGTATTTATGCTCGATAGTGGGTTCATGCCTCTATTTCACCTGGGGGAGTGACAGAAACCTCTAAGGTGGTAGATGTGCTGTTGCTACTAGGGAGAAAACAACATTCATATGCTCAAGGGCATATGCTTTGTTTACATTACACACTTTGCTTAATGCAATTATCTGTTGTTCGTAACTTAATACTTTTGGGGTGTTCGGATTGATATCCCCGAGGGTGGATTATTAGTCATAGATGCAGTTGGATGGCGGTCTATGTATTTTGTTGTAATGCCCAGAGTAAATCTCATAGTGATCTTCTTGACATATCACGTTTATCTTTATTCTATCAATTGCCCAACTGTAATTTGTTTACCCAGCATGTTATTTTATCTATGGAGAGATACCACTAGTGAACTGTGGACCCCGGTCCTATTTTAATCATATTGCTATCACCTGTTTACTTTTCCCGCACTGTTTACTTTACTCGCATATTATTACTGTTTTCCACTCGATACACTCATAACCTTTGTTTCAAGCAAACCGGTGAGATTGACAACCTCATCGCAAGTTGGGAGCAAAGTATTTGTTTGTGTGTGTGCAGGTTCCGCATCACCTTCAGTCGTTTGTCTCTCCTCTGCTGACCGATATTAAACCTTGGTTTCTTAACTGAGGGAAAACTAGCTGCTATACACATCATACCTTCCTCTTGGGGTTCCCAACGGGCTGGTCATTCACCACGCACAAGGACTGTCTGCTTCCACATCAACCAGCCAGCAGCTCTTTTCTGGCGCCATCACCGAGTAGTAGGGGGCGCTGCCACTTGTGGCGCCGTGTACACGATCTTGTGATCGTCAAGTGAACCACTACGTCGACTACGTCAAGTGAACAACTACGTCGACTACGTGCGTCTTCCTTGACTCTCCATCGGCAACGTTTGTGCGGGAACGTAATCCCCGCTTACGGTCATCGAGGGTTAGTCTCCATTGCTACCACCTCGTAGAGTATCTTGGCTAGTTTATGTGTTCTTGCGTAAGAAATTTTTTGTTTTCTATGCTACGAACTCGTCAGTGATGCCTATGTTTATGCTTATCAAGTGACATCTTGTGTAGTTGTATGCTCTTAATTTATCGTTTATGCTTTATTACCACCATGTTTATGAGAGAGGAAGATCAAGTGAAAACATGATCCTTGGTCTAGTTTTTAATCATAAGTTCTCTAGTTACTTTAGCCATGTTTTACTTTTAGTTCTTTAAACTTAAAAATCACAAAAACCTTGTTCTCACTATTTTCCTTTGGTTTTGTTAATCTTGCGAGCTGTGGGTGATTGACAACCACCACAGTTGGTTGAGGATGCAGACTGTTGCAGTTTACTTGAAGAGCAAAGATAAGGAACCAATCTCAGGCTTCCACGAGAGTACGATAATAACCCCGAGTTACCCTTGTGGGGAAAACTTCTCTTGTTGCATCACTATGCGCTTGGGGTTCCAACATGTGGCATTTGTAGAATAAAGTTGCTGCCATCAGGTGGCCCTTGCTCATTTGATCTCATGAAGTCTGTAGAGTTGGGGAGATGATGAGAGGAGCAATTTCGAACCTGTAGCTTCATGGGAAGAAGACAAGGGCAAATTTTGTCACGAGACGTTCTTTCGGGATCAAAGTGAAAAGGTACGCGATGTGGGAGGAAAATTTAGAGTTATGTTTCATCATGACCCTTAGATCCAAATTGACGACCCAAATCATTCCGGAATCATATAGAACACAAGTCTATATGAGCAATAGATATGTTGGCAATTTCCACTATGTTGTTTCATGGTTTACTTATGACAATGATTGCAAATATTTATCTGGTTTCTTTGTTACTTACATGTTGAACTTACAAGTGGAGCTAAATATAACAGAAAATGGAGCCAAAACGCTACTGAAACCCTCCCATAAAAACTGCTGAAATATGTTAAAATGTCGGTAAAGCTGAAAACTGCTCAAAATTCAAATTGCCTAGAAAAATTGGAAAACATTCTAGTAAATATTGTATGTTTTATTATACATTATGGGGAAGTTTTGCTGAATTAGGATATACGTTTGTGAATAAACCTCATCTTAACTTGGACGACCAAATTTTGGACTCAAAATTTTAAACTGCTGAGAAATATTTGAAAGAGTACATTATGGGAAAGTTTTGTTGTATTTCGACAACGGTTTCTAAATAAACATCTTACTTTTGAATTAGATGTCGCAAATTTTCGAAATTTGCATGTATACACTAAACGCGGCGAGATACAAACAAAAATCTGAGACAAGTTATTTGTGACAAGTATATTATGTTTCATCGTGGAGAATTTTGCTTGCATCCATTTCTGGCAAGTGAATCGACTGTAGATATGACCGATATGGGGTCCAAAGTCCAGCTTTGACTTTGAACCAAGAATATAACAAAAAACTATCATAGTTAGGGCAATCTTGTCATTTAACTACCAAAGTTGCCCAAATGTCACACAACTACCACTTTTGGGGCTAGTTTGCAATAGAAAATACTGATTGCTTGGTTTACTTGGCTTAAGTCGTTTACTGATGGGTGGGGCCTACTGCCAAATCCTGTGTGGCAAGCAATTGACAGACGGGAGATCACTCTATGAAGTCTTGGTGGACTGGGTGGCTAGGTCCCACATGTGAGCACACTTATAAAAAAATAAAATATCTAAAAAGTAAAAGGAATCGGGATATCATCTTCTTCCCGAGAGCACCATCACCTCTCTTTGGCACCCCACCCCCACCACTACACAACCGTGGTGACCCAGGAGGCGTGTCCGCGTCACTCGATCGCGAGCAAGGGGCGGCGGTGGTGCTTGGCTCTCGGCAAGGGCGCGATGGCGCTCGGCCACGAGCAGAGGCGCATCATATTGCTGGCAGTGGCGGGTCTATGTCCTACCGCGCCCCAAGATCCGCAAGCCTCCTTCGCTCGCTCCGATGGTCTCCACTCGCTACACAAAGTCGTCGCTGGCGGTCAAGGAGTCATAGCCGTAGACCACCTGGTAGGGGCAGCTGCTAGAGTCGAGCCTCGGTAGAGCATGAACTTCTTGCCGGGAGAAGTACTCTCGGTCCCCTGGGCGATCTCAAACACCACTTGGGCCGTGATCCAGGTCACTGATACTGTTAGATGTATATATTTGTATATTGTAGTTTCTCTATATATTAGGGGGTTTCCTGCATATTTGCACCTGTACCTGTACTATATATTGTGGCCTTTGGCCCCAGATAATACAAGTTGCTATTCCTAACATGGTTTCAGAGCCCAGGGTCTCGAGTTCGAGTCCTGGTTTTCGTAATTTATTATAAAATTGTTGTCGCCTCCCTTTTTGTCCACGTGTTGACTTTCTCTTCTCCAGTCTGTGTCCACGTATTGACTTTCTCTTCTACCGTAACATGTGAGTGGGGGTGTTAAAGTGTATAAGTGAATTGTCTAGCCCTTTTCATCAGTTTGGACTTTTGGTTGCGTTGGCTAGTGCATGAAGCTTACCCACTCCGAGATCCAGCAGGTGCACTTTAGCCGCGGTGGCGTCCACCCCAAATTCATCCAGGTGGACTACGCTGAAATAGATCGGTGATGCGGCGGCATCCTTGGATGCAACGAGCTTCCCCACGAAGACGTCCTTCTCGTCATTGTGTTCCTGGTGGCCATGGCGACAAGCTGGGTGATGTGCAGAAGCCGGTAAGGGATCGAGGGTAACCGAGTGCTGAGGATAAGAGAGAGAGAGTGGGAGTTGGGCTCAGCCGCCGGCGCCGCCTTTGCCTTGGACCCATGTGTGCTCTGCACCGTCATGGGTGGGTGGAGAAGAAAAGAGCCTCCTAGTTTTTTGGTCAAGTGTTTGGGGAAGAGCCTCCTAGTTTTTTGTTAGTCAAGTTTTTGGGGACCAGGTTGGGAAGGCAAAGAGAAAATGACATGTGGGTCCACCTTCTATTTTAACGGTGCGAGCTTCCAGCAGTCCCATTGACTGAGCAATTACGCTTAATTTGATAATAAAGTTTTTCTAAAACTGAATTATTACAAAGCCAAAGTATTTTAAGGCCTCGCAAACAAATACGTCAATTTTTCTCCTTTCTTAGTAAAAGAAAAAAAGTAGATCACACCTCTTTCTTCAATACTTAAAAAAACTTTTTTAGATAATATACTTCAGTTTTAAAACCATAGTATTTGTTGCATCCAACCACATCAAAGTACTTGATATTTTAGTATTTTTTAGAAATCATACTCCCTCCGACCACTAATATCTGTCTCTGACATGATGTATCTAGATATATTTTAGTATCTCGATATATCATATTAAAGACAGATATTAGTGGTCGGAGGGAATAGTATTTTCTAAATATTTTAAAAATACTTCGATTCCAAACAGGGCCTGAGTGTTTTCTGTCCTGAACCTACTCCAAAAATAATACTACTCCGTATGTGACATTTGGGGCATGATTAAGATTGTGATAGTTTTTTTTTGTTATTTTCTCCTTTGAACCATAACGCCACTGAAGCTTGTCCCCTCTCATTTCCGGATGCAGCTTCAGTGCTTCATGTAATAAAGTCTCCTTGGCCTTACCTCTAATATCCACCTTCTATCTTACATTCAACACACCACATTAGTCTAGATTTTGAAATCAAAAGTAAAAGCTATTCAGAAAAAATTGAAATAATTCCAATAAATCATACATGTTCCGATTTGTATTCTGGTGAAGTTTCATTACATTTTGATCAATGGTTTGTGATTAAATAAAGTTTTAAATTTAAACTAGTACTCGATACGCTAAAATGCTATTTAATCACAAACTACTGATCCGAATTGGATGAAACTTTCTCAGTATTCAAAACGAGATGTTTATAATTTATTGGAATTTTTTCAATTTATTCTGAATAGTTTTATTTTTGAGTTTAAAATCTAAATCAATATGACACATTGGATAGATAGAAGGTGGATATTAAAGGTAAGGCGCCGGGAGACTTTGTTACACCAAGTCACTGAAGCTGCATCCCTCATTTCCTCCTCCGCTTCTCCGTGCCGTGAGCTAGATTACGGCGGCGGCGAGCTCCGGTCCAACAATGAATGTCGCGGCGGTGAGCCAATGTTACAGCCCTCCTCTCCATACCTAATCCCCCTCAACGTCCGGCGAGCCTGTTCCGCGCGGCTTTCCCCCTCAGGCTAGGCTAGCACCTCCGGCGGCGACTCCTTCCTCTGGCGAGATCCACAGGTATTTTGCGATTTTCTACTTGAAGAAGTCGTTTATAACTTAAGGCATGCGTAATCCCTGTTCCCTGCTCCCCCAGGATCCTGCTTCGACGAAATGAGTTGTCCAATTCCAATCCCGATCTAGGGCACCACGTTGCAAAATTATACTATGCGTTATCAGCATCCTAGTAATTAGATGTAGGAGCTTGTGCTCCTCATTAGTATCCTAGTAATAACTTCGTAGAAAAAACCTGTATTAGTATGCTGCGAAATCATATCATCGGTTCAATTGTACCATGTGTCTCTGTTGTATTTGTTCCTACATAAATAAAAAGAATACATAAACGTATTTAGAGTGTAGCTCAGTCAATGCCTAGCATGATATTTAGGTGATTCAGGATTGCTTCATGAAACAATTTTGTAGTAGCAAAATATAATAAAACTGGAGTTGAAGTGGGGTTGATTATTCCTCCATGACAAGTTTGTAATCTTTCCTGCCATACAGATAGGTATGTCGACAAGTCTACACTGATGGACCAACCTCGAAGCAGCAGAGGGTCTGCAAGCAGTCAAGAAGACAAGAGTGATGCTTCCAACAGGATAGTGAGATCCAAGGTGGAAGTGGAGCTTCACCTTCTACCCCTTGTAAGGATCAACATGCCTTTTTTTAATTATTAGTTACCTACTCTGCTAAATCAAAAATTTGACAAAGAGTGGGACTACTAAGTTTTTTCGCTTATAATTGGCTGCTCATGGTTGTTATAGGACATTCTGCAATACATATTATCACGGTTATCAGTTAAAGAAGCAGTGAGGATGACCATACTTTCTTGTGAATGGAGACGGCTAAGGATATGCCACCCAGATCTTGTCTTCACCAAAGACACCTTTGGTAGCACAATCTCGAATACTGACCAAGCATCTGAATTCATCGCCAATGTGGACAATGTATTGCACCCACTGTGGTCTACTTCAACTACAACTGCTACCACACTCAACAAGTTTGTTGTCAAATATAGACTTGGCAGAAGTCACAAAGCTCACATTGATAGATGGATTAGCTTTTCCACTGCGTCAAGAGCCAAGCACATTGGTCTTGTTTTCAAGTTAGGATGGACTAGCTCTGAAAATGACAAGTATGTTCTCCCGCTGTGCAATCTCAGTGGCCCAAATGGCTCTTGCGTCGAGTCTCTTGATCTATCCTATGTATGTTTAGAGCTGCCACCCAGTTTCTGTGGTATCAAAAACCTTAAGAAACTTACACTACATACTGTATCAGTCAATTTAAGTGATTTCCAGTGCCTGCTCTTAAGTTGTGCTCTTCTCGAGAGTTTAAACATCGAGGCCATCAATTGGTTAAGCCAAGAGGGTTGCTCCTTCCAAAGTTTATGCATACACCAGGAGCTGTGCCGGTTGCAAGACATACGTGTGCGGCGTTCAAACCTGGATATGATAGAGTTGCATGCTTCGAATCTTCAAAAGTTTGATTTTGATGATGAATTGGACCAAGTTGTGCTCAATGAATGTCTGAAGTTGTCAGAGGCAACCTTTGTGTCGACCGTGAGAACACTCGAGTTTGATGAGTATGGTCTTGGCTTCACCTTCACCGAGCTTCCAACTGTTCTTCCTCATGTGCATAAACTATCTCTCCTTTTGAATGTTGACCAGGTTTGATCCGGAAAGAAGTGCCCTGTTATATTTCATTTTAATTTTGTGATAACAATATTGGATCTCATATTATTATTTTTGTTGGCTGTACATTGTTTCTGTTCCAGGTGCTAAGGTTCAGTGACAACCAGTCTCACTTCATGAATTTGAGGTATCTGAACATGAACCTTGAGATATTTTCCTATCCACCGGATACTAGTTGGGCTGTGGGGTTGGTTAATCTTTTGGAATTAGCACCTCTCTTAGAAGAATTGGAATTGCATGTAAGTAACTAGGTCGTTAATTGTGTTTTTAACTTTTTAACATCTTTTTGTGATAACTGGGCGTATTTTCTTCTGTTTGTACTTCCGCTCGAATGAAAATGTATAATGAAATTAACAGATATATTTGTGCAGCTCGATGCTGATAGCTCTCGCCCTTCTGCTATCAGTTCTGCGATGGCCATGCAAGGACCTTTGCATCGTCACCTCAAGAGTGTCTACATGTCTGGGTTTTGTGACGTATTGGGACTACCTGAGCTGGCACTCTACATCCTTGGGAATGCTACGGCGCTTAAATGTATGGTGGTGGATCCAGCGGCATACAACGATCTTGAGGATGCTAATATCTATTCGGTCAGCAAGGGTGGTAGCAGTAAAGAGCTTCCCTGCCACATCAATCAGAAGAGGATGTTTGCACAAAAAAACCTTGACAAAGAGGAGTTTCGTCATATCCTCACCATTTTATGACTTACAACACTACGGAGGTTTGAGAGTTTATCTGTGGATGTGGGTGATGGTGGACTGGCCTGGTGGAAAATGGATTGATCGAGAGCTCTACATTCGAAAGCTTTCTGAAGCTTTACAAGAATCACTCAGAAGCAAGGCATGCGTGTACACGCTGAATGATTGGAGACAGTAGGATGTGCAGCAAAATGCAGTGGCGTCTTCACTTTTATTGCAATATGGTTTTTTATTTCGAGTTATTCTGGGTTAACTATGTGTTCGTTCTATGTTTTTCTTCTTTTGCTTTGGCAGCATTAACTTAAGCAGTTGTTGGTAGCAGTGAACAGATATGTATGATAATCTTTCATTAACGATTAATGAAATCGTGGAAGTATTGATGTCATCTCATGGTCTGTGTATGATATAGTGAAGATTCAGTGCTTTCCTTCACGTAAATATATACCATCTCTGTTCCTTGCACTAGTGCTTTATTCATTTTCTAATCCTCCGTAGTTCAGAACCAACATAACCAAACAATCTTGTAGTACTTACGTGAAGATGCAACCTGTCATGGCTCTCCCACAGCCCCGCCACCGTCGAGTCCATCCCGGTAGCCCTCCTCGCCTAGCACCCCACCGCGTCCTCCCTGGTGCCATGTCCTCTGATGGCAAGCCGCCATGACGATCGCAATTGCATGACCTCGGCACCCGTTTTCTAGAGAGGCTGCTGCCTGTCCAAGAAGAAGACGGCCGCAAATCATCATGCAGATTGAGCCAAATCGCGGCTACAACCGCCACCGCGGGCTGGCAGCAGGAAGCCGGTGGAGCGACCCGTCCAGCTCATAACGTTCTCCAATGAAAAAAAGAAGGAACCTCTGTCTCACATTACTCGTTCTTTCATGAATCAAAAAAATTAGACAATTTAACAATGAGCAGAAAAAATACCCTGCACATCCTTCTAATGATGAATTTTTATATCAATAAATTTATGCAGGTACTTTGGCAATTATTGGGTATACGAAAACAGCTAACAGGATTTCAACCCAATTTTATTAGAGAAGGCACTGCCGCTCGCTCTACTTGTCCTTGTGGAAGGATATAAGCTTGCGTGTCTTGGTCCACTCCTGCTCGTACAACCTCGCCGTGTAGTTGCCAAGTTTCCCGGTAGGGACGTCCGACGCGTTGATGACAAGCTCATAGTTCATGCCAGACACGACCTGCTCCATGCCGCTCACCACCTTGTTGAACGTGATCTTGCAGTTTGCGGTCTTGAGGAACTCCGAAACTGCCCAGATGCCGAGATCCTTGATATGCTGGTCGTTGATGTTCTTGATAGGTTCCCATCCATCTTCTAGCGCTATGTGCAACTCTTGCTTCCCATATGACTCACCGCAGCCTGTGGCGGGTGTACCGACGGCGTAGATCACCGCGGCGACGGAGACGAGGAGGAAGGTGCATGTCCTCATGATCAACGAAGATTTAGAGCTTGATGGCTGAGGAAGCTATTTGGACTTTGGTTAACTGGCGGTGTGAGCTTGATCCAGAACAAAGCGAAAGGAGGGCAGTTAAATAGATACCACTGTGATAGGCAAAAATTAATTGGATGCATATCCAAATAGCAGGCATTTATAAGGACATTTATTTGCATTAAAAGTGGATGGATATCCAAATGTGCATTTGAAAGAAGAAATTAATTGAACTTTTATTGGGCGTGACGGTTACTCAGCGCGCAATAACTTGGATTCAATAGACGGTGTACTAGACATTTATAAGGAGGTTATTACCGAAAGTTGCCACTGGAAACCGGGTCCAGGTGGACCCGGCTTTTCGTAAAAGCAAAAAAATGCTATTTCAAAAAATTTAGATCAAATTTTGCATATACATATTATCTTGATATTTGCTCGCGCAAAATTTTAAGGTAAACTATGATTGTATCTGGCCTACATCAAAATGACAAAATATTAAAATAACACTAATAATTGTTGTTATCTGTTCAAATAAATATAAATTTTTCATTTTCTCTTTTTTGTGTAGACCATATACGGTCATATTTTGCCTCAAAATTTGCACATGTTGTCAATGTAATATGTACATGCAGATATTATTTAAATTTTGTCTAAAACTTGGAAATACTCCCTTCCATAAAACATGTCGATAAAATAGATGTATCTGGACATATTTTAGTATCTAGATACATTCATATTACCGAGATGTTTTATGAAACGGATGGAGTACCATTTTGGATCCACCTAGACCCGTGTGCACAAAATTCGGATTAGGTATTTACACCATTTTTTATCCAGTGCAAATCTAGTGCCAAAATTTGTTGGATGCATACATAAATATTAGGCATTTTGAAGGGCATTAAATTTTTAAGAACAATATTACACTTTTTTTAGGGAAAAACAATACACCTAATAGATGCATATTCAGAAGCGGTAAAAACTATAGACCAGAGTCCCGATTAGAGTCCATTCGTCGCGCCTCTCCAACAATGTCTATCTAGTTTCTGTAGTTGTCTACCACTTGGAATTGTGGTATCAATTACTTCAGTCAAATCATATAACCATTTTGAAATCATATTTTGTATCTGCTATTTGTCAGTCCCTCTCAACCATATACTATTTATATGACTCTCACAACAGACTGAATTACTTTAATTGTGTGACCCAACAAGTTCGGCAACACGCAAACATGAGACTCTGAACTCCTTCTAATGATGACTTTATGTATCAATATATTTATCCATGGAATTTGAAAATTATTGCATATATGAAAACAGATAACATGATTTCAAGAACACAATTGTTATTAACGAAGGCACCGCCGCTCTCTAGTTATCCCTGTGGAAGGATATGAGCTTGCGTGTCTTGGTCTCGTGCTGCTCGTACACCATTGCCTTGTAATTGCCAAGTTTCCCGGCCGTCGCGTTGATGACAAGCTCGTAGTTGATGCCAAAGCCAGACACGATCTGCTCCCTGCCGCTCACCACCTTGTTGAACTTGAGCATGCAGTTCGCGTACTTGAGGAACTCCGAAACCGCCCAGCTGCCGAGATCCTGGATATGCTTGTCGTTGATGCCCTTGATAGGTTTCCATCCATCTCCTGACGCTGCGTTGTTCCCATATGACTCACCGCATCCTGTAGCGGGTGTACCAATGGCGTAGATCACCATGACAGCGAAGACAAGGAGGAAGGTGCATGTCCTCATGATTGACGAGGATTTGGAGATGGCGAGACAATTTATGTGGACTTTGGTGAACTGGCGGTGTGAGCTTGATGCAGAACAAGCGAAAGGAGGGCAGTTAAATAGATACCACTATGATAGGTAAAAATTAATTGGATGCATATCCAAATAGTAGGCATTTATCACAACATTTATTTGCACTAAAAATGGATGGATATCCAAATGCGCATTTGAAAGAACAAATTAATTGAAATTTTAGTGGGCGTGAAAATTACTCGGCACGCAATAACTTGGATTCAATAGGCGGAGTACTAGACATTTATATGGAGGTTAATTACCGAAAGTAGCTACTAGAACCCGGGTCCAGGTGGACCCGACTTTTTGAAAAGCTAAAAAAATGCTATTTCAGATTTTTAAATAATATTTTGCATATACATATTATCTTGATACTTGCTCGTGTAAATGTTTAAGGTAAACTATGATTTTAAGTGGCAAAAAACTATAATAATTATAGTTAAAATGTTAAAAGAAATTCAAATTTTCATTTTCTCTTTTTTCCTGTAGACCATATACGATCATATTTTGCCTAAAAAAATTGGACATGTAAGTATCAATGTAATATGTACATGCGTGAATTATTTAATTTTGTATGAAACTTGGAAATATATTTTTTTCCTAATTTAAAAAAAACGGGTCAACCTAGACCCATGTTCACATAATTCGGGTCAGGTAATTACATAGTTTTTTTATCTAGCGCAACTCTAGTCCTAAAATTTGTTGGATGCATACTGACGAGGGCATGACCCATCGGGTCCTTACCCTTGGCCTATCTGGTTTTAGCCCAGGGAGAAGCTTCGTTCAAAGGGAGCATGAAGCCCACAAAGGTTTACTAATGGCACAACCCATAAAATCGAAACTTGGCGTGCACAATAAGGACTCAAAAGAAATAGGGATTTCGTATCCATAGCAATCTAGGGTTTCACCAACCATACGGTGTTGTACCCGAGTTGGAAAAGAATCCTCAGACCTAGCCTTCGCATATAAAAGGCTAGGAGGGATCCCCAGGATCGTCTCTCTTAACCATTTTCGTCTCCACCCGAGCGCTCGTAATCTCGAGAGCTCTCCACCTTCAGCTAGATCTAATCTACGCCTATGCTGTAAACACCTCGCTGTAAAACCTCATCAATACAAAGTCAGATAAGCATGACGTAGGTCTTTACCCTCCGGGCGCGAACCTGGGTAAACTCTCATGTGTGCCCTTGTCTTTCTCTGACCGCCGTAGAGTTCGCTGGATACCTGTCCTCTCATGAATCGAAAGCCCTCAATCATGGAAATTGCCGAGTTAGAACCTCATCAATTGGCACCGACCGTGGAGACGACGGGATCTGGATCTGCCGGCTCGTTGGCTCTTTCATCGGTCGCCATCGACTTGCTTCACCAGTCGCTATCGACTCGCCTTCACCGGTTTCCATCGACTCGTCTTCACCGGTCGCCATCGACTCGCCTTCACCGGGCGCCATCGACTCGCCTTCATCAGTCGCCATAAACTCACCATCATCGATCGCCATCGGCTCATCTTCATCGGCCATCGTCGACATTCTCCCGCGCTCGTCGGGATCTGCTTCAGCAATAACTGGGAATTTCAGCATGACCATCGACGCACTGAGCTTCTGCGTCAATGAGGCAGGTGTCAGCAAGCTGCTTCCTGCAGTCAAAATCGCAACATCTGCGGTCCAATCCATGTCATCACCACCCAACATCATCTAGCAAACATCTGCGGTTGACTCCGCGTCATCATCACCATCTGTGTACCCGGCGCTCGCCCAACGCCAGAATCATCGTCTCCCTCCGTTGGATCTAATATCCTTCGCGAGCCACCACCGTCCCCTGCCACCGCATACTGCACCGACTGCAACGCCTACCACTTTGTCAGCTCTGTCACAATCTACCTGACAGTCTCTGAATGTCAGAGGGCCCTTGACACACTCACCCTTCACTCGACTCCTTACAATGCCAGCTATGTCGAGGGACTCTATTTGGGTTACACCTGCTCCGACGATGATTCCTACCCTGAGGATAAGGGGGAATTGGAAAATTCAGCGGCTCAAGTCTAGAGGACTCCACTCTTACTAGCAGAGGATATGTCATTGACTCCGACTCTGACTCCGACATTCTCATCAACACCAGCACGTATGTTTGCGAGGACGACATCTAACCCTCGCTCACGGCAAGATCGAAGATAGCCTGAAGCCATTGGTTGGCATGCATTGCATAATGGCATCGCACGGTGATGCGAGCGGTAGCAGAGTCAACGAATGCCGCGATGGTCGAACTACTAGTGGTCAAGTGATCACACATGCTCAAATTTGGCACGCAAGACGCATTTACACCGGTGAGATACCTCTCGGTCTGCATCCTACGGAAGACGAGCTTGCGGCCCTCCGTTTCATCATCAGTGAACCCGCTACATACAAAGAAGCTATGATGGGCCCTAACTCCATCAAATGGCTACAAGACATGAAATCCGAGATAGAATCCATGTACGAGAACCAAGTTTGGAGCTTGGTAGACCCTTCATAAGGGTCGAGGCCTATCGAATGTAAATGGATCTTTAAGAAGAAAACAGACCCTAACGAAAATGTCTCCATCTATAAAGTTCAACTTGTCGTTAAAGGTTTTCAACAAATTCAAGGAATTGACTATGATGAGACTTTCTCTCCCGTAGCGATGCTTATTTCTGTTTGGATACTTCTTTCAATAGCCGCCTATTAGGATTACAAAATATGGCAAATGGATGTCAAAACAGCCTTCCTTTATGGAATGTTAACTACGGATGTACACATGGTACAGCCGGAAGGTTTTGTCAATCTAGCAAATGCAAGAAAGGTATACAAACTTCAACATTCGATTTATGGACTAAAGGAAGCATCACGGAGTTGGAATCACCAGTTTGATGAAGTAGTCAAGATATTTGGCTTCATCAAGAATCCCAATGAGGCTTGTGTATACAATAAAGTAAGTGGGAGCGCAGTAGCATTTCTGGTGCTTTATGTAGATGACATATTGTTAATCAGAAACAATGTACCATTTCTAAACAAGGTGAAAAATTATTTGGAAAGTAAATTTTCGATGAAGGACTTAGGAAAAGCTGCATACATATTGGGCATTAAGATCTATAGAGATAGAACTAAACGTCTAATAGGGCATAGCAAGATACATACTTTGACAAAGTGGTGAAAAGGTTTCAGATGGAGAATTCCAAGAAGAGGAAGCTACCAATGATTACCAGTAAACAACTGAGTAAACCTCAGCGTCCACATACTAACAAAGAGCGATAGTACATGAGTGAGGTACCGTTTGCTTTGGCGATCGGGTCAATCATGTATTCTATGATATGTACTCGTTCTGATGTGTCTTTTGCTCTAAGTGCTACGAGCAGACACCAAAGTGATCCTAGAAAGGAACACTGGGTTGCAGTAAAGAGAATCCTCAAGTACTTAAGAAGAACTAAGAATCTATTTCTAGTTTACGGAGGTGACAAAGAATTAGTTGTAAAGTGTTACACTAATACAAGCTTTGTCACTGATCCGGATGATTCAAAATTATAATCGGGCTATGTGTTTACGCTAAATGGAGGTTCATTTAGTTGGAAGAGTTCTAAGCAAGGAACTGTCGCGGAACCTACAACAGAAGCGGAGTATATTGCGGATTTGGAAGCAGCAAAGAGGACGTTTGGATCAAGAAGTTCAGGATAGAGCTTGGTGTGGTTCCAAGTGTGCAAGGACCAATGGAGATCTATTTTGTCAACAATGGCGCCATTTCCCAGGCCAAGGAACCAAGGTCTCACTAGAATAACAATCATATACTTCGCAAGTATCACCTAATCTGGGAGTACATAGATGAAGGCGAAATCAAGCTATGTAAAATTCATACGGACCTGAATGCGGCAGATCCGTTAACTAAGCCTTTATCGCTTGCAAAGCATGTGCAACACCGCAAGGCCATGGTGTAAGATAACTATTTGTAAACTAGATGATTGACTCTAGTGCAAGTGGGAGACTGATGGGAATATGCCCTAGAGGCAATAATAAAGTTGTATTACTCAATATTCCTTTTATTCATAATTAATGTTTATGTTTCATGCTATAACTGTATGTTGGTTCCGAATATGAGATTTGGAGGAAAACCTAATTACACGTGTGGAATAATAAACAACAAAGAGTTCCCTAATCTTTCCTCTAAGATTAGTTCGCATATTATCCGATAGTCTTGTTTTCCTGACTATGGTCATAAGTAATATGTTACGAGGTTGCCGATAATAAGTGAGAGCATATTGTTCAGGGAGAACAATGTGTTGGACAAGACTCCATTGATATACCATGAAACTAAGTCGTCAATATGTTGTTGGTATTTAATCATGTTAAGCATGTCATTTATACGCTACGACAGACCATGAGAGAAATACACGTGGGTACCGAAAGATTGCTTTCGCTACACTTAACGTTATCCATAAAAGGGTGATTACTAAAGTGATAGTGGAGTACTCAGAAAGTATGCTATAGTTCTTTTGTCTCGAGATTGGGATTTACTACTCCGACGATGGAGAGATATTCACTAGGCCCGCTAAGTGTTGTGATGTTCGTCATAGTTTGGTCGGACACGTTACTAATTTGTTAGTCACGAAGAACATCGACAACATGGATAGAGTAAATAGAACACACCGGGTAACGAACTACAACATAACAGTTTTATCTCGGGTGGTGCAAAGAATCGCTAAGTAAACCGAAACCCTAACAGAGAATGTAACGGTTCACACAATATAGATATTCGTGTTATATGTAGGGATCATTGAAGCGATTCAAGAGCATGCATATGATTATTCCCACGGAAATGTGTCCGGGGCATGTCTACATATATTTGAACCCATTGGGTCACACACTTAAGAGTTTCACATCTATTGAATATGAGTTCGGTGTTTAGATTAAAGAGAGAAGGAGACTCCAAGAGTGGTTCGGTGAAGTCTCAGAATGGTTCCACTATATCACGAATGGTTCTGGAAGGGTTCGAAACCCTACCAGTGATATAATGGAGGTGTCGGAATGGAAAAAGGTCAAACCTGTCTATTTATGGAAGGTCTAGTATATTCTAGAAGGTCAAACATCACAGGTGGACCGCCATGGGCCTGGAGCCGCATGGGGCCCACCCCTCGCCGACCACACCACTAGGTGGTGGATTCCAATTCAAGGACTCTACCCCTAGGGCGGTTTGGAAAGAGGGAGGGGAGAGTTCCTACTCGAACTCGAATTCCCCCCGTAGGTTTGGAAAGAAAGGGGAGGAGTTCGAGAGTAGGAACCCGAATCCCTCCCCTACTCGGTTTGGGACAGGGGCCGGCCGGCCTAGGGCCTGGCCTCCCATATAAGGGGGCACAAGGGAAGGCCTAGGGAACCCCAAGCTCCCAAGCACCCCGCGCTCAAACCCTAGCCATCGCCGACCAGCTCCACTCCACCGCCATTGGCCACCAATGCCGCCGGTCACTGCCAAGCCGCCATCATTACTTGTAACATCCCAGAACGTAGGACAACTCCAGGGTAGATTAGAAGGGCTTTTGTGCATTGCATCTGAAATTATGAGTTTTTTTTCGCGCTTTGTTTCTAAAACCTAGGAGTGATCGAATCTCTCTTCGAGGGGGAATGGTGAACTCTCGAAGTGCGAAAGATTTGGACATGATCTCTTTTGATCCATTGTTGTGAGAAGTGATGACTTAAACACTAAAACCCTAGCTAAAAGCTTTGGAATTTGAACTAAGACATAAATCAAGTTTGAATTTGAATGATTGAACTTTGAATTTAAAAAGGGCACATTTAGAAAGGATAAATATTAATAAAGAAAAAGAGATTGAAATTAAATATCAATAAAGTTTAGAGCAAACTTAAACTTTATTGATCATCAACACATATTACATTGTCTTTACATATTACATTTTCTTTACATAACACATATTAAACATCCCAGATAATTACAAAAAGGAGAAATGGAAGATTACAAGTTAAATTCAAAAAGAAAACTAAAAGTCTTCTTTCTTTCTTTCCTTTCTTCTTTTCTGATCTTGTCACCTGCAACCAAATAAACAGAAATAGCAAGTTTTGCCAAGGTAGCATTCACCAAGTGGCATTCAAAAATAACAAGCCACTGTAGATAAACATCACAAGGTTGATCTTATCACCAAAGCTCGGGTAGACATATCCCAAGCCAGCCGAGATGGGCAAGGCAGCTCACAGCAACATAGTCACCATATGCATGCACTCAGGTGTCACACACCCAAGTCACAAGACCAAGTATAAAAGCATCACAGTGGTGAAACTGGCTCGGCTAAAGATCATAGTCGACCAAGAACAGCACCACCACACCACCAACAGCAGCACCAACACCATCATCAACAAGAACACACCACCACCACTGAATCACCACCACACAATCAACCCTGCTCATGTGTTGAGCAACAGGGAAGATTCACACCCCAGCACATCATCAAATAAACCATCCAGCAAAGCCAAAGACTAACATGGTCACATAGTTCAACTAGGAACTAGGTCAAGCAGCTAGGAGGAGCAGGCTTGCCACAAGAAGTAGGAAATCAGAATATTCCAGAAGAACAAGCTACTCTTCAGCAGCAGGTTATTATTAAACCACAACACACATTAGTGCTGGGAGAGAACTCACAAGTTATTCTCCCAGGCAGACTGCACAGAGCACAGCCACACAGAAATCAAGCAAAGCTTGATGAAACAAAGGCTTTGGTCATCATTTGGATGTCTAGGAGGCCAAGACCTTGGAGACAAGGCCATCCACAGCACCTACTCCCTAACACATAACTTATCTGGGAATTTCTCAAAGGAAATACTCACAGAAGTAAGAGCAAGGCCATGAGTGGCACATGGGTTGCCTAGCTACCAAGACTAAGGCCTAAAACCTATAAAACCATCAGCTCTGTCAATCAAAATTGACCAACTTCAGTTAAGCATCTGGGAAAAGTGGACAGGGACACTTTCAAGCAAATAAGCCACCAGCAGACCACCACAGAGAGTGATCTACTCTCAAGAGCACCAAACTTAACACCCACAATAACTGTGAAGACCTCAAGGAGGCATCACAGTGAAGCACTTAGCCAAAAGCTACTGCAAGAGCCATAACAGCAGGCATGAAAGATTGCATCACAGCTAGGTAGAACCAAGCTCAACAGAATTGTTGCATCACTAAGTCAGCACAACAGAACCACTGCAAGAAAGTGCAGTGAGACTGTTAACATCACTAGCTAATTAACAGCACACTCAGTGATAACTAAAACACATAGTTATCCATGCACTTGATCAGATTGATCAAGACTAGCCACTAGCAAGATACTAGCTAATCAAGCAACAACAACAATTGATTAATTCAACAGTAATAGACCAACAGAGTATGCAGTTAATTGAATCAACAAGGTGAGCTTAGCCAGTGCAAGCTCAAGGTGGGCATGGCCAGCGCAGAGCAAAGCTCCAGTAGGGCATGGAGCAAAGCTCCAAGAGGGCGTGGAGCAAGCTCCAGGAGGGGAGCAAGCTCCAGGAGGTTACAGAGAAGTACATAGGGGAAGAAGTGGAGGAGGAGCACTTACACAATGCCCAGGAGATACCACCGTGGCATGGCGGAGCAGTGTCCACGCGGCCATGATGGCATCAAGCCAGGGGAAGTCGCCGACGACACGTCGACGAAGCACCCAGCTCAACAAGCACAGATCTCGCCATGGACAAGGCCTAGCAGCTCGAGGTCGCCATGGCCAAGGTCCTGAGCTTCGGAGGCGAAGGGGATGCGAGCGTCCAGGAAGCAATTGATCAGATCTCGCGGACATGCGGAATCGCCGTCGCTTGATCTATCGATTGAGCATCATCTCAGCAGCGGACTCTGCCGGAGCTTGTCGGAATCGAGCGCGGCGGCGGCAAGGCGACGCAGTCGCCAGGGGGAGCGCGAGAGAGAAGATGATGCGAGCGAGCGAGGGGGAAAGTGATCGGTCGGGCGGACCGAGCCGCTGGTCGGGTTCGACCAGGAGGCTGGCGCCGACAGGTGGGCCTGGCTTGATAGGTGGGCCAAGGCTGGCAGAGAGAGAGAAGAGAGGGTGAGGTGTTAATCAGAAAATTTAAAAACAGAAATTGAATTAAAGAAAAGGGTTTTTCTAGAAAAATCTTTTTCACACCAATTAAAAGCAGATAAATAAATTGGATTTCTGCAAAAATAACTTTAATTGATTTTGACCTTTTAAATCAATTAAATAGTGATATTATGAGTAAAAGAAGGTTTATTCATAATTGCCTTATGAACTTTTCTTTTAAAAGAAAAACCTCTAGAAATAATTTAAATACAAAAGTAAAAGAGGAAATAACATTCTTGAAATCAAACCAAGTAATTCATTCAAGAATTTTTCTTTAGTATTCTTGAATGAATCTCTCCTAATATATACTCTGATAAAATCATAATTAGGGTATATACACTTTTAATAAATCACCAGGTAAAATATTAGGAAGGAGAACTTAAAAGGATTCTTTCCTAATTAGAATATAACTCATTATCAAAATTGAACTCCATTCCAGGGTATTAAAGAATATTCTGGAATAAAGCAAATGATAACATATACTCTTTAAAATCATAAAAAGAGTATATAAACCCTACGAAAAGAATAAAACACTTCTGGGGTGTTTAAAGGGAATACACACACTTTAAAAGCATGCATAATTTGAATATTTAACCATTGCCCTTATCGGACAATTATGCCGTTTTCCAGAACCCGAGGTCCCGGGTCACTTCAACAAATCCAACTGCACTACCTTGCAGTTTGCAGGCAAGTTCACTCTTGCTCATATCTCTTGTTTATCTTTAACAAAGTACTTGCAAATATACCGGTGGTATTATTATTATGATTGCATTAAAAAGCAAAGGTTCTGCTTTTCTTGAACGAATATGCTTAGTGGTTAGCAATCATAATGGTTGTCGACCTAGGAAGGTGGGCAGTGAGACCATGGTAAGAGTATGGTGGAGGTCCCACTGTATCGGGAATGTTCACCTAGGACTAATAACCAATGCCGCCAGTGATTCTTGTGCCGTAAAATACGGTCAACCATAGGGTCTGGAATGGGACGGGAGAGTCAGCTGTATCTTTTCCCTCATGCATATCAACGGACGCGCCATTTCGGAGCAGTTGTCTCCCTGCGCGGAGCTTCGGGATGGGTGGATTTCCCCTAATGAATTCACGATTCTGGCGGTCTATGATGGATTGCGGCAACGATGGGGGTAGAGTGCCGAGGCCGATGTTACCCAAAGAGCGTAACCAAAACCAGTGGGGGTAACTCATTGTCTAGGAAAGGCAAGTATGGCGAGGTCGGCAACTACCAAAGAGTAGACCGGCGAGGGTAGCGAACCGAAGTTGGAACCGCAAAAGGGTGGGTATGCACGGTCGCGAGAAGGAACAGTGATTGGCTCGGATCAATGGCTGGGCCCCATACCAAGGAAGTATGGACGGGAAAGTACGCCCGGTTGTGCAGCAAAGTGTTGATCTCCTATGGGTACAAGTGACCACCTCTGCAGAGTGTACAAAAAGTATCAAGATACTCCCTGTTCCAGGAAGGAGCTACGAACACGGCAGGAAAGGAGCCCATCAAAGCTCTAATCAACCTGTGAAGACTGACGGACATAGTTCTTTGAATAAAATCAATCTTTGAAGAAATGCTTACAAAAAACTGCATTTGGCCTAAGACTTTCTAGTCTATGGTCATAGCTAGAGCATCAAACACCTCTATGCTATTAAATGAACTTGTTGGGTAATGCTCGTTACTCACCCCACTCCTTGTTAACCCTTGCTTAGACTCGGAGGGCCAGTTTAAAGAAACCGAAGGAAGCCCAGAGAACTACGAGGAGGTCTACTACGAAGAACCGGATCTATCAGGAGGGGTCGAAGGCATCGATTACACCATCTCCTGTGGTCCCGACGAAGGAATCGAGGAGGAGGCCGACACTTAGAACCGTAGGATAGAAACTTTGGTCACACCGAACACCTAGAATAAAGCGACTAGAGTTGGTCATCATGTTTAGTTTACTACTTTCAGTTGTAGCTAAGGTTTGTAGTATCAACTTAGAACCACCTAGTGTTCCTCTTTGGACCGAGGAGGAACTGGAGTCCTTTGTAACATTATGGCTTGTAATATTCAGTGCTTGAATAAAGACCGCTATGTTTCTGTTGTACCACTCTAAGAGATGTAATATTTGTGAATTGGTACTTCACGAGTGTTATGTCAACGACTTGTATACTAAAACATGCAGTGGTATGCTGGGTCACCACAGTTAGTATTAGAGCAAAAGCTTTGACCT
This sequence comes from Dactylis glomerata, assembly GCA_007115705.1. NCBI lineage: Eukaryota > Viridiplantae > Streptophyta > Magnoliopsida > Poales > Poaceae > Dactylis > Dactylis glomerata. Next base: position 315,482 of record QXEO01000809.1, read on the forward strand.
TAGGTTGGACGCCTAGTTAATGGGAACGACCTGTAGGAGCCAAATAGGAATAGTAAAGAGTTCTCTAAAATTGTCATAGCGTTATTCACTTGAGAATAACAAGGTCATACTTTTTAGTGTTACAATTCTTTATTGTTACTATTATGATGCACCATGTACTAATTTTTATCTTTTATACTGCCAGGATGGCACGCACAAGGCCGTCAAGCACCGTGCAAGTTAGGGACGTGACTCTGGACGACTATGTCGGGAACTTATCTGATATTTTACGAGGCATCTTGCTTGAGTGCGGGTGTGAAACCCGTATTCCAGTCAAGAAGTATGCATATTATGAGGGAAAGGTCTTTCAGAAGTATAAGGTAGGGATCATGCTTCCTGCCAAATTGGGCATGAGCGTGATCATGCCAGCTGGAGAGGCACGCACAGTTAGTGTAGCTTACAAGATAGCAGTGATGAGAGCCATAACTGATATCCGTGAACACAAAACGGAGAAGTTATTAGGTACTAAGTTCACGCACATCCCACACAACAAGGAAGGAGAAGATCCTTGTCGGGATAGTTACAAGTTTGCGAAGAGACACCCACATGCCGCAGCAGAGCACATGGACAGGTGTAAGCATCTGCTTAGTGTGTTCTACCATGTGCACGTAGCACTAGTGGGAGAGATACAAAGTCTAGTTGACGAGATCACTGAATCGACATCTACTCCGTGGTGTACGGGGGAGACTTCTGGACCACCGAGGGCACAAACTCCAGCCTTTTCAATTGGAGATTTTATTAACCTGGATGAGGAAGATGACCCCAAGGAGCGGGAGTTCGAGCCCGAGGCCGAACTGGAGATGCCACCAGCACACTTTGCACACGGCTCGACTGGAGCCGGATACGAGGCAGGTTTGGAGTCATGGGGAATGCCTCATAATGATAGTCTAGTGGGAAACTCCATGGGTTGGCGTTTCGAGGAGTATATGGGAACGATCGGAGATCCGATTCCATGTGATTCAGAGCATGAGGTCACGAGTCAGTTTAGGGTTATTCACCGCACTAGAGACGTGGCGGGGAAGCCTATAGAAATAGAGTCGGATGCGGAGGAGGAGTTACCTACTCACATGGAGCGTGGAGAATGCTCTAGACCTAAGGTGGAGAGGGGTACTACCGATGTTGTTTACCCATCGTTGAGCAGTTATCTGGGGATGACTGACTTCAACTTAGGTACTACACCCGATTATGACTTTTTCCCGGTGGAGTCATCTTATGCCCCTGCTTCACTGAGGAGGACATCAAGAGTTACCGGTTGGACACCGGGGATGTATCAGGAGTGCAACTACCCGTAGAGGACCACCACCGAGATGGAGGCGACATGTTTTCTGACATATGTACCATATGTGTAATATGTAGTATTTGCTTTTGCAGTTTGAATAAGTGAGTGTAGTTACTCACAGGATGATAGGTTATGTAACACTATGTTCTTTTTCCCATGTATATACATGGTATATGTTTGGTGTGATTTGGCAATGTTTTATTTGGATTTTTATTGTGTGACTAACACTGTGCATAAAGTTGAGCTTAGAAAACATGAGCATGGTGTAACTATGAGTTTCGCTTAATGTAACAGGGTTAGGGGAATAGAATGGCGATGGTAGTCGGTGAAGAATCTGAACAACAGAGGATGGAGATGATGACCCACAAGTATAGGGGATCGCAACAGTCTTCGAGGGAAGTATTACCCAAATTTATTGATTCGACACAAGGGGAGCCAAAGAATATATGTAGCCTTAACAGATGAGTTGTCAATTCAGCTGCACCTGGAAACAGTCTTGCTCGCAGCGGTTTATCAGTAGCAACAGTTTTATAGCAGTGATAATAGTGAAACAGTAACAGCAGTAGTAAAATAGCAGCGGTAATAGTAACAGTTGTAAACAGTAGGAACAAATACTGTAGGCATAGGGATGGATTACGGGCATTGCATGGATAAGATAGTTCATGAAATCAATGAGATATGGGCAATGCAGATAAATAATGATAAAGCATCCTAGTACAAACAATCATAGGCATGTGTTCCGTATATAGTCGTACGTGCTCGCAAGGAGAAACTTGCACGACATCTTTTGTCCTACCAGCCTGTTGCAGCAGGGCCTCAAGGGAAACTACTGGTAATTAAGGTACTCCTTTTAATAGAGTACCGGAGCAAAGCATTAGCACTCGGTGAACACATGTGATCCTCACATCATAGCCATCCCCTCCGGTTATCCCAATTTCTGTCACTTTGGGGCCTCGGGTTCCGGACAACAATATGTGTATACAACTTGTAGGTAAGACCATAAACAACAAGTATCATCATAGAAATAATAACATGTTCAGATCTGAAATCATGGCACTCGGGCCCAAAGTGACAAGCATTAAGCACAACAAGTTGCAACAATGTCATAGGCACTATATAAAGATACTAGGCACTATGCCCTATCAATCTCATATCAAATTACATGAACAATCTCATCCAATCCCTACCATCCCCTCACCTACAGCGGGGGAATTACTCACACATGGATGGGGGAGTCATGGATGGTCGATGGAGGAGCGTCGGTGGTGATGGTGATGAAGATCTCCTCCGAATCCCCGTCCCGGCAGGGTGCCAGAACGGAGTTTCTGGTTCCGAATCGCGGTTTCTGATGGCGGCGGCACAGCGGAAGTCTATCTGGGAAAAACGCCGTCTCCCCGATATTATGTCGTCAGGGGGTATATGTACGCGAGAGGGGAGGTCGAGAGGGGACCTGGGGCCCCCTCACGCATGGGTGGCGCGGCCAGGGCTGGGCCGCGCCACCTGTGCGTGATGGCCCCTCGAGCCTCCTATCCCTCCTGTCTTCTGGCTCCGTGGGTCTTCTGGTGAAATAGGATTTTTCATGATTTTTCCCGAATTTTTACTGGAAGTTGAATTTCTGCACAAAAACGAGACACCAGAGCAATTCTGCTGAAAACAGCGTCAGTCCGTGTTAGTTGTATTCAAAACACACAAATTAGAGGAGAAACAATAGCAAAAGTGTTCGGGAAAGTAGATACGTTTTGGACGTATCAACTCCCCCAAGCTTAGCTATTTGCTTGTCCTCAAGCAATTCAGTTAACAACTGAGAGCGATAAAAGAAACTTTCACGAACACATTTGCTCATATGATGTATATATACTAACTATGTGATCAAGTACTCAGGCAATTCATAATAAGAAATATGCAGCTAATGTCATCTCATAGTCAAGCAAGCTATGAAAGAATGCCAATGCACTAATAACAAGTAACATGTGCATGAGAAGCTACAAGATTGTAATATGCATAAATGATATGAAAGAATGGTATCCCACTTGCCTTCATTTGTAGAGCAAAACATAAATGCTGAGGCACCTCTGAAGTCCAAGGGAAGACTAGAAGTAGAAATATCAAAGATACAAGCATCAAAGTTATACCACAATTAACCGTGTTCTGGGACAAGCACATTACACTAAGAATAACAGCTATGCTCTCAAGAAGTGCTTAAAGTTGGAAGATGGTGACTCAACATAAAAGTAAACGAATGGCCCTTCGCAGAGGGAAGCAGAGATTTCACATGTGCTAGAGCTTTTCATTTGTAAAACAGAGATAAAAGTTTCTTTTGAGAGGTGGTTGTTCTATGTCAACGACTAGCAATGGGGACTTACTATCTTCCATAATAAACAAGTGAGAGCGGTTCCGAGTTCTTTGAAATTTTGCACATTGGTGCTCTTTTATAAAGCTTTGGCACTCCTCCCCACCTTTTTCCTTTCTCAAACCATGGCTAACCGATTCCATCGGGTGCCTACCAACTTTCACATTCCTTTGGAGGAGTGCCTTTTTTTCTTTCTTTTAGAATTAAAATTATAATGGTCTGACCAGCTCCCTTGCAAAATTAATGACGAGCAGATGAAGCTGCCTAGTCGAGGGGTACTTAATTTAATATGGAAGATAGCAATTCCGACCACTACGTACCCATGAGCTAAAAACAGTGGCACAAAATGAGAAGTAGTTGAAAGTTTTGAAAGGTAGCACATGAAAATTTACTTGGGATGGCTTATAAATACCATGCATAGGAATTTATAGTGGACTCTTTGGAAGACTTGGTTTTTGGTAATTGGATGCACGAGTAGAGCTCATACTCAGTACAAGTGAAGGCTAGCAAAAGACTGGGAAGCGACAATCGAGAGAGCAATAACTATCATAATTAATCATGCTTGCGACAAAACAAAATTAATATAGGCATAAAACTGATACAAGAACTCTGAGGCAATTTAGATCATCGAGGCTTAATTGACTTTTTGTTCAGTCATATGCATGCTTGAGCATGTGCCAAGTCGATTCAAATGAAGCTTCCAGAGGTGGATACCATAAAATCATACCATACTATGAATAAAACAAATGCATGCAAGCGTCTACAAGACATGCTACAGGCTAATAGTAAATTGGAACTAATCATATGAAAGCAAGAACTACGAAGCATCCATTAGATGACATATACCTTACATGAACTGACTAAGCATGTCCACATAGATGAGTATATGTACAAAAATGAAAACAAATAGAGTTCATACCAGCCTCTTACCGCATCTCGGATTGTCATAGGTCGTCAGTATTGCTCTTCACTTGTGTGGCTTGAATAATATAGAGTGAATACCAAGCTCCAATAGAGTAACGGAAAACTGAACTCTGCAACAAACTTTACAAAACCAAAGAAGAACAACAAATATTTTTGGGGTTTTCGATTTTTGAAGCAAAAGCGGAAGGAACTAGCAAACAAAGCAAAATATTTTTGGATTTTTCAAATAGCAAACCGAAATGGCAAGTAAAAGAAACCAAAGGTAGAAAACTAAAGAACCAAACAGAAAGAAACAACGGAAATATTTTTGGTCTTTTTGGTTTTGGAAGAAATGAAAACAAGAACGAGAATAGTAAAGAAAGCGAAACATGAATATACAAAGGTCCGACAAAATATGATATGTAGATGAGTGAATCGTCGGCGTACCTCCCCCCAAGCTTAGGCTTTTGGCCTAAGTGGAGATCAATCCCAACTCGGCCAACTCTGCCATGAGGTGGTGCCTCCATAGTGTGACGAAGAAGCACCATCGTCCTGATATGAGTTTGAGGACTCCCCGGAGTGGTACGTGGTGAAGTGATAGGGCGGCTCCTCCTCTTCCTCCTGGACCACCACGCTGTGTTGGATGTTGAAACCAAGCAGCTTAAGCTGATCGTCCAACTCCACCTTCGTGCGCGACCATGGCCTCATATGAACGCTGAACAAGTTAGGCTGAGGCAAGGGAATTTCCCTTTCCTCTCCGTCAATGAATACCATTCTGTAAACTAATTTCCCTGTACAAGAGTTAGCAGTAACAAAATGATGGAGTTTCATAGCAGCAAGATCAAGCCTCTGTGGAGCCAACAATACATCATTAGGAGCAATAGAAAGTCCTAGCTCAGCAACAATGCGCGCGGCAATAATACCTCCATAAATAGGTCCCCTAGCGGCTAGGCGACGAGCAATAACAGCACCAAGGTTATACTTCCTACCAACATCAAGAGCGGTAGCTAGAAAAGCTAAATGATAGTTGGAGATATTGCTAGTGTTTTCTCTACCGAGTACACTAGTTGCAAGATAGTAAGTAAAATATCTAATAGCTGGGAGCTGAATATTTCTTATCTTGCCACGCTGTGCGTTGTGGTCGTCATCATTGGTCACCCCTCGGTAAAGCTCCAACAAATCAGCGGGGTGATTTTGTATCTTCTTGGCCGTTCCAAACATGGGAATACCTAAAATAGAACAAAACCTCCCCAAAGACATGGTGATAGACTTATCATAAATCTTAAATGCAACGGAAGGGTTGTAATGAGAGTTAATAAATTTAAAACTTTCAACGAAAATCTTTGTAAGCAAAGCATATTGGTCTCTTTCATCTGCCACGTAATCTGTCAATCCAACCCTGTTAATAAGAAGCAAGAAATCATCAAGAATCCCTGCATCACTCAAGAAGTTAAAACAAGGGAAGGAGGATGGATGTGCATCTCCATCGTCCCCTTCAGGGTTTGGTGACATGAGATCCTCATTATAAGATATCCTATATTGAGCAGTGGATCTTGAGGGCCTTGATGACCTTGGTGCATCACTTTCAAACACTTCTCCATATGTGAAGTTAGCCATCTCCCTTCTCTGAAAATTTTCAACGAACTCATAAAAAGTGATTTAAGGACGAGCACGTGTAGGAAACTACTGTAGTGAGTTACTAGAGAGCTAACATGCATCAAAATATCAATTCTAAGCAAGAGAACAAACATGCATACTCATTTATACTGTCACCTACAATGCTAAAATACTCAAGAAATACTCTACCAAAAGAAAATCTACTTGGACAAGTGGAGGAGTCACATACCGGAGAACAAATGATCCAAGTTTCAGCAAAAATGTTGGGCTGAACGAGGAGATCGAAAATTCCAGGTGAAGGACAGCAAGAACTCGAGCTTGAGCAAATGGGGCGGTGTTTTTCGGGAGAGAGAAAGAGCAGGGGAAGAAGAGATGAGTGAGCGGCCTGGTGGGGCCCCCTCACACCTGGGTGGCGCGGCCAGGGCTGGGCCGTGCCACCTGTGTGTGAGGTGGCGTGGCTGCCCCACCTGGTGCCTCCCAGGTGTCTCTCTGCCCCATTTTTGATATAAAAATTTATAAAGAATTTTCTGGAATTTTTCGAGAAACTTTATTTTTGAGGATTTTTCAGAAATTGGCATATCGATAAAACTCAGAAAAACGAAGATGAAAAGATTTCAAGCAAATCAAAACTAAGCATGCAGCAGCTCTGAGATACTCTTAATCATGCAACTAAACTGAAGGAATAAAATTTGATGAAAGTAAATACAAGTGAGGTGGAGTGGATGCGGTGAAAACGAAGTTTCGTTCATATAAATTCACTTTGCTAACAAGGTTGATCAAGTCTTGTTACCAAACTAACTTTATATGAGGCTAAACTTTGCACTTCACTTAATGCTTATGTTACCTCAACTTTGATAGGTATAGCCCCAACCATAACAATTTGATATTCTTCATTGGGCTTTTGCTCTGAACAAATAATTTGGCCAACTTTGATGGTCTCAACATGCTTGATTGAATTTAGAGCATTCCTCCTATCAATCTTCTTAGGAAAATAAACCGTATATTCTTTGTCATTAACATTAAAAGTGACTTTTCCTTGATTGCAATTAATAACAGCACCTGCAGTGTTCAGAAAAGGTCTCCCAAGAATAATAGACATATTATCATCCTCAGGCATTTCCAACACAACAAAATCAGTTAATATTAAACAGTTGTTAGCAACTTGAACAGGAACATTCTCACATATACCAATGGGAATAGTAGTAGACTTATCAGCCATCTGCAAGGATATATCAGTTGATACCAATTTTTCTAAATCAAGTCTCTTATAAAGAGAAAAAGGCACGACACTAACTCCAGCTCCCAAATCACATAAAGCAGTTCTAACATAGTTATTTTTAATGGAGCAAGGAATAGTAGGTATACCTGGATCTCCAAGCTTCTCTGGAACTTTACCATCAAAAGAATAGTTAGCAAGTAAAGTGGAAATTTCCTCACTAGGAATTTTCCTTTTGTTAGTGACAATATCTTTCATATATTTTGCATAAGGTGGCATTCTAATAGCATCAGTCAAAGGAATTTGCAAAAATAAAGGTCTCATCCATTCACAAAACCTGTTGTAGTGTTCTTCTTCCTTGGACTTGTGTTTCTTACTAGGAAAAGGCATTGGCTTCTGTACCCAAGGTTCCCTCTCCTTACCATGCTTGTTGGCAATGAAGTCTTCTTTGGTGTACTTTGCATTTTTATCACTCTTTTCCGGTTCTTCTTCAACTTCTTCTTTATCTTCTTCTTTATCAGAAGCATCTCCTGGTTCAGTTTCAGCATCAGAAATAGAAACACTATTAGGATCTTTACCTGCATCAGAGGATTCTGCGATTGTTTTATGCTTCTTCTTCTTCTTCTTGGGAGGAATCTCATCACTTGAAGTGCGTTGAGAATCTTGCTCGACCCTCTTAGGATGTCCTTCAGGATATAATGGGTCTTGAGTAGCAGCACCACTTCTTGTGCGTATTTCACATGCTTGCTTCTCTCTTGCAGCTTTAACTAGTAGGTCTTGCTGCACTTTGGTAAGCTGATCAATTTGTGTTTGAACCATTTGAAAATGTTTAGCAAGTATCTGTTGCCTGTCAAAACCCACCGGCGAGCAGCGATGAGCAACACGAAGAGCCGGGAGGCTCCCAGGACTGCTGGTGGGCCCTGGTCCCTCGGTCAACGGCCCGCAAAACTCCGGCACACGTCCTGGCTGATGCTAGGGCGTGCCACCTGATCTATACCTGATCAGGAAGGTGATGATTTGCTTCGATTGGTTTCCTGCATGGCAGACACGCAAACATTAAATACGAGCCTCGATCGGCTCTCAGGTTACCCTGTGAATCGGCTCAGGTAGCCGATTGCCCCATGGATCTGCAATGGATCTACGATAACATGGGGTTTTGCTTCATCAAAACTAGTCAAATCGATCTACGACAGTTTAAAGCTTTCACCACATAAACGGAACATCCCACGCGTAATTGAGCCTGGTAGATACGAAAGACAACAGAAAGCTAACCCTAGAGGAGGCCAAAAAACCAACGTAGAGTCAATTCCCGGAACAACTCCTCTCGAATTAGCAAACCGTATCCTTACGTACTACTGGATCGTTCAACCCGTTTGTGAGGCCTAACCATGTGGATATTAAACTAATCCTTGGAGAACAAGGAACAACTATGACAGATTGAATCGACTGAATAAAGATCAAGCAAGATGCTGCCCTTACACCCAAGGTAGGTGCAACGGCAGCGAGATCTCAATGGGCAGCAAGACTAAGCAAACATGAACAAAAAGCACCGATGCTAGCCCAAGCAGATCTATGATAACAGTATTACTCGCCATCAATAAGGCTTCAGTACGAGCAACACAAATAACACATAAGCATATGCTGCCTAGATCGCAAGATGCGATCTAGGCAGCACGACGCTTACCTGAAAGAAACCCTCGAAACAAGGGGTGGCGATGCGCCGAGATTGTGTTTGTTGTGAACGTTGTCGTCCTCCTTTCTCAATAACCCTAGGTACATATTTATAGTCCGGAGACTTTCTATCTTTGGAATAAACCTAAACGTAATCTAACTCTTGTTTAAACCGACACGTACTCTAACATAATTATACAGATACACGGGCAATTAGCCCAAATCCACGCGCAAGGCCGATCCATCCTCCAAGCCCATCTTGATTGCGGCCCATCTCCTTATTTGGCCAAAATGTGGCGATAACACATGCCCCCCTGGTTTTGGCAATAATAATTCCAAAACCACTCTGTTTTTTCCTTCATCGGGTCACGCGTTGCAGAGCAGAACCGTCACATCGCTTCCTCATCATGATGCCTTGCCTTCTCAACTTCTCCGCAGTGCTTGATTCGACAACTCTGGCGCCACATTCTCGAAAACTGCTATGGCATTGAATCATCCTCCACTATTCCCCTTATTTAAATCCATCCAAGCCATTTGCATCCTTATTCTTCTCCATTAGCCAAAAAACCCTCTTCCTCTGCCATGGCCTCCTCTTCTTCCTCCAACTCCTCTGGCCTTTCCTTCCAATCCTCTGATTCCGTCAACCGGGAGTCGACGCCGGAGCACCCGCCATTGGCGGCGTATGAAGCCCTCGCCCCACAATGGTGGGACGAGAGGGATTGGGACTTCGCCGCCCAGTCAGAGGACGACGAATCTCTGACCGACGGCGAGGAAGACCTCCAGTTCCTCGCCGATGGGGAACTGGAGGCGGAGAGTGACGACGACGCCATCTCCTGGGGCGAGGACATCAGTTCCTCCGCCGAGGAGGAGGAATCGGAGGAGGACACCTCCTCCGATGAGTACCCGCCACTGAAGCGCTTCCGCGCCGGGTCCAGCGAAGACACCGATGATGACGACGAGGACGAGGAAGCCCCCGCTGCCAATAGCAGCAGTAGCGAGGGCTACGCCGGCAGCAGCGCCGACGACAGCGAAGATGGCGGCGGCAACGGCAATGGCGACGACGACGACGCCGCCTTCTAGATTAGGAACAGTAGCAGTAGTACTAGTAGAAGTAGTACTATCTTGTAAGCAATCGGCTCCATTGTACAAACCATCTTTCGAATCAATGAAAATTGTCTTCCCAAATTCAATTTCGCCGATAACCAAAATAGGTCAATATTCCAAAAGCCGATAGCAACGCATCGGCTTTCACCATACTACGCCGATACGGTCAAGTAAGTCAAAGCCCAAAGAGCCGATGGCAACGCATCGGCTTTCACCATACTACGCCGATACGGTCAATTAAGTCAAAGCCCAAAGAGCCGATGGCAGCACATCGGCTTTTTGCCACAACCGTTGACAAGATCAAACTTGGCCGCTTATTTAGATAAGTCTGAACGGTCAAATCCAACTCCAAACGGTAACCTGCGACCATCTTCAAAAAGGCCAACCCAAATCTCCAACTGCCTTATTGAACAGATCGGTCTCAAGGTGACACGAACCCTAGATTCCCCACCACATAGATCCATCTCCGCCGGCAAATTAGATGGCGGAATCGTCCAATGCCAACACAGCGGTCTCCGGTCTGAAGGTAACCCTTAATTACTCCTCGCAATCTGAGCACGGTGCTGGAATTAACAGCAAACACCTGAATTAATGCTTTCTTCCACCATCAAATTTTTAGGTTTCAGATATTCTACTGCCGCATCCTTCTCTTCCAGATTCTTTGTGTCTTGGCCCTCGTACAGAATCTAGTCCTGCCCATTTGATCTCTTGCGAGGCAAATAGAATCCCCTTCGTAAGCCAAAACCTGAATTTGGATTCTTGGGCCGACTGCTTGCGAGCCTGGCCTAATCCCCCTGAACATTGGGTTTCTTGGTACAGTAGGGTAGCCAAATCTTACCAATCTCAATGGGAAACCACAGGAATAGCCGATGCCTTGTCTTTATCATTGTCTCCCCTCGAGAAACATGAAAATCTTCTAAGAACCATCGGCTATTTCTGGTCTGATGCTCTGAACTGCTTCATGGTCGGCCATGGCCCCATGACACCAACTCTGTTAGACGTGGTGATGATTACTGGTCTAGACGTCACGTCACCCAGCCCCTCTGCTTTTATGTTGCCAAAAGTCCCCTTCAAGCTTTCTTCCAAAGCAGATTGCACGAACTGGGGTGCTTATCTTCGAAGCCACATGAAAACTAAGGGCCCTGTCTCAGAGAAGGAACACACGGCCTTCCTCAATTTCTGGCTGGAACATTTCATATTCTGTGGCCCTTCCCTTGCTCCAACCAAGAATTATCTTCCCTTGGCCTATGAACTTGCCAGAGGCACTCAACTTGGCCTCGGCAAACTGTTCCTTGGAGAAGTCTATCGATATCTCCAGTTGATGTCTGTCAAACTATTCTCCCACATAGCAGTCAAGACAGGAGGTCCTTGGTGGTTTATTCAACTATGGGCTCAGCTGTACTTTCAAAACCATATCCCAGACTTTCCCCTTTTGGCAAGTTGCACCTTTCCAGATGTCAAAGGGAAGCGGATCCGATGCACCAGCTACGGCCAAGCTCTGTATAGCCTGCCAGGTAGTAAACTGATCCCTCATGAAGCATCCAAGTGGTTCAGCATTTTCTTCCAAGGCCTGGACAATCCTATCTTCTTTCCTTACACGGAGGAATCGGAAAATTTTGAAAATCCCATCTCCTTCAGGCTAGACAACTTTGCCGATGACACTAGCACTCGGCAGCTATTCTCCACCGTGATCCGTCCCTGCTTCCTCCCAGTTGGCATGAGCACATCCAACAGAATAATCAAGCCTGGATACGAATTCTACCAGCCGGTCATAGCAGCCCGGCAATTTGGCCTTGGGCAAGTACCTCCTCATTTCTTTCTCCACCATCTCACAGAGAGCAGAGCCGACCTGCCTGATTCTCTCACCAGTCAGAGGTGTTATTCTTTCTTCGAGGCTCTGGTCATCCCAATTCCTAACAACCTCATTTTTGCTTCATCAACCGATGGTTTTGAGGACTGGTGGTCAATGTGGAAGACTCATGCCTTCAGGAGAGCTCTGGGACCATTGCTGGAACAGCTCGATGCTGAATATAACATCCCTATGGAGCAGGTACTGCTACTTGTAAATTTTCTTGATGCAGCTCACGACGATTCTTTTAATATCCTGCTCTGTCTCCTTGCAGCAACAAGATGGTCCAGAACCTGCCAACGAGGATGGCTCCCTCTTCGAATTCCTCCCACCAGCTCCTGTGGTCCTTTTCTGCAAAAACTCGCCACCTTTGAAACAGGTCGTGATGCAGAACCAGCCGATATCACCAAAATCGGCTTCCAAAAGCCAAGCAACTTCTGGGTTAACTGCCTCCCGAGTTCCAACTAAAACAAGAACGGCGGTGAGGAAAGTAGTGGCCAAGAAAACTTTGAGGCACCGGAGCCCTTCTCCAGAAAGCTCGCACGTATGCTGATTCATGCCTTGGTTGATCTCACTTATCTCTGTAAACATGCTCGTGCTTACCAGCTCTCCCTTTCTTTCAGGTCTCCATCGAAGACACCTCCAGCGAGGAAACACCATCCAACCGAGGAAATTCAAGCTCAGCAGATTCTGAGAAAACCACCACACCGAGCCAGCCAGATGTGCCACCATCGGCTTCCAGGAAAAGGCCTGTTCCTGAACCTGCTGCCCCCCGAGCGTCAGTCGAGGCGGGGCAAGCTGTGAGTCCCAAGAGGGCTCGCAAGGGACTGCATACTTCTTCATCAAGCCAGGAGATTTCGAAAGTAATTACCCTCCATACTCCAAGAGGTGTAGATGAAACAGTGGCCAATTTGGCCAAACCCCCAGCAACAACACACGAGCCGATTACCTCGCCATCGGCTATCCCCCTGATCTCAGGAGAGGTATGTTCGTTTCGTTGAACTCATCCTTCCCTGTTTGACGCATACTGACGCCACTTCTACCTGCCAGGGTTGTGATATCTCAGGCTTGTTGACGTTCGACCCTGAATCCATCGAACCAGCTCCCTCTACCGCCAACGATGAACCACGAGCAAGCACTGTTCTACCTCAATTTCAGCGTCTCAAAGCTTTGCTGTCCTCTCCAATCGAGAATTTGGTCGAGGGTTCTGAAGAGGTGAAGACTATTCTTGACGAAATTAAGGACCAACTCCCGGTAGCATTGCAAGTGAAGCTTTGGCCCGTTGTGACTCTGTCTTTCTACGGGTCAAGGGTGAAATTGGCTCGTGAGAGGATCAATCTACGCCAAGCCCAACTCCCGCTGAAGGCCGATATTGCAGCCAAATGCCAGCAGCTCAATGAGAAAAAGGCGTCTCTGGATGCCAAAACTGACACCTCTGTCAGCACCGCCGAGCTTGCATCCTTAAAAAAGGAATTAGAAGATCTCGAAGAGAAGGTCCGGGCGACCCAAAAGCTCATTCATGACAAGGAAGCATTCATCGCCCGCTCTCACGACGAAGCAGCAGGCCTCAAAGCTCAACTGAAGACCGATCTGGCAGAAATACGTGCCCTAAGCAAGCAGCTAGTGACAGGCAAGGACGATGATGACGAAGCCGAAATCGCCGAGGTAGATCGTGTCCGTGCTGACGCCCTCCATGCCTTCGAGGCATTCCTTCAGTAACTTATTCATGTAACCTGAAACTTGGCTGTGCACTGTTTGAACCTCGAGAGTCGATGGTTGTGCATTGTTAGAATTTGGCCGATTCCATGTATCGGCCCCCATGTTTTACTGGATATATTTTTTTACTGGCCGATTTCACGCATCGGCCCCCATATTCCACTGGATATACTGTTTTGATCTTTTTTACTAGCCGATTTCATGTATCGGCCCCCATATTTCACTGTCCAACATCCCACATACTTGGGAAATATTTCTTGAGATGCTGACCATTGACAGCCACTGGGAATTTCACACCGTCCAGCTCCTCAAGCATGTACGCGTTGCCCCTTAAAACTTGGTCGACCCTGTATGGCCCGTGCCAATTTGGAGACCATTTACCGTATGCTGCATCCTTAGTTCCTAATGGCAATACAGCTTCCCATACCAGATCACCAACGTGGAACTCCTTTGGTCTCACCTTCTTATTATATGCACGAGCTACCTTGGCCTTGTTTTCTTTAATTTTCTCGAGCGACCACAGCCTAAGTTCAGTTAAATCCTCAACACTGTCACTCATCAGGGCTGCATATTCTTCAGTTGTTAGATCGTTCTGAAAAGTGACACGTCTCGATCCAGCCGTAATCTCCCATGGCAATACGGCTTCTTGTCCATAGACTAGATGGTATGGCGAGGTCTTTATCGCTCCATGACATGACATGCGATAAGCCCACAAAGCTTCTGACAAAACCTCGTGCCAACGTCTAGGGTGCTCGTCAATTTTTCTCTTGATCAGCTTGATAAGGCTCTGATTGGACGCTTCAGCTTGCCCATTTGCTTGAGCATAATATGGAGATGATCGGATCAGCTTAATTCCCGTGTCCTCGCAGAACTCTCTGAACTCGTGAGAAATGAAGACCGAACCTCCATCGGTCGTGATAGTTTGGGGAATCCCGAATCTATGAATGACATGTTCTTTCACGAAATTGATAACATCCTTCGAGTTTACTGACTTCATAGGGACGGCTTCCACCCATTTAGTGAAATAATCCGTAATGGCCAAAATCCACATGTGGCCTTTGCTTGATGGAGGATTGATCTTGCCAATCATATCCATGCCCCAACCTCGGAATGGCCAAGGCTTGATGATGGGGTTCATCGCTGATGCAGGTACCATCTGAATCTTCCCGAATTTCTGACATGCTTGACACCCTTTATAGTACTTAAAACAATCTTCAAGCATGGTGGGCCAATAAAACCCTGATCGCCTGATCAACCATTTCATCTTGTGAGCCGATTGGTGTGTTCCACAGGCGCCTTCGTGTACCTCGTGAAGAAGCTGATTTGCCTCGGCTGGTCCTAGACATTTGAGCAATAGCCCTTCCAGAGTCCTGTAGAACATGTCATCCCCAATAAGCACATACTTCATGGCCTTGTACCTTATCCGTTTAGGTGCCCCCCGAGCCGAATCTTTCAAGTAATTGAAGATATCGGCTCTCCAGTCGTTCGCTTCCAGGAACTGTACCTGAACATCAGTTCCATCTGCTATATCTTTGTAGCCTGAAGCCATTTGTGCAAGATCATTTGCCTCGGCATTCTGTGATCGCGGGATCCAGTTAAAGTTTAAGTACCTGAACTGTGCCATCAGCTCACGGCATTGCAACCATAATGGGAAGAGTGACTCGCTCTCACACTTGTATTCCTCCGTGAGTTGGGAAATCACCAATTTGGAGTCTCCAAAAAGTTCCACTGCTTCTGCTCCGGCTTCAATGAGCAACTCCATTCCCTTGTGTATTGCCTCATACTCAGCGACATTGTTGGTGCAAGGGGTAGATAGCCTGATGGAGAAGGAATATGTTGCCCCCCGGGGCGACACGAGTAGAATGCCGATGCCGCAACCATCGTCACAAGCCGATCCATCGAAAAACATAGCCCATGCACGTACAGACAGTGCTGCTATATCAGTGTTGATTCGTTCAGCAATAAGATCGGCCAACGCCTGTCCCTTAACCGCTTTGGCAGGTTGATACCGGATATCAAATTCCGATAGTGCAAACATCCATTTGCCGAGTCGGCCTTTCAACACAGGAGCCGACAGCATATGTTTTATGACATCTGATTTGCATATGATGATAATCTCTGCTGACAGCAAGATGTGTCGCAGCTTGGTGCAGGTGAAAAATAGGCAGAGGCATAACTTCTCGATTTCAGGATACCTCGTCTCTGCATCCAGCATCCTTCTGATCTAACTTTTTGCTGATAAATGTCGGTCGTGGCTTATCCCCAGGACCGATGTCAATCTCTTCTAGCTCGTCAGCGGATGTAAACCCATACCCCAGCTTTCCGTCACCTGCTAAATCTATGCTGAACGCAGGCAAAAAGTCTGGTGAGGGTGACAAAGATAGTTTGGGCCGATTGCCGGAATCGGCCCCCTTGTTAATTGCATTACTCAAGGAAGGTTTACAGCTTGTTTGTTCTCTACAATGGTAGGGAATCTCCCTACTGCGACTACATGACATGCTTGTCGTAAGATCACTGCTTTTTATTTTTTGTGGCCGATCGCAGGGATCGGCCTTACCACGCTCAGTCGTGGGCTTTGCTACTCTGTCAGGCCAGTGGATAAGACCAGCCTCACCCCGTTTTTTGTAGCTTCAATGCGCTCACAGCCGTCTAGACTGACTCCAGAGATCGGCTCTTGGTCTTCTGCATCCCAAATGTTCATGCCAGCTATTGAGATTTCGATCGAATCATCTGCATGAATGACCTCCACTTCATCTCCATCCCACTGTATCAGGCATTGGTGCATAGTAGATGGAATGCAGCAATTAGCGTGAATCCAATCCCTTCCCAACAAGACAGCGTAGGTGCTTTTGCTGTCGACAATGAAGAACGACGTAGGGATGGTTTTCCTGCCCACGGTCAGATCCACGTTCAGAACGCCTTGCGTTTCTGAAGCTTGGCCGTTGAAGTCGCTTAGCGTGACGTTGGTTTTGATCAGATCTGCAGTGGAGTGTCCCAAACGCCGCAGCATGGAGTATGGCATTATATTGACTGCCGCTCCGGTGTCAACCAACATCTTGCGGACAGGCTGCCCATTGATATAACCTTTCAGGTACAGGGCTTTCAGATGTTTGTAGCTCCTCTCCCGTGGCTTTTCAAAGATGACCGGCCGTGGGCCGCAGTCAAACTGTGCTACTGGTAGTTCTTCGGTTCTTGGAGCGCAAAATTCTGACGGAAGTATGAACACCATGTTTGTGTCAGCCGATGTCGTCGCATCGGCTCTTACTGGTTTGGGGCGCCACTCTTTCCTTTGTGGACGGGCCTCCGTCTCCAATGTTCGCTGAATTTTCACGGCCAGATCAGGCCAAGCTTTCCTTAAAGTGTGGAGGTACTGCGCTTCGGCTTCCTCCAAGCTACGTAGCCGCTGAACCCTACGCTTTTGGGAGTGTCTGAGTCCGTCAGGACACCACCTTGGCCGGTGATATCTATCTTCTCCTTCATCCTCGGACTCCTCGAGATCTCTTGCTCGAGATGACTCCTCTTGTCCGTTCTGAGGCTGGAGAGGCCCTAGACGCTTGAACACTGAAACTGGACCTGTGTCATTCTTCTGCTGTCCACATTCCGGGCAGTTGTCGACTGTAGGCAATCGGCTCATTCCTGCGTCCCAACAGTACTTGAAGAAAGGACAATCCCAATGTTTATCCACGCCTTCCTTTTCGTTTGACCTTCCCCTAGCGCGGTGCTCATATCCTTCATCATATCTATCATGCCGACGGTATCTCCCATCGTATGCGTCGGTCCGACGATCTCTTTCATCATCACTGTCGTACTGCCGACGTCGGTCATACTGACGCTCATACTTGTTAAGGAGATGCGTGGAGTGTGGCTTCTGATATCGCACGCTTCTCACTTGTTCCTCGGTTATATACCGCCTATCATCGTAACGGGGCCGGTCGCGTGGACCGGCCTCTTCCTTTCCTTTGCCCCGGAAGTGGCCGCCTCCCTCCTTATACTTGCCATGGTAGTACACAGGCCCTGCCATGTTAATATCGAACGAGAAATCAAGCTGACGCCTCGTGGAGTGGCCGTGCTCTACCATGTTGATGCCAGGAAACGGGTTTGTGTCCACTTTCATGGCGAACTGCCCAAGGATCAGACGGCCCTGTTCTATCGCCATTTGGATCTGCCGACGTAGCTCTTTGCAGTCGTTGGTGGTGTGGGTGAACGAGTGATGCCACTTGCAGTATGGTCTCCCGTTCATCTCTTGCGCAGTAGGGATTTTATGGCCTTCAGGTAACTTCAGCTGCTTTTCCTTCAGCAGTAAATCGAATATCTGCTCAGCTTTGCTTACATCGAAGTCGAACCCTTTTGTAGGCCCTTGCTGTTTCACCCATTTGCAGGACACAGGATCTGCTCCCCGAGCCCATTCAGCCACGGCTATCTCCTGGTCTTCTCCACGATCCTCTTCTTCTGCATCGACCAGGCCTATCGGACGTTTGAACTTGTCTTGGTACAACTCAGGGTGGCGCTGCTCATACATTGTCAGTTTCTGGACCATGTGCGCCAGTGAATTGTACTCTACTTGGAAAGCCAGATCCTTGACCGGTGCTAAGAGACCCAATACGGCCAGCTCGACTGTTTCTTTCTCAGTTAAACGAGCCGAATAACATCGGTTCTTGACAGTCCTGAAACGCTGAATATACTCAGCTACCGTTTCTCCCCGCTTCTGCCGCACCTGCGCCAGATCGGCAATGCCAGCCTCGGTAGCTTCTGAATGATACTGGATATGGAACTGTTCTTCCAGCTGCTTCCAGGTCCGGATCGAATCTGGTGGCAACGAGGTGTACCACCCAAAAGCTGGTCCTGTCAGAGATTGTGCAAAGAACCTTACGCGTAACTGATCCGATGCTGAAATCATGCCTAACTGTGCCAAATATCGGCTCACATGCTCGATCGAGCTAGATCCTTCTGAACCATTAAATTTTGAGAACTCAGGGAGCCGATACTTGGGTGGAAGCGGAATCAGATCATACTCGTTGGGGTACGGCTTGGAATAGCCGATTGTTCTCCTCTTCGGCACGAAGCCGAACTGGTCTCTCAAGATGGTACTGATTTGCTCCACCGTTTGAGCTGCAGGGGCTAAAATCTCATGATTCGTTCCAGTGGCATACTTAGCTAGCCACGCCTGTTTATCAGCGTCCATCCCGGACATCCCTGCTCCAGAAATCCCTACTCCAGAAACACCTGCCCCAGAAATCCCTGCGGTTGCAATCTGGTTCGTGCGCGTCAGGCTGTTGCAGTCCGGTACGTATGTGCACACATATCCATGTGGGACTTCCTTAGGTGGTTCAAACAGGAATTGGTAATCGCCAGGATCACCTCCAATCTTGTAGACGACGTACGCCGGTGACCCTGGTGGCTCCGGAGCTGCAAGCGTGAACGGTAGCTGTGGCCTGGACTGGAGCTGTCTTTCTCCCTGGTGAGTCCCTAGGGTAGGCCCCGACGGAGAGTACTGATGTTTCATGATCTCCTGAACCACGCGAACCGCGACGCGCTCGAAAGCGTTTACCAGACTCTCAGAATGGCGGTGCAGCGAATGAGCCACCATGTAATTGACTTCCTGTCGCAGAGCCCTGGTGCGATCCTCTGAAGGAACAGATAGATCCACCTCATCGAGAGCGCCTTCGGGTGAGAACCCTTTCCACCTGATGCCATGCTTACGGGTCCTCTCAAAAGAGCCGAGGAGATCGGCTTCGAAGAGAGCTTTGATATCATCATACCTCTTCTTATGCTCATCAGGCAGATCGTCGTACGTGACTGGTCCGTCCCCCATTGCAGCGTCAGATGTTGATGCAGATGTTGTTGAATGTCCCACCGGGCGTGCCAGAATGTGTTGCCTGTCAAAACCCACCGGCGAGCAGCGATGAGCAACACGAAGAGCCGGGAGGCTCCCAGGACTGCTGGTGGGCCCTGGTCCCTCGGTCAACGGCCCGCAAAACTCCGGCACACGTCCTGGCTGATGCGAGGGCGTGCCACCTGATCTATACCTGATCAGGAAGGTGATGATTTGCTTCGATTGGTTTCCTGCATGGCAGACACGCAAACATTAAATACGAGCCTCGATCGGCTCTCAGGTTACCCTGTGAATCGGCTCAGGTAGCCGATTGCCCCATGGATCTGCAATGGATCTACGATAACATGGGGTTTTGCTTCATCAAAACTAGTCAAATCGATCTACGACAGTTTAAAGCTTTCACCACATAAACGGAACATCCCACGCGTAATTGAGCCTGGTAGATACGAAAGACAACAGAAAGCTAACCCTAGAGGAGGCCAAAAAACCAACGTAGAGTCAATTCCCGGAACAACTCCTCTCGAATTAGCAAACCGTATCCTTACGTACTACTGGATCGTTCAACCCGTTTGTGAGGCCTAACCATGCGGATATTAAACTAATCCTTGGAGAACAAGGAACAACTATGACAGATTGAATCGACTGAATAAAGATCAAGCAAGATGCTGCCCTTACACCCAAGGTAGGTGCAACGGCAGCGAGATCTCAATGGGCAGCAAGACTAAGCAAACATGAACAAAAAGCACCGATGCTAGCCCAAGCAGATCTATGATAACAGTATTACTCGCCATCAACAAGGCTTCAGTACGAGCAACACAAATAACACATAAGCATATGCTGCCTAGATCGCAAGATGCGATCTAGGCAGCACGACGCTTACCTGAAAGAAACCCTCGAAACAAGGGGTGGCGATGCGCCGAGATTGTGTTTGTTGTGAACGTTGTCGTCCTCCTTTCTCAATAACCCTAGGTACATATTTATAGTCCGGAGACTTTCTATCTTTGGAATAAACCTAAACGTAATCTAACTCTTGTTTAAACCGACACGTACTCTAACATAATTATACAGATACACGGGCAATTAGCCCAAATCCACGCGCAAGGCCGATCCATCCTCCAAGCCCATCTTGATTGCGGCCCATCTCCTTATTTGGCCAAAATGTGGCGATAACAGTATCTTCACGTCATTGGCGGTTCTCTCCACAATATCCTGCAACTTGTTAATAACTCTAGAATTCTCCAACAGATGATTATGCACCATTCTATTAAAATTTTCTTGCTTAACAATAAAATTATCAAACTCATCTAAGCATTGATCAGGAGGTTTAGTATAAGGAATATCTCTTTCATCAAAGCGTTGGAGAGAGTGTACCTCAATAGTAGATGAGCGAGGGATTGGCTTACATAATTCTTCTATAGGAGGTAAATTCTTCACATCTTCGGCCTTAATACCTTTCTCCTTAAGAGATTTCTTAGCTTCCTTCATAACTTCGTCATTTAATTCAATCATCCCTCTCTTCTTCGGCGTAGGCTCTGTAGATGGCGCAGGAGTTGGTGCTGGTGTTGGCTCAACTAAAGTCCAATCATCATGATTCCGGCTTATTTTAGCCATTAATTCTTCAGCTTCAGCCGGAGTTCTTTCCCTGAAAACACAACCAGCACAACTATCCAAATATGACTTAGATTCATCCGTTAATCCATTATAAAATATATCAAGGAGTTCATTTTTAGGCAATGGTTCTTTCGGCAAAGCTCTAATTAAAGAACAAAATCTTGTCCAAGATTCAGGCAATATCTCTCATTTTCCCTGTTCAAAATCAAAGATTTTCTGCACAGCAGCATGTTGAGCACTAGCGGGAAAATATTTCTGAAAGAAAGCATTAACCAAAGCAATAGGACTAGTAAGAGATCCAGGAGACAAGCTATTAAACCAAGTTTTAGCAGCATCTTTCAACGAGAAAGGAAAAATCTTAGCAACAAAGTAAGTGCGGAGCTTAATATCATCAGAAAACAAATTACTCAAAGTAGAAAGCTCATTCATGTGCTCCATAGCACTCTCATCTTTAGTACCACAAAAAGGAGTTTTCTCAACAATAGATATGTAAGATAAATCCAAAGAGAAATCATAATCCTTGTCTCTAATATTTATAGGAGAAGCAGCAAACTTAGGATCAGGAGACAAATTATATCTAACAGAACGTCTAGCAAGAAGTTCTTTAACATTACCTGCATTACGAGCAGCACGTGCTTCTGCAATAAAATCATCATTAAGCTCAATGTAAGCATCATCATCATAATCATCACTAGAACATTCCCTAGACTCAGGTGAACTAACAGGTGTAACCGTGGTGTTTCCCAACTTAGCTCTAGCAATAGTAGCATCTAAAAAGGAACCTAGTGAACCTCTCTCATCAAGCACAGTAGAAGCATCATCTAAATTATCAGTGGCACTTTCAATCTCAGCAGAAGTAGTAGCAGTAGCGTGTGGGTGTGGTGGTGTAAGTAACTTACTCATAACAGATGGCGAATCAAGAGCAACAGAGGTGTTGAGAGTCGTACCTCTTCTTGTAGTGGATGGCAATATAGGAACTTTTCCATCACGAGGTTTACCCATGATGAAAGGATTGCAGCGAACAATATGAATACCAAGTGAACTTACAGATAAAGCTATGGTCCCCGGCAACGGCACCAGAAAATAGTCTTGATGACCCACAAGTATAGGGGATCGCAACAGTCTTCGAGGGAAGTATTACCCAAATTTATTGATACGACACAAGGGGAGCCAAAGAATATATGTAGCCTTAACAGATGAGTTGTCAATTAAGCTGCACCTGGAAACAGTCTTGCTCGCAGCGGTTTATCAGTAGCAACAGTTTTATAGCAGTGATAGTAGTGAAACAGTAACAGCAGTAGTAAAATAGCAGTGGTAATAGTAACAGTTGTAAACAGTAGGAACAAATACTGTAGGCATAGGGATGGATTACGGGCATTGCATGGATAAGATAGTTCATGAAATCAATGAGATATGGGCAATGCAGATAAATAATGATAAAGCATCCTAGGTGTTGTTATCGCCATATTTTGGCCAGATAAGGAAGTGGGCCGTAATCAAGATGGGCTTGGAGGCTGGATCGGCCTTGCGCGTGGATTTGGGCTAATTGCCCGTGTATCTGTATATTATGATAGAGTACGTTTCGGTTTAAACAAGAGTTAGATTACGTTTAGGTTTATTCCAAAGATAGAAAGTCTCCGGACTATAAATATGTACCTAGGGTTATTGAGAAAGGAGGACGACACGTTCACAACAAACACAATCTCGGCGCATCGCCACCCCTTGTTTCGAGGGTTTCTTTCAGGTAAGCGTCGTGCTGCCTAGATCGCATCTCGCGATCTAGGCAGCATCTGCTTATGTGTTATTTGGTGTTGCTCGTACTGAAGCCTTGTTGATGGCGAGTAATACTGTTATCATAGATCTGTTTGGGCTAGCATCGGTGCTTTTTGTTATGTTTGCTTAGTCATGCTGCCCTAGAGATCTCGCTGCCTTTGCACCTATTTTGGGTGTAAGGGCAGCATCTTGCTTGATCTTTATTCAGTCGATTCAATCTGTCATAGTTGTTCCTTGTTCTCCAAGGATTAGTTTAATATCCGCATGGTTAGGCCTCACAAACGGGTTGAACGATCCAGTAGTACGTAAGGATATGGTTTGCCAATTCGAGAGGAGTTGTTCCGGGAATTGACTCTACGTTGGTTTTTTGGCCTCCTCTAGGGTTAGTTTTCTGTTATCTTTCGTATCTACCAGGCTCAATTACGTGTGGGATGTTCCTTATGTGGTGAAAGCGTTAAACTGTCGTAGATCGATTTGACTTGTATTGATAAAGCAAAACCCCATGTTATCGTAGATCCAATGCAGATCCATGGGACAATCGGCTACCTGAGCCGATTCACAGGGAAACCTGAGAGCCGATCGAGGCTCGTATTTAATGTTTACGTGTCTGCCATGCAGGAAACAATCGAAGCAATCCATCACCTTCCTGATCAGGTATAGGTCAGGTGGCACGCCCTTGCATCAGCCAGGACGTGTGCCGGAGTTTTGCGGGCCGTTGACCGAGGGACCAGGGCCCACCAGCAGTTCTGGGAGCCTCCCGGCTCTTCGTGTTGCTCGTCGCTGCTCGCCGGTGGGTTTTGACAGGCAACACATTCTGGCACGCCCGGTGGGACATCAACAACATCTGCATCAACATCTGACGCTGCGATGGGGGACGACCAATCACGTACGACGATCTGCCTGATGAGCACAAGAAGAGGTATGATGATATCAAAGCTCTCTTCGAAGCCGATCTCATCGGCTCTTTTGAGAGGACCCGTAAGCATGGCATCAGGTGGAAAGGGTTCTCACCCGAAGGCGCTCTCGATGAGGTGGATCTGTCTGTTCCTTCAGAGGATCGCACCAGAGCTCTGCGACAGGAAGTCAATTACATGGTGGCTCATTCTCTTCACCGCCATTCTGAGAGCCTGGTGAACGCTTTCGAGCGCGTCGCGGTTCGCGTGGTTCAGGAGATCATGAAACATCAGTACTCTCCGTCGGGGCCTACCCTAGGGACTCACCAGGGAGAAAGACCGCTCCAGACCAGGCCACAGCTACCATTCACGCTTGCAGCTCCGGAGCCACCGGGGTCACCGGCGTACGTCGTCTACAAGATTGGAGGTGATCCTGGCGATTACCAATTCCTGTTGAACCACCTAAAGAAATCCCACATGGATATGTGTGCACATACGTGCCGGACTGCAACAGCCTGACGCGCACGAACCAGATTGCAACCGCAGGGATTTCTGGGGCAGGTGTTTCTGGAGTAGGGATTTCGGGAGCAGGGATGTCCGGGATGGACGCTGATAAACAGGCGTGGCTAGCTAAGTATGCCACCGGAACGAGTCATGAGAATTTAGCCCCTGCAGCTCAAACGGTGGAGCAAATCAGTACCATCTTGAGAGACCAGTTCGGCTTCGTGCCGAAGAGGAGAACAATCGGCTATTCCAAGCCGTACCCCAACGAGTATGATCTGATTCCGCTTCCACCCAAGTATCGGCTCCCTGAGTTCTCAAAATTTAATGGTTCAGAAGGGTCTAGCTCGATCGAGCACGTGAGCCGATATTTGGCACAGTTAGGCATGATTTCAGCATCGGATCAGTTACGCGTAAGGTTCTTTGCGCAATCTCTGACAGGACCAGCTTTTGGGTGGTACACCTCGTTGCCACCAGATTCGATCCGGACCTGGAAGCAGCTGGAAGAACAGTTCCATATTCAGTATCATTCAGAAGCTACCGAGGCTGGCATTGCCGATCTGGCGCAGGTGCGGCAGAAGCGGGGAGAAACGGTAGCCGAGTATATTCAGCGTTTCAGGACTGTCAAGAACCGATGTTATTCGGCTCGTTTAACTGAGAAAGAAGCAGTCGAGCTGGCCGTGTTGGGTCTCTCAGCACCGATCAAGGATCTGGCTTTCCAAGTAGAATACAATTCACTGGCGCACATGGTCCAGAAACTGACAATGTATGAGCAGCGCCACCCTGAGTTGTACCAAGACAAGTTCAAACGTCCGATAGGCCTGGTCGATACAGAAGAAGAGGATCTTGTAGAAGACCAGGAGATAGCCGTGGCTGAATGGGCTCGGGGAGCAGATCCTGTGTCCTGCAAATGGGTGAAACAGCAAGGGCCTGCAAAAGGGTTCGACTTCGATGTAAGCAAAGCTGAGCAGATATTCGATTTACTGCTGAAGGAAAAGCAGCTGAAGTTACCCGAAGGCCATAAAATCCCTACGGCGCAAGAGATGAACGGGAGATCATACTGCAAGTGGCATCACTCGTTCACCCACACCACCAATGATTGCAAAGAGCTACGTCGGCAGATCCAAACGGCGATAGAACAGGGCCGTCTGATCCTTGGGCAGTTCGCCATGAAAGTGGACACAAACCCGTTTCCTGGCATCAACATGGTAGAGCACAGCCACTCCACGAGGCGTCAGCTAGATTTCTCGTTCGATATTAACATGGCAGGGCCTGTGTACCACCATGGCAAGTATAAGGAGGAAAGCGGCCACTCCCGGGGCAAAGGAAAGGAAGAGGCCGGTCCACGCGACCGGCCCCGTTATGATGATAGGCGGTATATAACCGAGGAACAAGTGAGAAGCGTGCGATATCAGAAGCCACACTCCACGCATCTCCTTAACAAGTATGAGCGTCAGTATGACCGACGTCGGCAGTACGACAGTGATGATGAAAGAGATCGTCGGACCGACGCATACGATGGGAGATACCGTCGGCATGATAGATATGATGAAGGATATGAGCACCGCGCTAGGGGAAGGTCAAAGGAAAAGGAAGGCGTGGATAAACATTGGGATTGTCCTTTCTTCAAGTACTGTTGGGATGCGGGAATGAGCCGATTGCCTACAGTCGACAACTGCCCGGAATGTGGACAGCAGAAGGATGACACAGGTCCAGTTTCAGTGTTCAAGCGTCTAGGGCCTCTCCGGCCTCAGAACGGACAAGAGGAGTCATCTCGAGCAAAAGATCTCGAGGAGTCAGAGGATGAAGAAGAAGATAGATATCACCGGCCAAGGTGGTGTCCCGATGGACTCAGACACTCCCAAAAGCGTAGAGTTCAGCGGCTACGTAGCTTGGAGGAAGCCGAAGCGCAGTACCTCCACACTTTAAGGAAAGCCCGGCCTGATCTGGCCGTGAAAATTCAGCAAACCTTGGAGACGGAGGCCCGTCCAAAAAGAAAGAGTGGCGCCCCAAACCAGTAAAAGCCGATGCGAAGACATCGGCTGACACAAACATGGTGTTCATACTTCCGTCAGAGTTTTGCGCTCCAAGAACCGAAGAACTACCAGTGGCACAGTTTGACTGCGGCCCACGGCCGGTCATCTTTGAAAAGCCACGGGAGAAGGCTACAAACATCTGAAAGCCCTGTACCTGAGAGGTTATATCAATGGGCAGCCTGTCCGCAAGATGTTGGTTGACACCGGAGCGGCAGTCAATATAATGCCATACTCCATGCTGCGGCGTTTGGGACATCCACTGCAGATCTGATCAAAACCAACGTCACGCTAAGCGACTTCAACGGCCAAGCTTCAGAAACGCAAGGCGTTCTGAACGTGGATCTGACCGTGGGTAGAAAAACCATCCCTACGTCGTTCTTCATTGTTGACAGCAAAAGCACCTACGCTGTCTTGCTGGGAAGGGATTGGATTCACGCTAACTGCTGCATTCCATCCACGATGCACCAATGCCTGATACAGTGGGATGGAGATGAAGTGGAGGTCATTCATGCAGATGATTCGATCGAGATCTCAATAGCTGGCATGAACATTTGGGACGCAGAAGACCAAGAGCCGATCTCTGGAGTCAGTCTAGACGGCTGTGAGCGCATTGAAGCTACAAAAAACGGGGTGAGGCTGGTCTTATCCACTGGCCTGACAGAGTAGCAAAGCCCACGATTGTGCGTGGTAAGGCCGATCCCTGCGATCGGCCACAAAAAATAAAAAGCAGTGATCTTACGACAAGCATGTCATGTAGTCGTAGTAGGGAGATTCCCTACCATTGTAGAGCACAAATAAGTTGTAAACCTTCCTTGAGTAATGCAATCAAAAAGGGGGCCGATTCCGGCAATCGGCCCAAATTATCTTTGTTATCCTCACCAAACTTTTGGCCTGTGTTCAGCATCGATTTAGCAGGTGACGGAAAGCTGGGGTATGGGTTTACATCCGCTGATGAGCTAGAGGAGATTGACATCGGTCCTGGGGATAAGCCACGACCGACATTTATCAGCAAAAAGTTAGATCCGAATCTGCGGGGTCCGATGATAGCTTTGTTGAAAGAATATCCAGATTGCTTTGCCTGGGACTATACGGAGATGCCCGGGTTAGACAGGAGCATCATTGAGCATCGGCTCCCGCTTAAAAAAGGGTTTCGGCCATTCCAGCAGCGAGCACGACAGATGAAGGCCGAAATTTTAGAGGAAGTCAAGAAAGAGATCGAGAAAATGTTGAAAGCTGGGTTCATCAGGCCATGCAGGTATGCTGAGTGGATTTCTAGTATCGTACCTGTAGAGAAAAAGGATGGCCGATGGCGTGTTGCCATAGATTTTCGGGATCTCAATAGAGCCACTCCAAAGGATGATATCCGATGCCGGTAGCAGAGACATTGATCAACGCAGCTGCTGGTCATAAGGTCTTGAGCTTTATGGATGGCAATGCCGGTTACAATCAAATTTTTATGGCTCCAGAAGATATACACAAGACTGCATTCAGAGTCCCAGGTTCGGTGGGGTTGTTTGAATATGTAGTCATGACATTTGGACTGAAGAATGCCGGCGCCACATACCAAAGAGCCATGAATTACATTTTCCATGATCTGATCGGCAAGCTGGTGGAGATTTATATCGATGACGTGGTAGTCAAGTCTGCTTCAGTACAAGGACACTTGGACGATCTGCGACGCGTCCTGGACCGAACCAGAAAATTCGGGCTACGGATGAATCCAAAGAAGTGTGCCTTCGGTGTGACGGCCGGTCAGTTCTTGGGTTTCTTGGTCCATGAACGCGGAATTGAGATCGGCCTGAAAAGTCAGGAGGCAGTGCGAACAATGAAGCCACCTACCACGAAGAAAGAACTGCAGTGTCTCATCGGCAAATCAACTTCGTCAGAAGGTTCATCTCCAATCTGTCAGGAAGAATAGAGCCGTTCATGGGACTGGTGAAAATTAAATCTGATGAGGAGTTCCGCTGGGGGACAGAACAACAACGAGCCTTCGACGAGATCAAAGAATATCTAACGAAGCCGCCAGTGTTGGTTCCACCGCAGCAGGATAGGCCGTTCTACATTTACTTGTCGGTGGCTGACACGTCCATCGCCTCGGTGGTGGTGCAAGTTTATGATGGTCTGGAGCGAGTTGTGTTTTACATCAGCAGAAGGATGCTGGATGCAGAGACAAGGTATCCTGAGATCGAGAAGTTATGCCTCTGCCTATTTTTCACCTGCACCAAGCTGCGACACATCTTGCTGTCAGCAGAGATTATCATCATATGCAAATCAGATGTCATAAAACATATGCTGTCGGCTCCTGTGTTGAAAGGCCGACTCGGCAAATGGATGTTTGCATTATCGGAATTTGATATCCGGTATCAACCCGCCAAAGCGGTTAAGGGACAGGCGTTGGCCGATCTTATTGCTGAACGAATCAACACTGATATAGCAGCACTGTCTGTACGTGCATGGGCTATGTTTTTCGATGGATCGGCTTGTGATGATGGTTGCGGCATCGGCATTCTACTCGTGTCGCCCCGGGGGGCAACATATTCCTTCTCCATCAGGCTATCTACCCCTTGCACCAACAATGTCGCTGAGTA